>JAXGGA010000819.1:0-187202 GCA_038373865.1 Uloborus plumipes | reverse complement strand
GTTACCACCCATAAGCCAGGGCTATGGCAGAACTGAAGCAATTACACCCACAGCTCGGCCATGACCCAAGTAGCTCCCTTCGTTTTTTAAAGGTTGTAAAATAGTTATTAACGTTGTGACAACGGATTAAAAACGTTTATAAAACGTTTTAACATTTTTTGTGCTACCTGGGGACATCCTGTGACTGCAGTTTCGTCCTTAGGGCGCTTTTCCACTTACCGGCACGACAGCGATAAATAGCACACGATTGTCGTCATCCGACATTGGAGCAAGCAAAATGCATTAAAATATGCTATGCGCTTTTCCATCTCCCGATTCTAGGACGATTGTGTCGTCTCCGATCGAATGCTGTCGTTTGTCGGCCCATTCGTGTAGGATGGCAGCAGTCTCGCCTTTAAAATCGGGACGACATTCATTCATTTGTTTTCTTTCTTCGAAGAAGCAACACATAGAAATGGCACTTAAATTTAACATCGCTGCATTAATAAAATACAAGCTTGAATTTGCAGACGATAAATAAAGAATGTGTAGCAATAAAATAATTTTATTCATTTTACTTAACATTTTGTTTCACTTCTGTTGCTCAGACGATCTTTATTGCTGCAGAAAAGCTTAGATTTTCATTCTGATGTATGCGTTTCCTTCTTAGTAAACAAGGTGGGAATGAAATAAATTTGTGAGTATCATGCATCCAATATCTTCTATTATTCTGTTTCCTCTTATTATTGCGGAGGTAAAGTAAATCTAACAGTCGTAGTCTGCTAAATTGAGGAGCTATAATAATATACATGCGAGCACACCGGTGCTTCGAAATAAAATACGGTGGAAAATGACCGTTTCAGAGAAACGATATCGGTTGAGTGGAAATACAGTGTTGTACACGACGCGACACGGTACTTATTGTTGCAGTATTTCCGTCCGACTTTCGTCGTTGTCGTGTCGTCAAGTGGAAAAGCGCCCTTATTCTGGACTCCTCAGTCAGGAATAGCAGGGTAAGGTAAATTCGTTTTATCTACCAGTTTGTTGGCAATCTTAGCTACAATAATAGGATCTTTGCCTCCAGCTCGGTTATTGGCTATTCCTGAGTGAGGAGTCCAGAATAAGGACAAAACTGCAGTCTCAGAATGTCAGGACCGAGCTATGGGTGTAATTGCCTCGGAAAGTACTTGCTGCAGAAAAGCATGCGATCTACTGAAACCTTACAATGGATGACGAACGAATCTAGGTAAGTCTACTGCTGTCAAGATAAGATAAATAGTTTTATAAATATCCAACATTGAGATACACTTTAAGGCTGTTATCCTTTTTGGTACATTTATAACGTTTTTTTCCCTACCATGATTTTGTTGTATGAAGGTATTCAGTTCTCAACTCTACCCCTGGTTGCTTAAATATTTTGACCTAATTCTATTGTTTTTTATAGAGGCACTGGACTGAGGTTTGTCTCTTAACACTTTTTAACGGTGAATATTTAAACACATTATCTACAGGAATTTTCAGCACTTTTTTTAAGGACAAAATTATTACAGAAACATCAATTGTGTGTGTGTGAAATGAAAAATTTCGCATTTCACGTCACTTTTTAGTAATCATGTTATTTGACGCCAAACGGAATTGTAGGCTTAATTGTTTTTTGCATTTGATGGAAAGTATGTAATTGATCAGAGCCCTTAATTTTTAAGTGCACAGAAAATCTTCACCAATCGGGACCCTATTAAACCAGCAATAGCTTAATCCGAACAGCGATTTATATGTGCATGTTGCAGAAATAAAGGCAAGTTTGCACAGCAATGTCTTTTGAAACGCTGTTTGATTGATTTATTTATTCTTTTGTAACGTGTTGCTTATTTTCCTACTATGCAGATTTATATTTCATTCTTTGGAATGAAAAAAGGTAGATTGGGGGAAGACGCCGTAGTTTTTTGATTTTATTTTATATAAAATAGTGCATTAGTTTTATTTATGAAACTCTAATTTATCCAAAAATTGTTGTCTTTCGTTATTGGTAAAACAATAGCTTTGAGCATTGTCGTCATTTCAAGTTTTTCCGGGGAGGGGGGGCACAGAGTCCAAACGCAATGCAATTTCATCGGAAAACATAAAAAAACACGCCCACTTATATTTAAATACATTGATTTCTCAAAGTCAGGGGAGTCAACCCCTAAATGACGGGCCTGGCTTTGAGAGACCGTCTTTTACCACCGAAAATTAATGATTACAAAACCCTTTACCATGCCGTCGAAGAAGATGCCGAAAAGCAAATTGCCATAGGGGGATTAAGCCGTACACGATATTTTCGCACCAACTGCTACATTTGATGCATTTTATTGAATCACATTTTTTCCCCCTTTCGGCGTAGTTTTCTAGGTATATGTTTCGAGTAGGATTATTATTTTCTTTAGGGCGTGTTGGAAAAGCTACGGCGTATTCCTCAAACTAAAATATGGCGTCTCAGCCAAAGACATTTAACACTATTTCGGGTACTCATCAGAGTGGTAAAAATAAAAAAAAAAAAGAAAGAAAAAACCCTATAAAAACACCCCCTAAAACCTGCTGTAAATCGAAACCAATTTACACTGCTCGACATTGAAAATGCAACACCAAGAAGGAGTGGTCAGAAATTGATGAAATTTGGTAAGAAGACAGAGACAGCATGGAACAATAAGTGATATTTATTTCAAAATAAATAAGCAAAATTTAAAGCGAGGACGGCGTCGGCTCAGTAAGAAGTAGGACCACCGCGGACAGCGATGCACGAAGAAACACGTCTAGGCATGGAGTCAATAAGCCTGCGGATGGTGTCCTGAGGGATGGCACTCCATTCCCTTTCAACCATTTGCCACAGTTCGTCCTCTGAACGAGGCAGTGACAGGTTCTGCAAACTGCGTCCAATCACGTCCCACACATGTTCGATTGGTGACAAGTCAGGAGAGTATGGTGGCCAGGAAAGCATCTGTACACCTCGTAGAGCATGTTGGCTGATTCGAGCACTGTGAGGCCGGGCGTTATCCTGTTGAAAAATTGCATTTGGCAGACCCTGAAGGTAGGGGATTGCCACCGGCCGCAGTACATTATCTACATATCGTTGGGCCGTCATAGTGCCCCGAATACGAACTAGAGGTGATACGGAATTGTATGCAATAGCGCCCCAAACTATTATGCCACGTTGTCACGCTGTGGGGCGTTCCACAGTTACTGCCGGATTCGATCTTTCTCCACGTCGACGCCACACACGTATGCGATGACTATCGCTGGACAAACAGAAGCGGGATTCATCTGAGAACACTACGGTTTGCCATTCTGCCATCCACGTCGCTCTGGTCCGGCACTATTCCAAACGTTGGAGTATGTGCTGTGAGGTCAATGGCAGTCTTCTTAGCGGGCGCCGTGATTGCAGGCCACGTGCAGCCAGTCGATGGGAAATGGTTCTGGTCGACACAGGAACATCCAGGGTACCTTACACGTGCTGCAGAATCGACGTACAAGTGACTTGCGGGTCCGCCACAGCTTGTCGGTGAATCCGTCGATCCAAGCGGTCTGACGTCACTCTGGCTGCACCTGCACCCCTCAATGTGGCTACATTTCCTCTTTCCAACCATCTCCGACACAGCCGATGCACAGTGCTTGCATCCATGTGGGTATCAGCTGCAATTTGACGTATGGAACTACCTCCCCTTCTCAGTCCGATCACCATACCCCTTGTAAAGTCGTCTATATGCTGGAAGTGTCTTCGTTGAGGACGGCGTGGCATTTCCTCCTATCACACGTATCCTTCGAGACAAAAACCAAATTTCTCCGATAATTAGTCTGGCAGAAAAACCAACATGAACATAGCCCACTTTTCAACTTCATTCTCTTATATCTTACTTCACGTGCGTCGGAGAGCTGCGCATTTCATATCATTTGCATAACTCAGTGACGTGCGTCTACGGTAAAATTTGCATGAATTTCTGACCACTCCTTCTTGGTGTTGCATTTTCAATGTCGAGCAGTGTATGTAAATACTTAATGTGTATGCTTCTTGATTGAAACTGACTAGTTAGTTGTTTTTGCAACTGATTATGAGTGAAACAGGTGATACGGTATCTTCCCCAATACAGCATCTCCCCGTAATCTACCCTACTGATTTATTGTATACAGTAATTTGTTCCTTCTTTAGCTCAAAGGCTATTTTGTTCAATCCCTACTTTTATTAACTCCTGAATTCGGCCTGTATTTCCCACTACTCTGGATTGATAAAATACTACTGTATGTTGATAAAAATAAAAATACCTCACATACTACTTTTTCTCTCTCTCTCTTTTTTCGTATCAGGCAACTCTGCATGAGGTAACTTACTGTTCATTCAAATTATTTGTCTCTCTTTTTTTCTTTGAAATTTAACATCTTTAATGCCCATTCAGAGACAAGATAAGCTCTATCCTGATGCATAATAATTGGTTTTTAAAGACAGCAATACATGTAATTTATCGTGCGGAAAGATCTTCCTAAGTACAATCCACTTAATAGCTCTCATAAATTACTTTTCGCAGTTTATTCAAATACAAAGTTATTTTTTTAAAGAAAATTTATTACTTACATAATCTTACAGTTCAATTTATTTCTATGTAAATTACAGTTATAAAACGGCAGCGCATAAAGAAGAAAAATTCATTTTATAAAAAATTTATGACTTGCAATATATTTGCTTCATAAATAATAAGCATTTGGAAAAGAAAACGTAAATATGCAAATGCACCTGATAAATATATAAGTTGAAAAATAATAGATTCCCATTAGAAATGATAAATTACTACACCATCGTAAGCGTCATCTTTTGATGCTTTTCAAACTATAAAAATTTCTAGTATAATTATATTTTATAAAAGGCAGCTGAAAAACTTTTACTTTGGGTATATTGATGATTATTTTTTACAAAATAATCATCAAAGTATAAAGATTGCTAAGGTAATAAAATCTTATGCCATCGGTAGTTTGTACTTTTAACTAATGTATCCCACTGGGAAATTTGTCTTAAAGAGCGGACGAATGAAGAATTATAATTATGTTTGCTGTAAATAGCAGGATATGGTATCTATTCAACACATACAGATTTCATGCAATTTATTTCTCTGTGCAAATGTACTTCCATTTTTTGTTACTGTTGCATAGTGCAAAGTTTCTTAAATTAATTCACTAGAAGTCCATGGTAACCATGTCGATTACTTAACGGTTCATCCAAAACTTGCATTCTTACGTTTCATAAAATTCAGTTCAATGGTTCACTAAACATATCGATACAACTAGGATTTGAATAAAGCCTTTGATGAGTGTTTTACGTATGAACAGAAAAAATATCAAAATAAATTGTGAACTTAAAGCTCATTCATAATAAATATACTACTATCGACAATGCTCGTGCAAACACATGATATTTTCATTAAAGTATTTATCTTCGTATTAGAATGTATTATATGTCGTACTGTAGTTTAAAAAGGGACTAATCTTTATTTTCAACATTGGCCGGGTTGGAACTTTTGCAACCAAATAAAAGTGCGGAATGGGATACTAAAGTTAAATGTGAGCGAAAAATAAATGCTGCAGCAGATTTAACGCTAGATCTGACGAGAGACCTGAAATTCCCTCATGAAGCGTAATATTAATAATATCTACTGGCAAAAATGCATCGTATCTTGTAAAAAAATAATTACGTCTTAGCTTAGTAAAATGTAAACTTCAAAACTTTGCTTACATGTGTTACTTCTTTGGAAGTGCATATTAGTTCAGTTCGTGTTAACAAGATGGTTCCTAACTGCAATGAATGTTTTACAATAAAGGCCTAGCTCCACATCAGCAGAAAACTGACCGAAACCGAAGGCAGAAACCGAAAATCCAATTACTTCCAGGTTCACGAATAGGAAGTACCCGGATTTTCGGTTTCTGGCTTCGGTTTTGGTCGGTTTTCTGCTGATGTGGAGCTAGGCCCTGATAGCTAATTTCGATGCTTTTCTTTTCGAAGTTTCATCAAGAACTCCTGATTTTGCTGTGTTGAATATGTCATATTTTGTGTCAACTAAGCAACGTTTGCAAGAAATTTTAATTTTCTGCTCTGCCAGGAAGAAAAGTGCAGATGAAGAGCATCGAATGCTTGTAGAGGATTAAGGTGATAATACGCCGACTGATAAATCATGCGAGAAATAGTTTCTCCGTTTCAAGACTGGTGATTTTAGCTTTGATGTATTGCTCTGGGCAGCCAAGGAAATTCGGAGGCAAAAGATTGGAAGCATTACTTGATGAAAATCCTGGTTAAATGCAAGAGGAATATGCAAAACCATGTTATGTCCCATACTGAGCAGTTTCCGTAGACTTAGAATCCGTAGAAATGATTCACAAGCAAAACAGTTTTTTGCCTTGTGAACTGCAACAGAGAGGTGTTGAGTGTAGAGTTTTCACTTGCACTTTAAGACTTAGTTGGAAAAGTTTAAATGGACTACTTGATTGGCTCTCGTGTATTTGTAAAACATTGCTCTTTTGACTACTGCTCGTTTGCTTGTTTCGACGCATGCGGCCAGATTTGAGAGGTCATCGGGTCACTTCTTTCATTAAAACCAAAAACTGATTCTTAACTCGTGTATCTTCAAAATTCAAGAATATTTATCGAGATGTCGTATGAAAATTGCCTCATATTTGGGACAAAAGTAGTAACCAGTGTTATCAGTACTTTGTTTTATTGATTTATTCCTTTCGATTTGAAATAAATGCATTTTTATTGAAACAGTATGCTGCAACGAGTTTTTCTAGACATGGATCTGTTTCCACCAATTTAAGGAAAGCATTAGCAGCATTTATTGTATCATATGAATCATTTCCAATCACTTACAATGTTAGTATACAACATATTTCTTTTGATGGCTTGTGATTTGAAGAAATTGATTACTATGAAGCGCGAAAACAGATGAGAGGTCTTCTGGTTACCATAATCTATATCATTAAAAATTAAATTGAATACCCTCGAGTAAAACGGACCAGAGTAGTTTAAACCCATGCAACCGAATCTACGCATTCCGGTTATATTGACTGATGATCACGGGATATGGAATGTAAAATCCCCTCTGCGAGAAATCCAGGCAATTATGTTTCAACGTAATGAGCTAAACAGGAATTCGGTATTCTTGGCCAAAGCTCTTTTGTTAATATTTAGCTGGAACACTTTGAGTTAGAAATGGGACGCTTTCGGAATCAGCGTTTACTGTAAGCTCGACTGATTCTTTATTTTGTTTTGGGGGAACAGCAGTTATATTAATAAAATATGTTTCCGAGATCTCGCCTAAAGTAAAATAGTGTCTGAATGACGCTATGTTTTAGACATCTATGAGCATATTTTTTAAAAACTTTTTCCAGAGTAAAAATGTAGTCAAAACCTTAATGATATGGTTAGTGTTTTAGGAAAAATTCATGAGAAAAAGAGTAGTGAAGGTAGAAAGTATAATTATTAACTGTTATTTTCTACGAATGAATACTTATAACAGGTCAGGTGAAAATCATTATTAGTACCAGCAATAGCTCTTATACGCTGCGAAAGCTACTTAAAGGAAGCAGTGAGGTTCTTCTTTCAACCACAATAGGAATCAAAGTTTACTGTAAGCTCGACTGATTCTGTATTGTATTTTGGGGGAGCAGCAGTTATATTAAAGAAATATGTCTCTGACATCTAGCCTAAAGTAAAATAGTGTCTGTGTGACGCTATGTTTTGGATATCTATGAGCATATTTTCTTTAAAAAAACTTTTTCCAGTGTGAAAATGTAGTCAAAACAGGATGTGGTAAGTGTTTTAAGAAAAAAATCACGAGAAAAAAAGTAGTGAAGATAGAAATTATAATCATTAACTTATTTTCTACGAATAAATAATTATGTATAGGCCAGCAATCGGGGAAAATCATTATTAGTACCAGCAATAGTCTTTATACAATGAGAAAACTACCTAAAGGCAGCAATGAGGTTCTTCTTCAACCACAATAGCTGATCGAGAGAGGCGCTACTGTGTGGTTAATTGTCTATTGAAGATTATATTATATACGTACCAATACTACCGCGATAAGCACCAAAGTCGTACTTGTACTTTTTATAAAAGTTTGAGCTATGTCATTCTTTGTCATATATCTTACCCAAACAATTTTTTTCCGGTCATTTATCAATGGGAAGTATTAAAATGTTAAAAAAATTCCGAAGAGGCTGTATCTGAAACAAATACAATGAGGAGCAAAACTCTAAACAGGCATTTCTCACTTATAACTCAAGTGCAGATACGACTTTTGAGCTTAGCACGACAGAGTTCTTTACAGTTAAAGACAGGTAGTTTTAAGAAACTCATAATGGGGGTTGGGGAATGACGTAGCTGTGAAGAATGCTATACGTTCAGTCGTAGGCTGTACCTGCCGAAATAGTTGGAGCAGTTTCACAAAGAAAAACCTTCGATCTGCCAGTAAATACTGCAGTAATCGAAAGATTTTCAGTTTGATTGACTTTCGATACAAGCAACAGCAGTGATTCTGGAACCTTGACTAAAGATATGGAAGCCAATATTTTTCTTACCAGCCCAAAAACTACCACGAATGCTGTAAACTTGGATAAAGGGTCATGCCAGTGGTGACTCACGTATTTTGAATAGGGTCAGGTGGGGGAAAGCGGGTCTATGGGGGAAAGTGGGGCTATATTAAAAGAAAAGCATTTTCTCTTTTCTAATTAAAATATTTCGTTAATTCTTTTTTTAAGACATAAATTGAGATCATAGCAAATATTTTTACGTTAGTTTTAGAGCACTTTAAGCAAGTTGAATGTTTACGAAACGTTTTTTTTTTTTTTTATGGTTGTCGTATGTGATATGTAAGAATTAGCTGTTGATGAACTTTCCTCTAGAAGCATTATTCATTGGCAAATGATATTAATTTTGGTACAGACGTGTAGTAGAACATTTAAGGATCAGCCCAACACAAAGATGTAAAAATAAAGTTTAGAGTACTATTTGTTATGAGTGGTTTTTTGAGGTGGGGTAAAGTGGGTCTATGGCTAAACTTTCCTAAAAGTTTACGATAACGTTACATAATTGGAGAATTGGTACTATTTTTATGATTGTATGTGCTTATTTTTTATTATCTTGCTAAAATTGTCCTTTGGTCTGCTAATTTACATGCAAAAATTTACTTTCTTGCTGTTTTCCCTGCTTTGCCATTGGTTTAACATGGGTGTGAATGGGCTTGGCGAGAAATTGACAAGGTATCGCGAAGTTGGTATCATTTTCGGCTACTTATTTTTGTCACAAAATCTGGCGAGAAATCACTAAGTGTTGCCAAGTTTGGCGACATTTGGCGCGTTTTCGAACATCATAGAAAGTTGCAGATTGTTCTATAATGTTTCAGTATTGTGAATGATAGAAAAAGAATAAAACTGATGACGTTTGTTTTATTTGTTAAATGACAAATAAAAATATTTTTAGCGCATTTGTACCTTTAAATGAAATTAAGGTATTTTAATTTATTGTATACTTAGGTCAAAATCATTATTTGCACATTTTTTTTTAAATTTTCACTAATTTCTGTACTAGACCGACTTCACCCTACCATGGGGGAAAGTGGGGCTATCAACACATGATGTTTTCACTGAGTGAAAACAATCTAACAAAATAAAATGGTTTTGCTTCATTCTTAATCTATATGAACCCAATGTATATGAAATGCATCAAAAGTTTCCTTAAAATGAATTTAATCATGTGATTTTGGGACCATTTCTAAAAAAAGCTCGATTTTAGCCCCACTTTTCCCCACCTGACCCTAAACTATCGTTCTTCTAAGTTGAGCCATTTTCTGCTAAGTTAACTGTTAGCCACACTCTGCATGAAAAGCAAGTGTTCACTTTAGTTCTTAAGCAGTCGTAATTAATTTCAAGTATTTATTAATCTTTAGTTATTCGGACGTTATATAAAATTTAAATATGCTTTTACTCAGATTAAGAGACGTTTTACTTTAAATTCATGACAATCATTTATGAAAGTACAACTATATTTTAAAGGAATTGCTGCAGCTAAGAAGAGCACAATACATGATAATAAGCGGCGTTTATTTATTTATTTTTTAATCTTCTTTGCATAGAGACACTTTTTTATTTGTTTTATTTTCCCTGGTAAGAACAAACATTAGTAGCACCTTGTGAATGTTTGTGGCAGTTATATTGAAATCACGTGTCCTATACTACTTACATTATGTAAGCAAATCAGCTTTTAAAGCCAATAAATGGTGTTCACTGTGTCTATTTATAGCATCGAAATCGTGTATTAAGTTTTTTTAACGTTGAAGTAGAATAAATCTAAATAAATGTCAAAAGATGAAGATTGGTATTTTAAGAAAGTAAGTTCAGGTTTCTTGCAAAGTTTGTGCAGCTTAAGGTTTGTTAAAATCGACTGAAGAATAAGAGTTAAAATTTCTCATGATACAACTGATTATACCTGAAAGTGCACTACTGTAGATGTCATTGCTTGAATTGGTGAATGCGAAGTGAAAAGAGTTTTCCCTGAATCTTAAATATTTCTTAAAAGTGACAATTACAAACATTGTGTCTGACATTCTGCTTAACAAATTTTACTTAGCGAATTCCTTTTGTTTTGTTTCTCATTAATCAATTAAAATAAACTCTACTTTCATTTTCTATGTTAGTATTCAACATCAAAATAAAACATATTACTTCCTAGATATATTTTTTTCTTTAAAGTAGTGTTCCAATAATTGCTACTGGAGACCTTTTTAAACTTATAAGTGTAGCTGAATCGTAACAAATGGATTTCTTTAGTTTTTTTAAAAATATTATTACTGTTTATATGTGTTGATTAAAAAAAAAGGAATTTTTTCTGTGTTTCTACGTGGAAAAGAAATGTATCCTGAGTTTGAAAAATAGCTGATTAATATAAAAAGTTTCAAACAAAAAATCCCATTCATACCGACTCTCCCTTATATGCTGGGCGCGGTGTATCTTTAAATTAACACAATACTGTCGTTCTTCTGCTGGTTTTGGAAAAAAATCTTCACTATAGAACAGAACCTTATCATTGTTGGCTTCTCTGGATGGTTTCAAATTATTGAAGTGGAGCTTGGATTTGACTGCTGGCTTCTCTCTGGCTATCTTGGACATTAACTTTACTTTCTCTCTTTGTTATAGTTACCATAAATAACTTGCAACGAAAATCTTAATGATATATCTGGCGTTGTCTATCGAATCCGGGCCTTGTATGACTACATTTATCATATAAGTTGTTCGCCAACAAATGCAGTTAAGGGGACAGCGGTTAAGGCGACTGGGCAGTTTTGAAACTCGTTTTACATACTATAACACGTTCATTTTTTCTAAGGAAATAAAAACAAGTATTTAATATTGTACTGAAAAGCACTTTTAAATTAGCATTTTTGATGATTTTTGACTCCATAAAAAATATTTATCAATATATCGTCAAATTCTTAAGTAAAAAAAAAAAACTACAAAATACATGTGTTATTAAACAATTGACCCTGTTAGTTTGCCAGATATTGAAGAAAAGAAGCATTAACAAGAAAAGATCATGTTTCAAGAAAAACGCATTTAAAGATTTCATTCAATTGAGGAATACAGTGAATGCTTTTGAAAGAACAAAAAGTTCTGATGCTTCTGGTTTTTTGATAAACAAGTGCGATTTATCGTTGAAAAGATAAACGTTTGATTTTTTTAATGATATAAAAAAGTAAAAATCGAATTTTTGCTCGAAATTGCCTTATTTGGTCCCCTTAAACCATTAACAGCTCCGGAAATAATTTTCTCTTTTGGAAGGTTTTGAGCCCTGACATAAATGTATATTACAAAAAAACATTTTATTCTTTTCAGTTAAAATTAATAAATAAAAATATTAAAAGGTAATTTAATAAAAACTATTTGTATAGTTGATAAAACCGCATCGGACAGAGAATTGTTTGAATTGCGCTAATTTCTTTGGAATTAGCCCATTATTGTTACAAAATAGGGGGGGGGATGAGAACAATTCTACACAGAAATTAATGAGAGACAGTAGAGAGGTCACAAAAAGTGGTTATGTGAATTTATAGACCCACAGACAGACATTTTCCAAAAACTGGACAAAATGGACACATCACTCCCCAAAACTTGCAAACCTGTCAAAAGTTAAAAGTCAGATATTTTCACGAATTCAATACTCTCTTTTGTATATTAGATAAAGACTAAATTAAAAGAAACAATACGCTCTCGTAATGATTGATGCATACATTTTTTCTATCCATATCAGACTGTTTAAATCTGAAGTGAACTAAAATAAAGTGAAGTTTAAGTCGCTACCCAGATAGAATTAATCTTAAAATGTAAATCAAATACGTTATTTTATATATTTTTATATTTTAGCATTAACATTTAAAGAGGTAAAAGTAAGTTTAATGTCTTACAAAGATATTGAAATTTTTTAAAAAATATTTCATAAATATACTGCTTAAAATATGGAACGTACAGCAGTGTTTTCCTTTTTCGTCTTGGAAAATCTAATAATAAAAACAGATAAAGTGCACCCGTAAGCTTAATGTAAACTTAAGAGCATAAGTCTCCTAATTACGCCTCTAATTGAACCATCAACGACGAAGTACACATCTCTCGTTAATTTGCATTCCTTTTTAAAACAAAATGAAAAAGTTTCATGCCATTTTAAATTATCTATGTACGAAAAGCTCCTTAATAAAAGTAAAAATAAATAAATAAATAAATAAATAAGTTTAAAAAAATCAGGACTTAGAATTTTCTTTCAGCATCCTTTATGTTTCCACGTCATTTATGTTTCCATGTCATTATTTTCTCTCATTAGTATTTTTGCTTCACATAGCGTCTTTAAGATTCATTTCATTTCAGCATGGACAAAAAATGTAGAAGTACTGAGAGCAAAACTTTAGTTTGGATGGTAAAATGAGAAAGTTATTCCTCTAACTGGTTTAATTAGGTCTAAAATACAATACATAATTTATGATAAGGGTTTATTTGATTCTTTTAAAACACAGAAGAGTTAATATCTTTTTGTCTCATATGAGGTTTGCAATAATTTTTACTCTACTTAACAAGTGTAGAAAGTTTTCTAGAATGTTGTTTTGATCTGGTACTGATAATGCAATGTGTTAGAAAAGTACATTTTCAATTGCAGACTTTAAACCAACACTTTATATTAACGAATCACTGAGTAAATGTCAAATTCGATACTGAAAAGAAAATTAACTGACTTGTGCTTACAATATTGATGCAAACCCTTTTTTAATTTATTTAATAAATATTGATTTTTTTCAGGTGAATAAACAAACTAAAAACCAGAAAGCGAATAATGTATGTGTAGTTGGATAGGTGAAAACGAGATTCCTTAAATTTTTGGAGTCATACGTCAATAATACTATCTTGGCAGTCATCCAAATACGTACAGTTCCGTTTTCGCTTACATAAAAATGGCAGTGACAGGCGGTGAACAAGCAAAACGTTGCTTTAAATTTTTATTTTCCTTTAAACAATCAGCAACTGAAGCCAATGTGATTTTACAGAAAGCTGATAGTGCTTGTATTCTTCTTCATAATACAGCCAGAAGTTGGTTCGAAATGTGATGTCGGTTCTAAAGAAGGTAGAAGACAATCAGTGTCATAGTTAGGGAGGTCTGAAGCTCCAGTAACTTTTCTAATTGAAGAAAACGTCTGCATAGATTATGTGACAGTGGAACAAGATTATAGAACCCAGTTGAATTAACTATAACAACGAATGACGTTTAAGTTGGTTCTGATTAATCTTTGTTCAAGGAAAAACTGCAAGTGACACGCGTCTATGCGCAAAGTATTCTTAGTCCCGGCGAAAAGGATGTGGATTTGGAGGGTTTTTCGTTGTATCTCGGTTTTCATATAGCTTTGATTTGGTCCCTAATCACTTTCGGATTACCATTTCTGACCTTCAGAGGCAGGTTTGGGTCTGATTTTGATGTTTCATTAATTTGTGATAATTCTTTATTTAGCAGCCCTAGTATATCCCCTTTTCCCAAGTTGTAATCAAAGAGACCTTTAGGGGAAAAAACCGAGAGGCCGAGTTTTTTGACTTACAGACTCCGCTACAACTCATTTACTTGTTCTTTTTTTCCTGTCTGCTTTGTAGATGGATTTTTTATTGTCTAAAAGTATTATTATCTTTGACATTAGAAAATTGAAAAAAAAAAACCTTTTAAATAACTTATTAGTATTACCAGAATAAAATTACGAAAGCTATGTGTAACTCCCTTCCAATCCATTGCACCCTGTAAAATAAGAGAGAAAATAATAATAATAATAAAATACACTTCAGAGACTAGCTTTTTCAGTACCAGTAGTGATGCTACAGTAAAGTTTTCTGTAAACTCTGAGAAAAATTAGGCTGCAGCCCTAAAAATTCTCTCTCCTTACAACTGTTTTCGCTTTCTGGAAATGTGTATATAAGCTGGATAATTGTCATAAAGGAGATTATGATAAATTGGCGAAACAATTCTTATTACCTAACTTACTGAACTATTTTGTCTTCTAAAACTTCAGTATTACATCTGAATGTAACTATTTTTTTTAAAGAGTTTTGTTTAATGATTATTTATCGCATTGTTTTGCATTTTTATCGAGCTTTTATTGCTTTATTTTTTTTGAGGATTATTTTTCGTTTCAATAGATTTTTTATCATGTTGTTTAGCTTGTTTTACTGAAAAACTAAACAGCAAGCTTTAAATTTCAGCATCGTTCTTAACACACATTGACAAAAAAAAAGCTGTTTGTATATGCTAGTTTGGTTGAACAGTTTTTAAAATGTGCCAAATGTTCTGCATTCTAAGATTTTTTAGATGTTATGAATTTTTCCTTTACTAATACACAATCGATCCATTCTTTAACTGATTTATTATTAATATAATAGGCTTAATTTTGCATAAAATGCTAAAATATTGTATTTACATTAATAGATCGGTTTATCTATGTAGCTAATTTTTCTTTATTTCTGTTTTTCTATGAGTTTTCATTCAATAACTTTCCATTAAGTTTCATTATAGATGTTTCATCCTTATTTACTTCTGGTATACGATTTCGCAACGTTGTATTTCAACAGTGATGCCTAAATTATGCCGGAAACGCCAACGTAAACAACTGTTTCCCTCATTGATTCCTAATATTAAGCAGAAAGCGGCTCATTTTGTGGTGTGCTCGTACAAACTAATTTGAAGTTTGCTTAAACTTTGCGTGAATGTTGGCAGGTAATTAGAATTCTGCCGATTAAATCTGACACGAATTTGACACGTTCGTAAAAGTAATACGCATTTAATTGGTAGGTTACCTGATTAAACAGCTGTCAATAATAGCTTCATATGACCAATAAACCTAAAACTGATGCTGTCGCAGTCTGTAAGCGAAAGTCCAGTAAATTATATTTAGTTAAAAATTTGAATATGGATTTCTAAACTTAAAGAAAGTACATTAATGGCTGTTTCAAACATTTTTTGTAGAAATGCTTAGGTAGGGCTAGGTAGTACCTTAGGCTAGGTGAATGTAGTTGTATAGCTTAATTTATAGGAGTATATTGCTGCACAATTCGAAGTCGAAGAAATTAAACGTTAATATGTGTAGAAAAGTGAGTATTTTATCATTATTTTTCCTCAAACTTGAAATGCTGGTTCGAACAAAAGTTATTAGAATAAAATTGTTTAAAAACTCGATTTTAAAAATTCTAAAAACAAATGAATGATTGTTTATGGTCAGTGCCTTTAATATTGCAATCACCCGAACTCCTCACTGTAGCTGATTTTTCAACAATTACTTGAAGTATAAATTTTAAAGTGTTCTAATTTATTACGTTTTCTTTTTGTACTACAATTAATGCAAAGAATACACAAAGGTATAATACTTTTTTTTGCAAAACCGAATTTTAGAGCTATGGAGTATCATTTATTACACATCAAAATTCGGAATGAAAAGAAGAAAATAAGAAAAAGGATGACTCATTGAAGAATAATACAAAAGGTTTCATAACTTCAGTATTTCATTACGAAAACTTTAATTTGTTAGATACCAATTTATTTTTTTAAAACTATATAGACTTTTAAATAGTCAAACTGAAAAACAAATATATTCATTGGATTATGAGCTCCAAAAAATGAGAAAAAAATTCCTTTAAGCAAACAGCCACCAATAGTTACTTTTAATGAGGAAAAAAATGTTTTTTTTTTAATTTCTTTTGATGAAGCTCTAAAAAGTAAAATAATCTTTTTTATTCCGTATAAACAATTGAAACTCCATTACGTCCTATTTTTACAGCAATACACCCTTCTCTTTTTACAGAAAAAAAAATTAAAATAGTTTTGCAATTCAGAAAATAATCATAATTTTTTTTTTAAATTTCCTAATAAAAAAAATCTTTGCAAAAGTTTACATTTTAACTTAAAAATATTCAACATATATGAAATCTGTCACTTGGATTGAAGAAAGATGATGGAACAATTTATCAAAAATGAGTTCTGATTGATTTGTTAATAAACAAAACTAATTGAAAAACACAAAAAAAATTAAATCTCTTTATGACGTCCGATGGAAATGATGAAAGAAAATAAAGTAGTTTAAATATATTTGCTTAATGAGGTAGACTTTTTAGGTCATCGGTGTTTATTTTATGCAAATATTACTTTCTTTCATTAGAGCTTTATGCGTGCAAAGCCTGGTCCGAAGCAAAAGTTAAAGTTTCCTGCAGCAATTTTGAGACCAAATAATGACATAGGGATACCGGTTTTAATTAAAAACACTCGAGCGATTGACGCATTATGAAGATTGCATTTATTCTCTAAAACTTGAGTTTAACCCAATCCAATGCACGCAAATAGATATGATTCTTCGAATTACTCGGTGTTAAGTAATACTGACACTGATATGGCTTAGGAGAAAAATAAATTAAATAAATATATTCATGAATTTTGGAAGCGAAAAGAAAGACAAAAGTGAGTTTATAATGACTTATGTTAATACACTTCAAAAATAGATGTTTTTACAGTATAATGGAGCTAATTGTATAACAATTTTTCATACTGTATACATAAACTGTAAAAAAGCTAATTTTACAGTAGTACGCTGTAAAATTGCTAGTTTACCATAATAAACAATAATTGCTAGTTTCAGTGTATTACTGCGCATTTTACAATTTCAAACTCGAATATCTGCAGCCAGTATTATACTGCTAATTTTACACTATAATACAGCTAATTTTATGGTAATAAATTGCAAAATTGCAAATTTTACGGTAGTAAACTGTAAAAGGGCTAGTTTTACAGTAATAACTTGTGAAATAGCTAGTTTTATAGTTCATTACTGTGCTTTTACAGTACAACGGGAACCTTTGCTGCCTGTATTATACTCTAAAAACAGGAGTTTTTTTTTTTTTTTTTTTTTTTTGCAGAGTATAATAAAACTTCGTTTTTTTTCCCTTGTTGACAACGAAGTTGAGAAGGATAAATAAAGAACAAGAAGAGGGGAGCAATGTTTACTGAAAACAACTACTTTTATGAATGATGACAGATGCTCTTTTGTATTTTTTGAGCAATGTTTTTTTTAATATTTTTATTGTTCTTTTGCTTTATAATTGTGTTCCAAACACCTCTTCTCGCTACACTTTACAATATAATGTTTTTCATGCTAATTTAAATGATTGTTTAAAGGTATAAAAAGCTAAGTAGGGGAGAGCGGGGCTAAAAGTTCCGTTTTTTGATCAAGCTCAAAAGTCGTTTTGAAAACTAGGTTCTAGAATTAATGTTTCGAGGTTAAAACGTAGTATTTCATGTCCCTTTAATATACAGACTGTTTTTGAGCTGTATTTTGTAAGGTTTTTCAAGAATTAATTTTATAGCAAGTAAAGCCGAAAAAGGAACAGCTAACCCCGTCTTGGGGCAAGTTGTTCCGTGGGTGGGGCAAATTGTTCCGATATTAACAAGACGATGAATAACGATGCTGATTTCGAATTTAACCACGTTGCGACTAACTCATTAAAAACATTATTTGTATTTAAAAAAACAAAGGTTGATATTAGTATGACTTTATGTACGGCTGTATGACTGTATGTACGTATGTATGCATGTGCTTATGTAGGTATGTCGCGTAACTCAAAAACTGTATACCGCAGAAGATTCTAATTTGAGATGTTGGCTTTGAGGAAGGTCTAGTTGTGTACCTACCCTTGTGGTTGCATTCGAATGTTCCCAGGGAATGTTCCCAGGGGGGCTTACCCCTTCTTTGGGGTAAATCAGCGTTCATTTTAATGTAGACATAAGTGATATGAATTGGCGCAATCACTTGACGATATATCGCCAAGCTTTTGGTCGCGAAGTGTTTGACGCTAACTTGGTAACAGATCGCCAAGTTGGCGACAAATTTGCCGAAGAAAATTATTTCTTGAATTTCGATTCAATTTTTGCGCCATTGGCGATATTTTGCGAAAATTCCACTGAATGCTGTTAAAATCGGCCATGTTTAGAAAATTAGTTTACGCTCAAGAAAAAAAAAATGGCAACAGATTTTTATTCAACTTTTTTTTTACCATTCATTTTTTTCACGCTAATTAGAACAGACGATTTCTGAAAATCCAATTTGAAATTGATTTTTACTAACTAAAAAACGCCTGTATCTTTTTGCCGGGTGAAGCGGTTAGTAATTTCCAAAGCTGCGCGAAAAAATTCCTTTTAGGACGTATTTTCTTCGATCTTTCTAATGAGACTTTTTCTTTGAGGCGTTTCCTGTTACGACGATGCCGGCAAAATATCGACTTTAATAATGCAATCGGGACTTATAGACACGCGTTGCTTGACAAAAGTTTTATTCTCAAGGTAGACCGTGCAAAGCCGGGCAACGCATCTAGTAAATAGTAAATTATAACACATTAATATGGTAACATACAGTTAATACAGTGCAACATATTAAAATTACATAAATAACTAACAGCTTCAACAGCTAATAAGCTAAGATAATTGGTTCAGTCTTCAGTTATAACAGGGTGTTATCTAGAATTTCTATTACGATCCTCCGAAAATATGACTTTCATATCAAAGTATGAAATATATTTCAGCATCTTACATAATTCGCTCTTCGAAAATTTTATAGCTAATATATATCTATCGGATATACTGAATATTTCTGGATTTATGTTTGGTGAAATCTCACTTTCGGTCTTCATAGTAACATATAATATTTATTTACATGGGTATTAAGTTACTTCATCACTGGTTCAGATGAATAGGGCAAGATGTTCCTTCGGGCTAGTTGCTAATTTTTCTGGGGCAAGTTGTTCCGCGGTTAACTTGCCCCCAAAAAAGGGAACAACTAGCCCCAAAATCACATGTCTTTAAAACATTGAATTATAGGTTAGATAACGAAACATAAATAGTTTCAGCGTAGGATATAAGGGTGCACAATCGATCTCCATGTAAAAAAACCAAAAAGCTAAACATTAATTATTAAATTTCGGGCGAAAGACCCAAAACACCAAAAACAAAAATATTTACTTTCGTAAATCAGTAATGCACGTGCTCGGCGCTTGATACACCAGACGCCACTGGGCTGGCTAAAATGGCAGCCATTTGTACGCTATAACATTCTATTTCACGACGAGCTATTTCAAAGGAAACAACTTACCCGCGGAACTTTTAGCCCCGCTCTCCCCTACATAGTGTGCAGACCAAATATTCGTGGCTGTGTGTGTAAGATTTCGGTAGCTTCTTTTATACACTACACTGCAATTAAATGTACTTTTTGATTTCGTATAAGGAAAATCAATTATTCAATTTAAAAAGCAAGCACAAAGTAATTAAACAAATGAATTTTTGTTGTATTTAGTAGCTTATATGTTAGCTTCCTAATCTAATTCAAACGTAAGCTAATCACTTTGTAAAAACTAAAAAGAGGGAGTTAAAAATATGCATTATTTTACTAACGTCAAAACAGAACATAAACCTTTAAAAAAACTATTGGTTCCAAAGATTTTCGTACTTCATTAAAAAAATAAATAAATAAAAATAATTCAAAGTAATAGTTATAAAGTTATTTGCAAAACTTTATTTTTTTTATTAACCCCTTTTACTAAAAGTATTATCAGCATATTTATGTCTTTAATCCCATAGAAAAGCAATGGTTTCACAAAATTCTCTCAAAATACTCAAATCAAGCTCAATTGGAAGTTATAGATAAGTTTTACTTATCCATGTTATTTTCTTCGGCTATTATTTGTATTTATTAAAGTTTAATTTACGTTAATTTTTGCACATTGAACGAATTTTTATTTCCTATTTTTTTCGCTATTATCAAGAGTTGTTCAGTGTGAGAATGTTATCCAACACTTTCAGTTACTTATTAAAAGTGTTCTTCAATTCCTCAATATAACACATAATTTTAAAAAGTTTAATACTGTAATCAAAGTTTAAAATAGTCTCCTGAGAGCACTATGGCTATTTATCTCTAAAAATGTATGGTTTCTTGTATGAACTAACTGTGTAAGTTGCTTTCATCGATTTTTTCGCTACACTATCGAAGACTTTTGTTCATCTAATTGTACATTCGCATTTCACAGAAAAATACCTCAATGGGAGGTGTTTTCTTCAGTCAAAAGTACTACTGTCACTTGTATTGATAGAATAAGCAAAATAATAAAAAATAAAAATTTAAAACATGTAGCCTAGAAATATTTCCAACAGTTCATTTTTAGTTCATTTTTTTAAATATCCAATTTCTAAAACAAAGCAGGACAAATGGAGGAATGGGTGTAAAGACAGGGACAGACATCTGCCGGTTTTTGATCTCTGCTATTCCCGGCTCCGCAACGAAGAAAAATCTGATCCAAAATGGCAGCACCTCTATAAAGTTGCCTTGTTTGGCGCGTTTTGATCACTTATGACGCCAACAGTGAAAATAAAACAGCCACTGACCGCCTTTTAAGATTATTCTTTTAAAGAAAGAAAATCAGCCAACAAAAATGAGTAATTTACCTCTTGTTCTCGACCGTGCTCTTTCATTTTTTTTTTGAAAAAAGGAAAACTTACATTGTATCACTGTAACTTGTATCACAATTGAGATCTTCTTATATCACTGCAGTGATGCTAATGCACCTAGTCATAAAGCAGTTTAAATAAAATATACCGACCAAACCACAAGGAAAGAGTCATTTTTCTTTATCTGGATGTCTCCAGAAGCCACAGTTTTCAAAGTTTTCACTGCTTCGGTGCTTCTTCTGATACTGCAAACTCATACACACAGGCTATGATGGCAACTTTGACAATTTAACCATAATATGTTTAAAAATTTAAGAACCGCCAAGAGAGTGGGAATAAAGCATTTTCTTAGGAGCATTAATAAAGAAGTTGTTTTTAAAAAAACTAAGTCATATTTTTTTCTAGTTTCGTTAAAACGTATGTGTGTATGTGTGGAGTTGAAATAAAAATATTCTGCGTGTGGAAAATGGTGGAAATTCACCATCTGGGTGCGTCAATTCCGCCTAAGTGGGTCAATAAATTGAGTACCAATCGTGCTTGGGAACTAAACTCGGAGTGTTTCGTGTTTGGTTGACCATATACCAGGACCTGCTATGTTGCGCCCTAGAGCCCCTGGTCTCGTAAACTCAAATAGGTACCGTGGGCCCTGGCTCTCATTTGCTGTTGCTCCACTGAGTTAAAATTTTATAAAAACTAAGTTAAAAAAGAGGGATAGACTCAACAAAAATTTCTCTGGAAACTGTAAAAACTACGCGTTGTTTTTGGGGCACTAACACATATTTTTTTAAATCCCGGGAGAGGGAACTTACTCCCTCCCCTTAGATGACTCGTTTTATGCAGACTAAAAAAGCTTTATTATTTATTATTCGTTTTTATGTATTAAAATTCGTTAATTATTCGTTATTTCTTAAATCATTTTTGAATAATTTCGATAGCACTGCAAAAATAAAGAGCAAAAATCTTTAATTGTTGAAACTGTAATTCAATGCAAATCACGTAAATCTAAATTCCAACACCATAGAAACGAAACTTAAATTACTACCAAAGCATGGCCGAGAATTCGTTTTATATAATTAATCGTAATTAGTTCAAAACTTAGTTGAGAAAGTTAAATCTTCAAAGCCATAGAAGTGAAAATTTCTAAACATTCCGAAAGTATGTAAGCTTTAGGAATACTTATCGAGCATTCGAATGAATACACACTTATTTGTTTTTTCCAATAAAGTTGCCTCAAACTAATTATGAAATTAAACTAATTTTAAAATGACTACGCACTTTGCTAGAGGAACTTCCTTGAACTACTTTGATAATTGTTAATTGAAATGATAATGGCAAAACAAATTCTAAATGAACTTTTCAGTTTTAAGTCCAATCTCTTTTGATTTTTTGCCAGCACCATTGTCGTTAAGTAGTATCAAAAGCATATTTTCCACTTTGGGAGGCCTATTGCAACTAAAACTGTCTTAGCCTCTTTTATTTATGCCAGAATTAATTTCACAACTTGCCCATCAGATAAGCAGCTCTTTAATTTTTATTAACGACGGTAAATCAAAATATTAAGAGAAAATTCAAATGTGGTTGATTTTTTTTTTCTAAAAAACTAAAATTTTAAGTAGTCACTTTTTTATTAGGCAAAAAATAAAGAAAAAGAAAAAGAAAATTCCTTCAAGTTTCTTTTGCTTTTTTTTTTCTGCTTTCTGCTTCACAAGCGTTATTGTTTTAAATTATTTCACGTTCTGATACGACGGACTCCTTTTATAAAACAGTCCTTTCATTTTTAATAGCAGAATCATTTTTAATAGCAGAATCATTTTTAAGTAAGCAGAAGCATAACGGTTTATTGACATGGGAACGAAAAACATGTTGCAAACTTAAATTTTTCATGCCATCAAGTATCCTGAAAGGGAAAAGGATATCTGGACATTTTTTATCTCTTTTTCGCAGTCCGAAACTGTGAAAATATTTATTTTCTTCTTCTAAAGTCCTAGTTTAATTGCTTTCCTCCATAAAAATAGAAAACCTATATGCTTACGAATTCTTCATACGACAAAATAGAACTAACATTTATCAGTTTTTTTTGTTTTAAAAAAATATAACCAGTTTTGTAAAGTTTTTCATTTCTTCTATTGTGGTGAAGATTTGCTTTTAAGAATTACTATTTATTAGTTGAGGTTTTGTGTTTTTATCTTTTAATGCAGCTTATTTCGCTTCCGAAATTACAGTATAAAGAAATATTACAGCATATCTTTAAACGTTCAATCTCTTTAATTAGATGTACACAGCTTGTTGCCATTTTTCAAAAGCAAATAAATATGTTTTTAAAATAGCTTCGAGTTGTCCTAATGTAAAATCACAATTTAAAGAGTTTGATCTCTGAGCAGTAAAATTATTATCTAAAATACTAATTTGCAAAATAATACAAACTTAAAACTACACAGATTACTAATATAACTGTAACGAAAGCGTTATCTGCTGGTTTTTAATGCAAAGCCTTTGAAGAAATAAAGACTAGTAGCTTAATTTTGATTATTTTTGGTCTCAGAAAAACAATGCAAGACATCCCGTTAAGTGTTAAATTGAAACCTGAAATTTTCACAACTTGACATCTTGAAAGCTCGTCCTTGTTGAAAAGTTACTGTGAACTGTAATCTAGTTTTATGCATCAAAATGCTGATTCTGACAAATCATCCATTTCCAATGAACCTTGTTGCTGATGCTGCTCCTTAATTAACATATAACGGTGTGATTTATATCAGATTCGGTGTATGTAAGCATCACATCGGTGCATGTAAGCATAAAATGAAACTAGTTTGTGGTTTAATACAGTCGGATGCCTTTAAATATGAGTTGATGTAAAGTTGCTTATTTATTGGAAATCCAGTATTTTAGGACAGCACAGTTGAGTAAATATTAAAACTACGTGCGTTTTTCAAATATACATGTAATGCATAAGATTGTGATGTATCACAATATAAAAATACCGTGATACAGTAAAACCTCGATAATTCGAACACTTTAAAGCCGAATTACCGTTAAGACAAACTATATTTTCGATATATGCCCTATTGTATTCGCAAATGATTTTATTGTCTTGGAGTAAACGAACTACGGTTACGACGAATAAATTTTAAATGTCACTTTGAGTTGAAGTTCGACTGTAATAATAAATCTGTACCACTGCAGCTTGAAAGAGTGGTAGTAAAACATTACAATAATGTCCTTTACCGGTTTGTATGAGAATAAAATTGGGGGTTGTAGACAAGGCTTGTTAAGTTTTACTACGATTTGTCATCTGATGCTGGTAAAATAATCAGTATAATATTTCTTTCGAAACCCATGTATCAGAAATGTTTTCAAAATGCTACGAAACTTTTATTCATTAAAAGCATGGAATAAGTCGTTTAAATATAAAATTTTAGTAATGTTCTAATGCTTTTTAATACGGACAAAAATGGAAAAGTACATTTTCTTAACAGATGGTACTTTCTGAACGCATCAGATTTCTAAAAATAAAATACCACAGTATCAATCATAAAGATTAATATTGAAGAAAAATGTTTAAAAAAATATTACACTTAAGTTGCTTAGTGAATTCACTAAAATGTAGGCTTTAGGGTCTTTTAAACAGTTTTTGCTTAAACAAAGTGGGCAATTACGTTTAAAAGGATATGGAATAGAGAGAAAGTAAGAAGTTTTAATTTTTTATTAAGTAGAGCATCTTCAGGGAAATTTAAGATTCAAAAGTTTACTCTTAGTTTTAAAAGCTACCTTATTAATCTAAAAGTTTTTGAGAATATATGTCATTTTGTGTTTCACTAAATAGGAACTAATTCCGTAAAAGGATTTTTATCGCAATAGAAAACAAAAACGACATTTTCAATACCCAGCATATCAATGTTATTTTCATATTTTATTATTGTCATCCTATACCACTATATGCTTGGTATTTACTTTGACTTACGCGTAAAGCCGGCTTAGAACTTCCGTTGGAATAGGAAAAAAAAATTGATTATTAGAAAGAGGACGGTTTCTGTAGTTCTTGACGGGCCTTATTTGCAGATTACAAATTTTGATGGCGAGTATAATAGGTTTGTAAAAATGTGGAAAGTGTGACCTTAAAATAACTGACCTTTTAATTTAAATCATAGAGCATGTCACGCGAGCTAGAGAACGTAACATTAATTACATAAATCATAGCTTTATCCATATGTATCGATTTTAAAAGCCCCTGAATATATTTTTTCTATCTTCAAGTAACTTCGATATATTGAAATCAACTAGAATTAAATAGCTAATTTCCTAATTTTATTGTTTTTCTTTTTTTGCAAAACTCCGTTCTGTAAATTCACCCCATGATACATCTAAAAGCGGAAGTTTTCGTCACGGTCGCTTAAAGGGGCTTTCTGAATTATGCAAATGAGTAGATTATGATAGACAAAAGCAATGCTAAGATTATTCTTATGGTAATAACACTCATTTTGCTTCATTTTCAGAAAAGATAAATGATCATTTTCTTAGCAAGCAGTTATCAGTTTCCCTGAGAATTCTCTGTAATATTTCAAATTTCACTCATTCCAATAGCTCTAAAACATACAATGTTAAGCATTTTTTTTTTAAAGAAAAGCTTTCAGTTTCTTGTGGTGTGATGACAAAACTACAGTATACATCCTCTAACAACGGCTAATTTCTAAATTTCTCTCATTGAAAACTTTACATTTAAATTCACAAGCATTGATTAAAATATGAAAAGCTCCATCCAAATATGAACGCTCCAAAACCCGCCTAAGCTCAGTGAAATCTGAATTCCGTCTAAATAGTCCCTCCACCGTGATGAATAGGCGTTATGAATGTATGAGATTGCTTTGAAATCCAAGCTCATTAAAATTGTGTATTTGACATAAATCACATCATTTGCGAAAGCTAGTGAGGCAGTCCTAATTTGCTCTGCAGAGTTCTTGAAGAATATCATCTTGGAGTCCGTGCTCAATTGAATCCTTATCAATACATAATACATAAACAGCTGCAAACTAGGCGAAAAGTCAATAAAAATTTAATGGAATAGACATTTTCTGAAACTATGGAAGAGCTTTTGATCTAAGATAACATTCTATAAAACATTCTTATGGAAATTTTTGTTGAAGGTTTTTTAAAAAGTATTTGTAACGACATAGAATTTATGTACAGGATAGCATTATTGTATAGCATCCTATGATTCACACTTATTAAGGTTTTTAGACATTATAAAACTTTTTTTTTTAATTCGTAACTACTGAATTCAGTTATCCGACGCTTAACTATGCAACATTTTAGACAAAAATGTTAGCGGCTCGAAATTAATTTGGAAGCTGATTTTTGCATATTATTCTAGTTTGCTTTTTCTGCAATGCAAAATTTTTGTGCTGAAAATCCTTGTTGTGGTCAGTTATTTTTGGACAAAAATATTTAATTTAGAAATGGCAATTAGCAAAGAAAAGGTTATAAGAATGGAGTATGTATAACCAAAGGCAGAAATAGAAGTAGAAGATTGTCTTTTTTTTCTTTATAGAAAAGTAAATTTAGTCTGAGGTTTGTATGAGAAAATTTCTTGCGGAGATATTTGGACAAATGATAAATCCGGAAATAAAAAAAATTAATATATTTTGTAAAAAAAAAATAAAAAAAATATTACATGCTAACAAATCCTCTATATTTTAATGAAAATATAAGAAATATGTGTTTGCCTTTTTGCGAAATATAATTTCCCATTTCAGTTATAGGTGATATATACTGTCTAGTATGTTTTTGCCGTGCATTTTTTGAAAAATCTTAATAGGAATAGAAGCATATTTTTATAGTACTAGGAGCTATCGTTAGAATCCTCTTCATTCTTTCTTCTTTATCTAAAAATGATACATTAATGTCTTCCCTCCCCCTGTCAAAGTTTCACTGAACACTAAAGGTTCCATTAACTTTGTCCGTAAACAATTATCAAGGTTATTTCAAGTCGAAACTTGGAAACATGTTTCTATTTAGAAAAATGCTGGAAATAGTGTCTGTTGAATTTGGTCGTTATATTTTATTTGACGATAACGTAAGGTTGTTTACCGAAAGCAAATTTACATAGAGTATATATGAATAGAGTTGAGGCTTTTCGCATTGGTCGTTATACATATAATGGGATGTCTTTTATTATGTATGGTCGCTATAATGAGCGTCCACTGTATTAATTTTATTATGTAAATCACTAGAAAATCCAAAAAATGTGTAGATGTTCGCACTTATTGAATTACAATAAGCAGTTGGTAAGACTACGAAAGAAAAAGAGTGTTATTGAGTCGGTTTGCATTGGCCAAAGATTTGGCTCATTGCTGGTGTTTTCAAACCGTGATACAATAAATAAAGAAAATAAAATAAAAGACAACAGAAAATCAGAAGGGCTGAATGTAATAGTACGTAGACACTTTCAGCTGTCGAAAGTGGAGTAAGTTTTAACATCTAAAAATAATAATTATTGTTTGACTTTTGACATTTTGATTTCAAATTACGGTCTTCACAATCACGAGTTGAGATTAGACCCTATACTAGTTGAGTTTTTTGTTTCTTCAAATAACTCCTGTCCTCCGGAACAGAGTAAACTTTTAATATTCGAACCTGTCGACTTCACGCAGCTCTCTTTAGACAAAAACAACCTCCATTACACAGCAAATCTTCACAAATATGGCCCTTAACCTGTGCCTTGGCATGGAAAGTGTATCTGTATGTGTGTATTGTGCATGAGTGTGTACCTGTTCATTGCGTGTATGTGGGTGTGTGCCCGTATCTGTGGATGTGTGTGAGAGACTGTTTGTGTAAGTGCCAGTGTGCGTGTGTACTAGTGTATGCCAGAATGTGTACACGTACGCTCTGGTATACACAACTGTTTACATGTGCGTGTGTAGCGGTGTGTATGTGTGTGTATGTATGCGATAGCGGCAGTGGGTGTGTCTGCAATGTACCAGTGAGTGTCAGTGAGTCAGTGGGTAGGGTCAGTAGGGTAATTGCGAACAAATTTTTACTTTCACAGCTAATTGCTCTCTGGAGCATCTTGTCCTATCTAAAAATCTAGACACCCGTCAGAAGCAACTATCAACTTCTCTGCTACATTGAGCTACCGTTTTTTCAATTTTTTGGCTGATGGATGTTTTTAAAAATCCTTGTTCTTAATTACCCCAATTGTTCATAATTACCCCATAGTACATGGGGTAAATATGAACATGCGTCTCCCTTTGGCTTACCCTGGCTTTTCAGGGAATTTCTTCACTTATTCATAAAAATTATGTAGCACGAAGCAATATCAGGCTTTCTTTCTAGATTTTCGTAGGAGTTCTGGTTTTTTAGAGAAATGTGCGAATACCTCTTCATGATACTAATGTGGCAGTCATCACCCGGCTTTCCATCTTTGAACCGGATGTACAACCCAGCCAAAGCAAAGTCTTGAATAAGGCTTTTCAACTCTTCCTTTCATGAGGAAACCACATACGATCCCTAGCAATTAGATATTTTGTTTAAGTTAGTTACACATCAGTTGGTATCTCCGTTGGGCGACCTGCTCCCATCCTATCAATTTGACTTTACCATTAACTGTATTGTAAAAAAACCCAGAAGGAAGGCGTAAGTGTCCATTGCTTCTCTGCAGGTCATATTCCCATTTGTAGTATCATTCACGGCCCTCATTAAATCGTCATTGGTGTATTGAGGTGGTGGCGTCTTCTTCATATAAGTGCGAGGCATTTGGACGTTAAAGCCTACAGACAACTTCATATAAATCATTACAAAACGTCAATGGCTCAGTGAAATGACCAAAATAACTATTTGGATCATAAAATTGGACCTGAAGGGGAAAATAGTACTCTGAAAAAAATGTTCATAATTACCCCTACCTAGAAAAATTCGGGGTAATTATGAACACGTTCCTGCAGGGTGCTAAAAATAAAAGACAGCGAAATTCTAGTTGATTCCTATTAAAGGCTTAATAACTGAAGGCAAATATAATAAAACAATAACTTACTACAATTTTATCAGTCCGAATTGGATGGAAATTTAAGACTGTGAGATACTGTTTGATTGACAACTTTTGTGAGAAGGGTTATTATAACTAAAGAAATGGCGGGTACAGTGCTGCCAAAACAGTGAAAATACAGCCCAAGCCTATTAATGAAGATGTGAACTTTAGTTGCTACTGCTATTTGGTTCCGTCGTTGCTTATAGAAGCGCTAATGTCGTTTGTTCTGAATTAACCCATTTTTACAATTACTCCGCTTGACCCAACTTGTTTATGAATGTGTCAGTGTGCGCAGTGACAGGTACAGTAGGAGGGTAGGGGGAATGCCGCACGTCCCCCCCCCTTCTTAAAACATTAACAACATAACAAATCCATTATGTTCAAAAACTCCATGATTAAAATGTAAACGTTTGCAGTAATATTTTTTATTAATCATTTCTAGCAGAAAATATTGGACATCACACTTATTTTCAGTGCTTGTAAAATTAATGAAAAAAAAGTGGTCTTGTTCTTGACTGATCTTGTGCTTTTATGAGCACCCAAGCAGCTTGAGAAATGTTTCGTGCTCAAAACCCTGTATTCGTCAGCAAAACCACCTTCTTCCAAATTGATAGTCTGTACTTCGGTCCCTTGGGGGTGTACGTTTTCTGAAAAAAAAATGTGATTTTACACCCAGAAAATCATTTCTAACAGGGTAAAACCTACTTTTGCTAAGCGTTGAAACAGAAATCAACCCAGATTGTAGACGACTTTTAACCATGATAAAATATATCTCCCATGATAAATTTTAACTAGCTTGAGCTGCAGTTATTTTGGTCTTCAATGTAATTATTATGATAGGAGCTATAATTTCGGTTAAATGAAAGTAGAAAGCAATCACGCCTGATTGCTTTTACGAAAAAAAGACACAAAGAGAAAAACGAAATAATTTAAGGTAGAAATTTTGTTGCACTCGTAAGCTGGTGCAAAAGGGAAAATAATCAGATAATCTATTTGCAAAGTGGTATTGGGAAACTGCTTGTTGGAATGTTTAGCGAGAGTTATTGAAATCGCTAATCCCTCTACTTGAAGCCGGATCATTGCTCTTCTTTATGAACATTTAAAAAATGGCATAGAAGAACGTTTTGGCTTCTTATTTGAAATTTATATGAAAATTTTGTTTAAGATTGAAAAAAAAAGTCAAATTTTAGAAGGAAAATATATTTAGAGGTTCATTTTAATTCCGAACTTATTTGATGAAAAATTTTATCGAAATTGGGTCCATAAATGACATAAACTTGCATTCTATCTTATCGAACTATAAATAAAGATTGCAAGCAGTTAAGGTTCACTCGTTTTTTTAATGACATGATTTTGCTGAAACATGTGTTACACTGTGAAGAAACTCCTATTACTTTTTTTTTTTTTACTTTCTATGATGAAAATCTCCCCGTAGTTGTTACTGTCATTTTTTTAATGTTAAAAAAACCCTTCAAATAATAAAAATTAATTCAAATCTTTTTTATTCATGTTCTTCATCAAATTTTTCCCCAACGAAGTTCATTTGAAGCAAATCCGCCTTTAAATGCGGTATCTATTCTTTCCTTAAACTTTACTATAGGCGCTAATATTAAGTTTTATTGATCTTTTTAAAATAAAACAAAAAATTGTTTAAATCAAAAATGAGTCATAGCAATAAGATATAATCGCCAAGCAAAAAATTAAAGAATAATAATGTGAGTTCGGACTATTCCTTCAAAACTTTATTGGATGGAGGATAGGAGGAAGGGGGAAAGGGTAAACCGACCGACGTAGACACTATCCTTTCATACACTATTCTTTATCATTTCTTTTCTCACAGACCTTTTTTTCTTTTATAAACTTTCCATACATGGTGTGGCAGAAATAACTCCCGGTTTCGAATCAAAATTTCTCTTGCAAAACAGTGTTGTCTCAGTCATTGTTGAGGTCATTTTGGAGGAAATTTGAGAGGACTATAGTAAGTAGGAATCATATAAAGGCCATTTCATGTGAAATGAGCAAATCGGCTGTGGCTCACATGTCACAGATTTCAATGAAAATTTTCATTAAGGTAAATCATGTATATCTACGACGAAATGCAAAGTATGAAAGATTAAAAACTGTTTGTTGCTTTGCTATTGACATCAGAAATTAAGGCTTACGCTAAGCCTAAATTTTCAGAGCTTCTGACAGCCAGTTTGTGACTCTATAACTCCGTAAGTTATAAACATACATTTGAAAAATAAATATTTTCACATTCTCTGGAAAAATCTCTATCGAGAAAGATGAAAGTTAAATTTGTTTGGAGCTTTCATTAACCCATTTATGCCCAGTAGCCTGAAAACGGGACGATTGTTAGTTACTGTATACAAAAACCTGTAATGGAAACATCATTTTACTAAAGCTGTTTTTCACTAGTTAAATAGTCCTTCTTCTTGAGAAAACCAGTTAGAGCCACTATTTGGACATCAGAGTTTAATTATTGACAGCTATTTTCAGACAAATCAGTCAAGCAACCATCCAGCATGGGTAACCACAGAAAGTAAGTTTTTTTTTTTGCGAACGTATTTTTCATAAAATTAAACTATTTTAAAATGATTTGCTTAAAATTGATCAGAGCTGTAATGTTACTTTGCACAAGTAAAGTCAAGTAAGGTCGTATTTTGCTCACATATCTGCAAAATATCCCATAAACAGGACGTTAAATAACTTAATAAATATGGCAACGGCGAACTATTTCAACCCTAAAATGTATGTAAACTATTCCAAGTAAGAGTTTTAAGCATACAAAAATTGAAAAAAAAATTGTTACAAAAACTTGGGCATAAATGGGTTAAATCTGAGATATTAACGAAGATTGAAATCCGTTTAATTTTCTTCAGATTTCAAACTACTCTGCTAGCTCTTTGAATGAAAAAATAAGATAAAAAAGCAATACAGAGCGTAAACTATCTATTACTAATTACCTGGGCTAAGTTAATAATTTGTGTCAAACATTTTAATGATGAAATCGTACTTTAAAAAATTGAAATTTATCGAAATTTTCATTTTTTTTTCAATTTTTCAGATGCTAGTTTGAACAAAAGGAAATGCCCCTATTTTGCTCAATATTTTTTACGTAGCATGTTGTAGTGTCTTTTCTTTTATGTCAAATTTTAATTAGTGCCTTTCAGCATATTTTTGTCAGTAGAATAAATTGCATTCAGGTAAAATTTCCTCAATTAAACCATTTATTGTTAAGTTTAGAAAGACTTAATCGTTTCTTTCGTGTTTCCTTTTCTTGAAAGAGTATTTATAAAGTATTTTCTGAAGCCTTTCCATAATAATTGCGAAGTATATTGTATTCCAGTATGAATAATTATATTTAATTGTGCAAGTTAAAGTTGCTTTTTTCAACAATATCCGCCCGTGATGTGGAAAAAGAATCATCGTTTTACGAAATATACTCAGAGACAAAAAATATTTCGAAAACAAAGGAATTAAAATACAGCTTCAAAAATGAAGGTATTATTTCTATGAAAGTTATTATATGGTTGGGAATTAATTTAAATTATGCAACTGGACTCTATTTGCATGACAAAAATAATGAAAACCTTCAATTTTGTTGAAAATGAAATATTTTACGTTTTTACAATTCAGTTGATTATCATGACTTTTAAAAAGGTACAGTTAACCAATAAATTCCCCTACTACAAAAATTGCAAATATATGGAGCTCTTATGTTTACATTAACTAGTTAAAAAAATACAAGGGTTCAAAAGTGCAGCATTAGCATTTGTGTGAAGGATGTTCAAGTGGGCCAATTTTTAATTGCATGTAACTCCTAAAATAAGAAATTTTAAGCCAAAACCTTTTAGATATTTTTATGTGTGCACAAAATGAACCTGTCTACCAAAATTTATTAAAATCTATTACCATGCGGCCACTTCTTTTTTCTCATTTTTACTTATTTCACATAGAATGAACCAATAGAATACTGCTGTTGTGATTTTTTTTCCAACTTGGGAATCAAAAAGGAACTTTTATGACTCCCGAACCTAATAGTAGACATAATTCCCTACATTTTTGCAAAAGTTGACAGTTGTCCGAAGAGTCCCTTTTTTTAATTTTTGTGCCTATACAAAGGGGAAAATCGTTATTTTACAAAATTTCTCTAAGTTTAAAGGTGATTTTGCAGACAAAGGAGTTTAAATGGAACTCCAAATGTAAGATATATGTTTTATGATACTTGGAACTTTACTGGGTATTAATGTAAGCGAATGCCAATGCATTCTTTAAAGCATGAGAATTTAAAAAAAATGCTTAGTTTTGAGAAAACTGTGTTATTTTCAGTTTTTACAACTTAGTAAAAAATAACTATTGCAATAAAACTAGAAAATGCGAGACTGATAAATAACCTTATTCCATAGATTACGGCAACATAAACTTTTTTGTTTACATGACATAAGTAATAAAATTAAAGGCTTCTTACATACAACATTTAGCATTTGTGCGGATGATGCTCAATCATGCCAAGTTTCAGTTGCATGTAACGACTAAAATAAAAAGTATTGAGCCAAATTATTTTAAATATTTCTATATATGCATAAAATGAACTTTTATACCAAATTTTATTAAAATGTATTACCATGCGGATATGCTTTTTGCTCATTTTTGCTCGTTTCACATGGAATGACCCATAAGAACATATGGTCACAAGCGTAAAGCTGACGGGTTGCAAGTAAACCAGAAACGGACAGGTGTAATATTTCAGATTTTAAAGAAGTTCTAAAGCATGTTCTGAAATTTGCGACTAATAGCTGTCTTACATGATACGTTGGAAGAACCATCACAACAATGAGCTATTTTGACAAGATTCCATTGATTATTCTGCTGTCATTGGAAGTGACACCTATATTGCAGTTGCTGGCTGCTAATTTAAACTACTGCTGTAAATCATTCAGAGTAAAATGCAGTATAAAATTGTGTTTGTCGAATAATTGTGTCATTATTTGTGACCTGTTTCGCACCCGTCAGTTTCTGGCTTTGTATGGGTTTTGTGCTGCAGCATTGCGTTTGCACAAAATGTTCCGATATATTTCTTTTGTTAGCCCCCGATCTAACCCCTTTTAAAATGTAGCGACACTTTTATGATAACCTTGTATAATAGGGTGTATCACGAAAATTTTTTTTTTGGAAATTCAAAAAGTGAAGTTGATAAAAAGTCGTCACTATGTTCACATAGTTACCAAAAATTTTTTTTTTTTTTGAAATTGAAAAATATTTAGGTCTCCCGGGATGAGCTTGAAGTTTCGAGATTTTTAGTCAAAACAATGATTTTTTTAAAAAAATTATAAATTATGCGTGAGGCAAATATAATAATTCAAGCATAAAAATGGACTACTTAAGGTAGAATCTATGAATGAAAAATTTAGGCCAGCTGAAATTTAACTATTAGATCTTCAGGAATCGTTATGAAAACTTGACTTTTTTACCAGCCAGTCATCTTTTCAGAATATTTACCCATCCTTCATAATAATTTCTATTATTGTATTTGTAGTACAAATATTGCAGGACAGCGCTTTGAAATCGCAAAATTTGTACTAGAAACCATTGCAAGTATTACCCTCTGGTTTCACGATCGTGTAGCTTCCCCACGATCTTAGAGAAAAATGCCACGCAAGCAAAATCGTCGTTCGATCATGTGAGTCTGCTTACTCTCCACCTTACCACTTATCAGCGCGCCCAACTCAGTTTTGATTTCTTTGTCAGTCTGTTTTTTCGCAGTTCAGGTTTTGGAGTTTCTGTTTTATAAATGGTGTGTTAGTGGGGATTTTTTGATTCATTATCATAAGCAAAAAAAACTCATTCTAAATCTACAAGAAACGCTACGGACTTACCAATAGTTGGCCAACATCTAGATATAAGTATTAGCAATGTTTTGCCAACTAAAATTGATGTGCTACGGTACTTTGAATGGGTGAGAAACCAGTTGAAATGTAAAGGATGTCATCAGCCAGAAAAAAAGGTAATTGCAATGCAAGTGGCCCATGAGATGGAAAAAATTTGGAAGAGGGCTTCCATTCCTGTTTCATCAACAAGAAATATTGTTCTCATGGTTTTAAAACTGTATGATAAACGTGAAAATATGAAAAAATCAATTGGGTGTAATACAAATTCAGCCAAGAACTTGAAAACGTCACTTGAAAATTTCAGAACTGACCTCGAGAACAGTCTTTTTGATATTTGTTCATGCAAATGTAATAATTTAGGGAAATGTTTGTGCCTAGTTCAAAGAAAAGTTCCACATCTAGAACATGCATTCTTGAATGACCAGCGACATATGAGGCGTATGATTATAAGAAGTATTGATACAGTAGAAAGTATAAAACTAAAAAAAAACATAACAAAAGGAAGGACAGAGATTTGCAACTCCAGACAAACCGAAATATGCGACCAACAAATTCTCCTGCTATGAAACAAGAATGTACGGTTAGTACCAGAGATTCCACTCAACCGGATTCAAGTGAAAGCGTAGCTTCTAAAAACATTTCATCAGAAGATAAAAGGAAAATTTCAAGCGTTTCTGTAAAGCAGGTCCTACCATTACATCTGCCATCGTTTTCCAGAACGTGTGATCGAAGAGGTATTTCCAATAGAGCAGCAGCCCATTTAGCAAGTGCTCTTTTGCAGGATTTAAATGTTGTGACTCCAGAAAATCAGGAAGCGGTAGTTGATAAATCGAAGATTTTTCGTGAGAGGATAAAATACCGTAAAAGTATAAGTTCAAATATCACCCCAGAAGTAATTGCTATCTATTTTGATGGTCGAAAAGACGAAACTGTACGTTGATCAGACAACTATTAAAGCTGTTGGATGTGATGGCACAGCAACAAATACTGGAATCTCTAATGGATCAATTGTTTTGCTTGAAAGTGCTTTAAAACATCCCATGCAAATGGTGATTTGTTTGCTTCAGTTAAACGAATTACCTCTTAGGAAACTCTTTGTTACCCTCGATGGTGCGACTTCTGGACCAACTTCATTTAGTGGACCTATAGGTAAAAGTTAAACAAACTGCCAAGATTTACCAATTGTTCAGTATATCAAGAGAGACAATATTTTTCCAGAAGTTGATAGTAATGATTTGAGCACGGATCAGAAATATCTATGGGATATATGTCAGGCAGAAAGACATGTGAATGCTCTCAACAATTGGCATGCAGAAACCCTGGAAACATTTCTCATTCAAGGTGGATGTAAATATTGTTTACAACAGCGAAACCGAAAACTTTGGCTCTAGGTTGAAGACGTGGGTTGCAACTGTGGTGTCTTCAAGATAGATGAATCCAAAATTGGAATTTATTTTGCATAACGCGTTCTCATTCAATGTTTAGCATGGTTAACTTGTATTTTCAATATTTTTCATCTAATATTTTTCATAAATTTAACATTTATTTACTTAATTTTATTATTCATTTTTTAAAAATTTATTTATTTATTTTTTGTCACTCTGTCAATGTTTCTTATGTTTTGCACGCAAATAACAAGTTGAGATTAATAAATTAATTTAAAATTAAGATAGATTTTATTTACATGATTTCTAATAGTTTAACTATGCAAAAAGTAGCCCAGAAAAATTTACAGCCATCAACTGAACAAAATGAAAGTAATGGATATTTGACAAAATAGTTAAGTTTTCAATTTAATTCCAAGAGACTTTTATATTTAATTACAGAAAGGAATTATGTTTTAAAAACTAATTTCTTTTCTAAAATTTATGTTTTTGAAATTAAAAAATAATAATTGCTTTATATTCATGTACAAAAAAAATTTAAAAAATCTACTTTTTTGGCTAAATATTTGAAATTTCAACTTCATCCCGGGAGACCTAAATATTTTTTAATTTCAAAAAAATTTTTTTTGGTAACTATGTGAACATAGTGACAACTTTTTATCAACTTCACTTTTTGAATTTCCAAAAAAAAAAATTTCGTGATACACCCTATTGTATAACGCAGCTTGTCGGCTCATTTCGGTTGTTTTTGATACAAAGTTATGTCGAGCTTCTAAAATGTGCATTTCAAACGATTGGAAGAAATGTTATATTTGAGGAAAAATGTGTCATCTATCGCAACATTCACTAATTACAATTATTTGTATCAAAATTACCATAAACTGCAATGTCCTAGAGTGTGAGTTTGAAAGTTTAATTGCATTAAAAAGGCCAGTTTTAAACATAATACATCTTTATTTAAGACCAACATATAGATAATACATCATCAAACATGCTGACGGACGCTTTCAGTCGGCTGTACAGAGCCCCAAAGAGGAAGGCCAGATTCCAATATGAGATGAGAAGATCTTTGAAGCCTGGACATCCACACGTACATCGAACGAATCATCCGTCAACATTTATATACGTAGAAGGGTTTCATTTTGATACAAATCATAAATATTCCTCTTGGTTCATAACATATGTGCATGTGAAAGAATTTTGACATTATATAGACTTAACGTAAGAGCTGTTTTAACAAACACAGTAGACGTGATAGCGCAATCTCTCGTAATTTTTGAATGCGCAAACTTTCAAATGATCATTGTCATCTGCAGATACTTGAATGAAAGCTTCTCTAAAATTCATATTTTAGGAGAAGACTCTTAAAATTACTGCGTCAATGTTACATTGTAGGTTAATTATAGGCATGTTTAATCAGAATATGGGACATATATTTCACTGAATAAAGTAGCTTTAAGGACGCCTATTGGTCATAATATTTATTTATTTATTTATTTATTTTTGTGAACGATACTTTTGAGTAACACGAAATATGGATATACAGGTCAGTGCAAAATAGGTGATGTAGAATACAGGTGTGTCCTGAATTTAAAACTTTGAGAAGAGTGGGTTATCGAATAAAACTCTGATGTTTTCGGCATGAAAAAAACATAATAAAAATAATCTTATGAACGTACACTAACAAATAAAATGATGTTAATTAGTTCTAAAGAAAATCATACAGCTGTTAAAAATGTAAATTGAGATTTAAAAAAAAACAAAAACAGTACTAAGGAATTTCTGATGTGCTGATACAGATTTTGAAAAACATAACCCCCCCCCCTCATATGACTGTAGTTCAAGTAGTACTTTATTAAACCATAAATGAGACTGTTTATTCACTATGCATGGATTAAATATGGTTTCAGATATTATTTAGTTATATTTCTTATACTTCAATATTGGCCATAAATGTGTTGTTTAAAACGTATGTATCACCTTCAGAAAAAATAAATAAATAAAATCTTCAAAAATACACAGTGTTAATTTCTCTCAAAGAATAACCTTCCGTTAAAAAACCAATAGACGTCCATTTTAACACAATTTATACCTTTGGTTGAAACGCACACATCAATTACCATTCACAATCAACAATAGCATAAATGTGTACACACATACTTTTAACATGAATGTACTCTCACAACAACATCTGATGTATTGTGATTAGTAACAACAGTTCATAAATATGTGTATTTATACCTCTTTGAATACACTCTTTTGGCAACAAAACGTCCTTGAGCAACATAGTTTAGCACAAGTAGTTTCCTTTGCTTGCTCTAATATTCAATTATTCTCTCAACAAAATTAAATTTTATGTACAAAGTTTCTTCACACACATAAAAAATTTGGAGCATTTACTCAGCTCACAATCACATAACATTTTAAAAATTGGAGTTACTTTTGTTTTGTAAGTACATAGTATTCATTTTCATTACATTCAGTCGGTTTAAAAGGAAGGTTTTGACAGCACCATTGCTACAAAAATCATTTGCATACGTACATGAATACATTGTACTGTATGAGATTTTAATTGTGAGAAAAATATTTTTTTCACAAAAATTATGTCACGTCTTTTAGTCAAAACTATTTTGCAGCGTAGGATTCATCGTGTGTTTGTTTAAATATTTAATTTCATGACTATTACTGTGTTACTTTTGTAGTGAAACATCGAATTTTAGGATCAAACTTTGAAGTTAATAAGTACTTATTCAGAAAGTTAATTATCAATGATAAAAGCAGTATGATCAAAAGACACTCGTAATTTTTTTTTTCATACTCTGTTTAAAATTTTCAAAGAGTACCTTTTGAATCAAAAATATGTCAGCTTAAAAAATATTTCAGTCTCGCAGCATTGCTAATGTTATTATACAGAAATGTAATTAAAAGTAAAAAACTAGCGTTATTGTTCAATAACTTATTTCATTGACAGCTTTAAGTCATGAAAAAGTATCATTTGTAACTAAAGACTAAATTCAATGATAAACTAATTTTTTATGTACGCCAAAGAATTTTGTTTACACTATTTTTCTTCCTGTTCAAATCTAAGTTACTGTTTCCGATTTGATTTTTAGCTCCGTTTTAGAAGAAATTTTCTATAAAGTTTAATATTAAAAAAAATAGAAATGCCTGTTGTTCTAAAACAAAAATAAAATAAAATAAAACTATAAAAATCAAATTTTAAAACATTGCGTGCGTTAAAAAAAAGTTTTATTTCTAACCTATTACTTTATCACGAAAAATTAAAAACATATATACAAATTGATTGAAGAACTTGAAACAATTATGTTCGTTTTAAGAGAGCAGTCACTTTGACGTAGCAACCAATCGTTTTTATTTCAAGCTATTAAATATTTTAACGCACTGAAGTTTCTTTTTCTTAAAGGTATTTGCATCGGTAATCTTTCAACTTTAAACGATTATCTTAAATGGATTATTTATCGATTTACTTTGAAAGCTAGTATAAAATTCAATTTTGCCTTCGCTGGCTAGGAAAAGTATTTTTAAAGTACATCTGAATATTTTAATGTTAAATAAAGATGAATAGGCGGGTCATCAGTGTTATTTTGCTGTTTAAATGGAAATATATTCTTACTCGGATTTTTACTTTTAATCATACAATATGCAAAAGTTTACAACTGTTTAATCTTCTTTGCTTTTTTTAACTAGTTAATCAATTGTTTAGGATAAATTTTGACACTTTCATAAATATTATATATCTAAAATTAGAGAGAAAAATATAAAAAAACTAAAACTGAGTAAAATGGGGTAAACATCATACCTTCCTTGCTATCTATTCCTTATCTATTATAACTTTTAACAAAAATATAAAACTATCATTTTGAATTTATTTTAGTAGTGTTTTAAATCTTTAACGTATCTACATTATTATTTTTTTTTGAGCACAAACCATTTATTCTCTTACTATTTAAACGAGAAAAAAACTGTGCAGAGAGTTTTCTTGAATGCCTATGCCTTAAAGCAGGTCAACCTTTCTTTTATTTTCTTTCTCTTTTACTTTGGTTCGTCATTCTTTACAACGTTTAAATTCTCTTCCTCTAAGTAATCAGTTTTTTTTTTTTTGGCTATAACATTATTTTTGATAAATATGTTTATCCAGAAACGAAGATGGAAAAATTTTAAACAAGATTTTTTTTTTCTTTTAAATCATAATGTTTTCTATAACTTGAAATGTACCCAAATATCGTGGCTTATAAGTAGAACTGAATTAAAACTTTTTTGTTGCAACAAATCATAATAGTTAAATAATTTTATTAAAGGCTGGCTGATTTTAACAGACTATTCCAGCCTTTTAAAGTTCATCTTATGATTCTCACAAATATCTTATGATTCTCACAAAATGCTGTAATTATTGCTACTTAAGATGTTTTTATTTCTTGTATCATTTTACTAAAAACAATATACGACGCAGCAAAATTTTCTGTTTTTAAATTAGCTTGCATAGTATATTGACAGGGTTTTCAGTGAATATATTCTAACTTGATAAATTGATAGTTTTTTAGAGATTAAGTAATTGGTTTAAGGCCTTTTTTGTTATTTAAAAATATGATTAAAGGAAAACCCAAAAACAAATAAAGCACAAATTATCAAGAATTATTAATAAAGAATTAGTATTGATAATTTGTGCTTTATTTACTTGTGCTTTTCATTTCAATCACAATATTATTAAGGTTTCTTTAGTTATTCGAGTTACAACTGGCGTTTGATCAGACCTTCAACTACGGATTTACATTTTATTATTTATTTGTTATTTCCTACTAGATTTGCCTGCACATGAGAAATGCAGAGAAAAACAAGAAAGGAGTTAATTAATGTATTTATGCAAGTTTTAAAAAAATAAGCCGTTGATTATACTTTGAATATTCAGTATAATTTTACGTTTTTGTTTTTCTTTCTTTATCCTAAGAGACAATTTAACTTAATTCATAAGATGCATCTTACCCAGAGATTAGCAAAAAATATTGAAATGTATGTACTACTCAACCAAACAAATCAATAGCTTTGCGCACAAGTTGTTTGACAATTGTATTCGTTTATCATTATAAATCAAAGCATTATGCTTACTTCTCACAAAACGTGCTCTAATTTGTTTCCTTACTTTTGCCAAATGTCAAAAAAAAAAAAAAACCGCGGTTGTTAAGCCAGATTTTGAAATTTCATTGTATGTCCTATTTATTCATATTTCTCGTGAAAATATCAACAAAGCATGTGCTAAGAGACCATAAAACAATTTTATGAAAGTTTAGAAGATTAATTATTCTGAGCAAACTGAACCAAATTCTCAGAACATAAATCAAGTTGCACTTCGAAATAATTTTACAGCTTTTGCGTATCACAAGCAATATGATTAATATTTCGTTAAAAAAAAAGTCATGAGGCTCATATCATTTACTTTTTGTTTTGTAACATGCATTTTTTTAATTTCCATTTTGTAGAATAGGAATCAAAATATGTAACACGTCCTTATACTACTTGATAATACTAGTAGTTAACTCAATAATAAAGATAAACCTTTTGTTGGTTCAACGTGCATATAACTTTCCCCAGCGTAAATAATAACTCTTCGCTGAGAATATTATATATTATATTTTGTCTATTTATTTATTAATTTTTTTTGTAAAATAACTTTGTGAAAATAGCATTTTTTGTGCTTGATTATAATTTCACTTTTTAACTGTACAATTTTGAAAAACTTCATTATAAAAATACTTTAATAATATTGGTGTAATTTGATAATAAATACATAGATTGTATTTTGCTTTTTTATGGATTATTCAATCCTAGCATTGTATATTATATGATAAATTGCTGTTAAATGTTCTGCATAGCATGAAATCATGGAAAAATCTGAAAATAGTTTCAACGTTAGTATTATTTTTTAAAACAGCTATTTTTTTCTCAACTTTTTAGTAAGACGCCCTTTACTTAGAAATGATAAATAAATAAATAAATGTAATTTGTTTACGTACTAGAAATTTCTTTATTAATCACTTCTTAATAATAATTATATTTTATCTCTTCATTTCTTATATTTATTTATTTATTTATTATTTGAAAAACAAAAACAATAATTATAAATACAATAATACAAAAACAATAATTGATAAACATTCAGTAAAGAAATTACAGCAGGTTCCAAAAAAACCTTCAATTTTGTTATTTGATATTCGCTTCTCTTAAGTAGAACGTCGAACTGTAGCAGACGGTTTAGTGAATATTTTTTCCGGCGGAAGTTCAGTGCAGTTATGAAACACTCATTTCTTCCGTTTTTAGACAGTAAGAATTTCTGTTTGATAGATATTAGACACAAGTTGTGTCTACTGTGGTGTTCGGTTCAGTCGGTACTGCCATCCACTTGGACACTATTTTTGGCGTGAAAAGACTTGCAAATGTGTCTCTGAACTGTCGGCTCATTGAACAGTAAAGGATAAAATTTATAGCACTGTTGACAAGGGCAAGCAGATCAACCGCTTCTCCCAAATTGAGGTAGACATTGTCGAAAAACTCCTTACCCAAAATTCCACTGAGTAGTGCTACAATGCCAGATGGGAATTCTGTGATGAGAAACAGCAGAAGAATAGCTAGAAGCATTCTCGTCGTTCTGTCGTGTGTTTTGTCGTTTTCAACTCGATTTTTCAGCCTCTGTTTTCGTTTATTGGCTTCATATAGTACTTTGATTAGTCCTAAACTTAAACCTGTCAGAGCGATGCACGGAATGAGTTTCGTCAGCACGCTGAACAGCCAAAAATTCACCTTCTCCAGAGCTTGGTTGTTGCTTTGTGCAATTTCGCTGAATGACACACGATAAGCCAGCTTTCCGTTGTGAACTACTTCGATAATGGTGAAGGTCAAGTACACGGGCAAACAAAATAATGCACAGTTAAGATATGTGCACAAGATCGCGCACTTTGCTCTTGGCATGCTGCACCATGTTTTACTTGCAGCAGGAAAACTGACTGCAAGGAATCTCCAAACAGCGAGAGTGACAGTCAGCCATGTTGATATCGTGTGACAGACCACAGTGAAATGAGCGTGAAAGAGCGTAAACACAGCCCATGCATATGAAAATTTCTTCTCCGGTGGAAGATTAGTTCTTATGTAATTGTGAATGCAGAACGGCAAGTAGGATACCATCACCATCATGTCAGCAACTGCTAAGCCAGTGAGGATAGCATTAGTTGGAGAGATCATGTCTTTTCTTGTCAACACTATAATGTTAAGCACATTGGCAAAAATACCAAATATACACACGATTACGCCCAGATAACCATGAATTGCTAGGTACTGGCTTCTGAATGTTCTAAAATGGTCACCATAGTACGGTCTGGGAAGATTAGTGTTTCGAAACAGGTGGTCCGATGATGCATTTATTGAGAATTCTAACGCATCAAGATCCCCAAGGAAGTTATAATCTGTTCCGTTAAAGCTCGAGAAGTATGGTTCAAAAAGATCTTGGGTTTTCATCTCAACTGAATTTTCAGAGAAGTTCATGTTTGGGAGACTGAAACAACATACCAAGGAGATTACAGTAGGCTGCACGTCTATCGGAAGAGGCATCTTATTTGTTTTGCTTTATTCTGGTACACCAATGTAATCAGCTGTCTTTTCGATTCGTGAAACGAAATATTCAAACTGAAGAAACTTTGGAATGTATTTCAGAATCTAAAAGAAATAGAAATTAATGAAACAAAAATGTAACACTTTCAAGCAAAATATAAAACAATTAATTTTGTTTTTCACTGACAAATTACTAGCAGTGATTATTTTTATTGAACTGTGCCCGTTTGTATACTAAAAACATAAAATTAAACCAATTATCGGATATTTACGAATTTAAAGGGGTTTTTAATCTAGAGGTAATGTTTTTAAATCGTTTAAAAGAAACTCTATGCATATAGTTTTTGTCTCTACATCTGAAAGACGTTTGATTTCATTCTTTAAGAGCAATAATCTGAGAGAGTGTCACGCCTGTGATTCATGACCTCTTAGATTTTCTCCCAAAAATTACCAAATGTTTATTATCTTATTGAAAGACCAAATCCAGAATGTTTTGCTCTAAAGTTGAGTTGTTAAGTTTTTATGGACCCCTAAAGATGAAGGTGCTGCATCAAAAATTAAGCGGATTTTCAAGACATGGAAGTTGCCGTGAGCCAAAACTCTTACCAGAAACTGTTTAACTCCAATTTTCTTTTCGTATATGGAATATAGAAGGTTGAAACTTTACGAAATGAATGTTAAATTTGTGGTAAGTTGTTGTCGTAAGGTCAGTGAAGGCCCTCAAAACAAGGCATTTTTGATGTTTTTTAGCGTTATTATGATATTTATATGAGGTCCAAAAACAGCTTGTACATTTCAGTTGGCACGGCAAAAGTAGTGTCGTTTGAAAGACCAGTGTAAGCACTTTAAAATAATTCATAAATAACCGAGAAAAGTTCATCGTGCTTTTAGTTGCGTAAGGCCGAAATATGAAAAATGTCATATTTTACCGATATTCAAATGGTCATAACTTCCTCTGCCGACAACATGTTGAAAATTTTTTTTTTGCCAATGTCATACTCTATTCTTTGTCTTAACAGAACAGTTGAGTCCTTTGAGGCGAAATGTGAAAAAAAATTTTATAAAAAAATTATTTTTTCCTGTACATTTTTTGTAAAAAAAATTTTTACATTTCGCCTCAAAGGACTCAACTGTTCTGTTAAGACAAAGAATAGAGTGTGACATTGGCAAAAAAAATTTTTCAATATGTTGTTGGCAGAAGAAGTTATGACCGTTTGAATATCGGTAAAATATGACATTTTTCATATTTCGGCCTTACGCAACTAAAAGCACGTTAAACTTTCCTCTGTTATTTATACATTATTTTAAAGTGCTTACACTGGTCTTTCAAACGACACTACTTTTGCCGTACTAACTGAAATGTACAAGCTGTTTTTGGACCTCAAAAAAGCTAAAAAATGTCAAAAATGCCTTGTTTGAGGGCCTTCAATGACCTTACGGCAACAACTTACCACAAATTTAACATTCATTTTGTAAAGTTTCAACCTTCTATATTCCATATACAAAAAGAAAATTGGAGTTAAACAGTTCCTGGTAAGAGTTTTGGCTCACGGCAACTTCCATGTCTTGAAAATCCGCTTAATTTTTGATGCCGCACCTTCATCTTTAGGGGTCCTTAAAAACTAAACAACTCAACTTTAGAGCAAAACATTCTGGATTTGGTCTTTCAATAAGATAATAAAAATTTGGTAATTTTTGGGAGAAAATCTGAGAGGTCATGAATCACCTCATTATGCTAGGCGTGACAGTTTCTCAGATTCTTGCTCTTAATCTCACATAAACAGCAGCACAAAATCATGCAGCAATTATGAAGTTAGTAACTGTATGAATTGAATACCTAACACAAAATGGAATCGTTTTCAAGAAATGTCTCTTTTTGAATACGTACATAAAACTTTGCTTCTTTAAAATTATTATTTTAAATTTTGCACGAATGTTTTACAAACATGCAAACACGTTTAAATAACTGGATCTTGAAAATTTTAATTAAGAAGATATGTACGCATAAATGATTATACTTACATTTACCAGAAAGAAAAATTTAAAACATTATGCTGCCCAAGCAAGGAGGGGAGAGGTTTAACTCGAGCTAACTTTCAGTATTAGTTTATAAAACATATCACAACAAAGCGGCATGTAGAAAGTTTTCAGTTAAGTTTTCGTTTTCATCACCAAGAACCATTTTAGCGTTGTCTTACTCTCATATTGCACTAAACATTTTGCAGTAATGATGAGAATATTACGAAACCATACGGAAAGACTCTTTAGGACAGTGAGACCATTTTAACAGCTTGAATAAACCTCAGATGAGTCTTTAAATTGGAATAATGACTGTATGTGTGTTACGAAATAATCATTAGTTTGCTCTTTGAAGGCATCAGAAATGATTTCTGCCGAATTTCATTAAACCAGCTGCGCTTAGAGTCAATCTAATATTCTTAGAAATAGACTTAATTGCGAAAATGATTTTATATTCATCAATGAGTAGCCATCGATCAATGCTGAACATCAAGTTGAGACAAAAGAACTGTTGTTATAGTATCTAGTGTGTCAGTATAATCGAGAATAATTTTTATATCACATCTTTGTGAAGAGCATTTTTGGCGTAATTTATCAATAAAAAATGCATTAAACACTGCACACTAAATGCGAGAACATAGGATCATATACAAATACTTTTTTGGAAAAGTGATCCCATTGGAAAATATACGAAGCGGAAAGCGTATATAATAGGGGTGCGACATCGAAGGCAAAACATCAATGTTTCAAGACATCGATCTTTTTTTATAAAAATTACTTACATATTTAAATGTACAGTACTTCAGTAACTCCCCAATACATTGCGCCTCTTTATATCGCTCAATTAAACTTATCTTTTGTCTCCTGAAAAACATCAACTGTATGATATCGATGCCAATTATAGAAAACTTTTTTAGCCAGATAGACACCGCAACTGTTGATTAACTGTATAACTTTTATTTGTCGCATATTTTTATGAAACTTTTTTTTGTTAAAATGTAAAACACCGTTATCGAAAAAAATTTCTAATGCAAAACAAAAACAACGATGTTTAAAAATCGTTGACCGTAAATCATCGGTGGTAATTAAAAAAAAGAACTATTTCAATACGAAAGGTATTGCAACTGTTAAAGATGAATCTTTTATTTTGCATATTTTTAATGCTTTTTGCTGAAGTGTAAAACAGACATCGAAAGAAAAAAAATACGGAACGCGAAACAGCGATCATTAAAAGACATCGACCTTAATTTATCGATGGTAACTATCAAAAACGTCTTTTAACGAGATTGATAGTGTAACGGCTGATTAACGATATATCATTTGGCCGCATATCTTGATGATTTTTTTCTTTGCTGAAATTTAAAACGTTTACATAAAGAATAACAATAAAATAAATAAATTTAAAAAAAATGGCGAAAGCAAATTACAAAGGTTTTAGAAACGTCGAGAGCAAAACATCGATAATAATCATAGAAATTGTTTTCTAATCAGATTAATACTGAAACTTCTGATTAAGGGTGAAAACTTCTTAATACGTCTGCATATAGCATATTTTTATCAAACTTTTTTTGCTGGATTATAAAACATCGACATCAAAAAAAAAACATCGAACCCAAAACATCGATGTTGGGAAAACATCGACCCTCAAACATAGATGGTAAAAACATCGATGTTTTAGCAAAAACATCGATGTTTCCAAAACATCGACATTGATGTCGCAGCCCTAGTATATAACCTCTAGGATAGTCTTAAAAGTAAAATTATTGTTATTTTGCGTGTTATGATGTAGTCAGTAGTCTAAACGAACAAGAATAATTTACAGACGCTTCCCATTAAACCAGTTGAGTTTAGCATGCAACTGATGATCTTGGAACTCAATTTAATTGTGAAATTGATTTCGTGTTCATCAGCGAGCAAAACTCAAGCTTTAATGTTTTGCCCCTAGCTGAATAGCATGTTTAGCATCATTACTACTGTACCAGAGCGATAGGGATAAAACTTCAAATACTTATCCATGCATCAACAAGAAGAAGAAATCCATAAAGCACATTATTGATACTAATTCCGAACCCGTGTTTAGAGGCTTTGCTTCTTTCGGATGGATTTTCAATCATAATAAGCACAGTATTTTTCATTATAAATGAGTTATTTTTTACTTTGAAACACGTGCAAGGAACTATTTGTGTTTTGGGTTTTATTTAAGTTGCTCTTTGTCAATTTTATTTTGAAACACAAAGGCATTTTATGTGTTTTTCATTTTCCTTTTGATTTTTATTAGAGTACAAAATTTTCTACTACGTATGTCCAAAATAATTTAATTAATAAATAAAGAGCCCTGGTACGAAAAAATAATTAAATAAAAAATAAATATTTAATAAATAAAAAGAATAATGGCTAATAGGAAGTAATTTTTAAAAATCAGCTACATCCTTGGCGTATAACGAATTTTTTTGAAAATTAATCAAACAATTTAACAATTACACATCTCCACTAAAAGTTGAAGCAGATAAGATTTTTAAAAAGCTTGACTCAAAAGTAAGATAAGGGTTATACATAAGGCCACTCTAAGATTCACAGCCAAGTATTTTGTTCATTTATGATTTAATTGGTCCTAAATTTTGCGCATTCATTACATGACTCATAAAAGTAAGATTAAAAAATAGAAAACAGATTTTAAGTTTCGGCAATTTTAACAAATAAAGACGGTTTAACCTTATTAGAAACGCAGGTCTCCAATAACGCCAACTTTAAAAAGAACTAAAAAAAACTGCCAAGCTAAAAAAATAATTAAATTATTTTTGTGGCAATGTAAAAGATAACTACATTTTATAACCTTAATAACTTTATCAAAATCCAAACTAGCTTCAGTGTAAAGGTAAAATAGCAAACTTCAAGATCATGGTAGTTATTTTCTGCATTTTTGCTCACTTCTGCGCACAGTTTGTGCCATATGTTCGGCATATGCAGCACAGGATCATGTTGTCCAGTCCACACGATCCTCCAAAGTCTTACTAAGGACACCGAAGTCCTAATAAGACTAGTCATTGCCTTAGTATGCTACAATCTAATTTTCTATTCTTAACAAATTACATAAATAAAAGACGGTACAAAGCGGCAAAATTCATTTTGGACTCAACAACCTTATCAATTAGGCTTTCAAAAGCAGTTAACAACTTTTTTTTTCTAGTAAACTGTAGTGAACTAGAAAGAAAGAATATTTGCTTTGAAATAAGATAATATCCCTAACAGCATAATCTCATCGGCCGATGATAGGCCATTCATCGAAACCCGATGAAATTCTCATTGGCCGAAGATCGGATTCGATGAGTTCTCATCCGGAATTGCTCCAATATGTCTCATTGGCCAAACAGAATCTGAGCAGCAAAATCCGAGGAGTTTTGCTCAAAATACGATGCGATTTGGAGCAAATTACGAGCAGTCCCGTGCCGATGAATTTAGAATCAATTTTGGATGCCCGGCTTATTTTCATCGGGAAAGTTGATCGGAAGAATATCGCTTTCGATGAAAAATAGCTCGTCGAAAACCGTGCTCGTATACTGATCGGAACGATTTCATCGTGCGTTACGGGATCATTTTACGAGGAGTTCGATGATCGGCCAAGCAAAATCCGATGAGTTGATGCTACTTGGGATAATTTTGACAAAACTCTTTTGCAATAACTGTGACCTGCTAATATCAAAGTTCTTGTTGATAAAGCTGTAATATCAGTTTTGCTTTATGATGACTATAAAATCGCAGTCTAGGGAATTCTTACTATACAAAGAAAAAGGGGGGGAGTAGACCACATTGGTCTACATGGTCTTATTTGGCTCACCCACTCAATTCTGACTTTCACACGGCATGCAAACTAAGTATTAACTACATAATATTTTTCAAGGTAACTATTACGGGACATTACAAACTTAAAATTTAGAAAATAAGCTGATTTTATATGTTTAAGCTTAAAATATTATTCAAAATCTTGGAAACATCAGTAAAATCGTAGTAAAAATTCTTCCAAGTACATAACATCTGAGTCTGAATTGTGCAACTCAAAAAGCATTAATCTTTCGACACATTTCTAGAAACTGAGGGTTCCATTACTCTAAATGAACTAAAAATTTGCAGATTCGGAGACACAGTTTCCACTTAACAACTGCATTTAGTTTAATATACATCATTAATGAAGTTAGAGTGCCCTCATTTCATGCAGCTCAATTGTTACAGGACTACCAATTACAGTCTAGGAAACAATTTAGAAACGGCAGCTAATAGAGTATGCATAGTTTAGTCATGCAAAATACTAACCTCAATAGCAATTTTTCGTTTTAGGCGTTTAGTAATGAGAAGTAATACTTACAAGAGTTTACAAAATCACCAAGCAATCTGCTTGATGTATTTAGAGGATATACAGTCTGTTTTAAAATGCACATTTCTAATGAAATTTTTATAAGAAATTAAACCGCTAAATATAAACAATTGTATTTAGCACTACACATTTGCATACTCTTTTTACTACATAACTTGCATAAATAATTTTAGTTTTATAGTAGACATTCAGAAACAAAATAAAAAAAATCTTTCCACGTCAAGAAAAGTTTGCTTCTATTTTTACCTCGAAATGAAATTGTTTCCTTTCCCTTTAAGAATGAAATAGTAATAATAATAATAATGTATTAACTAAACAATATTCAATTTATATACTTCTGTTTTACGTAAAATTATTTCTATAAGCAACCCCTAGTCCTCGTTTTAATTAACAAAAAAAGTTAATAAATAAAATAAAAATGAGCGAGTGATTTAAAAACATTCAAATCAAACCTGGAGAAGACGGCATAGGCACCAAAATTAACATTTGGAGATAGCTGTTAAATCTTTTTGGAGAAACTTGCATTTGTTAAAGCTGGTAGTCGTGGTAGATGTTGTACAACTTGATTTACAAAACTTTTTGCCGAAAGCCTACCTTTGGTTTAATTTTTTTCATGAGGCTTACTTATTGCTTTAAAAAAAACACCTCAAACCATTCTCACTGAAGTAAAACAACTCTTAAAAATTAATATTCACCATTATGTTTGAACTTTTTTTATTGTCTCCCACTGCTTTTCTGCCTGCGTTTCTATCCTTGGCAACTAAATGGAATGCTATATCTCTTTTCCAATCAGGCTACCATGGCCGACACATTGTGAAAAGGCGCGAGGGGGCAAAAATGCTCAAAAAATATTCAATGCAAAAAAAAAAAATAAGTTAGAATATACGAGGAGATCATCTGTAATGCAAATGATGATTCTTCAGATTAAATTTACGCTATAAATAGCACATTGATTAATATTGAATAACAAATGAAATTCAATTAAGTTTCTTGGTTGCTGCTTTGTAACTTTATTGCATCAGTATTTTAAAAGCCTCTGATGAAATGCGATCATATTTTTAGCAACGTTTAAGGTCTATGAATACTAAAATTCTAATCTTCAAAACTACATGCAAAAATTTTGGAAAAATGACGCTGAAAAAGATTAAACGTATTATATTTTAAAAGCTTTCCTTTTACTAAAGTCCAGACCATTAACTTGATTGTATTCCATTCACAAATACTTTCTGAACTGAATCACATCATTTTGCCAATTGGGAATTATACGTCCAAAATTTGATTGCAATCTTTTCGAAAGCTCGTCAAATCACCGAGCTAAAATGCAATTCATTTAAGTCATTTCAAACAGAGCTGAAGCTTAGAAAATTAAAGTGCAGTATTGTTTGAGACAATAGGATCATTTGAAAGAAAATTAAGGGGAAGTATATCTTTCGTTCCAGAATTAAACTATTGCTGTCGGGAGATTTTGATGGTTGAAATAAATTCATTTTATGAAAAAATTCAAATGAAACACAATTTAGTTTTGAAATCATATTTTAACAAGCATAGATTCCCTACTAACAGATTGAACTGCAAGTTTTATATAATTGCAAATTAAAGTATCAATAATTTACCTATTACCTTTACGTTTGCGTGTGTGTGTATTAGTAAATTTCATATCAACAATACTTACATCCATTAAAGGTTAATTCGAGCGTTTTCATACTTATTAAATTCCTCAATTATTTGGATCCCAAGGACGGGTTGTTTATAAAAAGAAACTTTGCCACTCCGGAAGTGTCAACAGAAGTAAAACTGGAACAATTAGGTGCACGTTTTTTGAACCGTTAATGGTTTTTTCCGACCTCAAAAGGTGCCAACATGCATGTATATTCGTACATACACAATATATGTACATGCTTATATACAGAGGTGTCGGTAAGTATAACGGTAACAGTGTCGTGAATTCAATCGTTTTGTCCCATCTCAAAAAAGGCCCAATGCGTCTGAAGAAGTTTTCACTTCAATTTTTCGGTCTAAATACAGAATTCCCGCCGAAGTCAATGTGCCTGTACATCATACCGCTGTACCTCGGGATACATACTGTGATATCTTTGAAAGCACATGTCTCTTGTTTTGTTTAAAAAATACTGCACAATTAACCAATAACAAGGAAGCTGTATTACCCATCTGTTTAAAAGTGGCATTCGCATCCTGTTGAGGCATCACATCTCTTCAACATATTTAGGGAGAGGACGAGAAAAAAAAGGAGCATTAGAAAACGTTTAAAAATCGTGTTAATTCTAAAAAAGTGAATCGCTGCATTTTCGTAAATGTTATGGGTTATTATTTATGTGTACAAACAAGTTCAGATTATCAATCAATCCAAATTGAAACTTTCAAAGCAATTTGTACGAGTTTTGTAGTTTTAAAAAGTAATTTTTCTGTGAAAAACAGCCAGGCAGTTCAATAAAAGCATTAAGAATGACAGAATCTTAATGAAAATTATTCAAAATGACTACTAAGTTCTTTGAGGAGAAAAAAGTCTGCTCTACATTGATGGGGTTAATTTCAAATCGGAAAATTTAATGCATCCATCGAAATACACAGGAAATATAACTTATATTTAGCAAAAGAAAAAAAAAACAGGTCAATATTTTAACCAAAAAAATACAAGTAGTTTTTCTTATTTGAAGAATATTACTTTTAATTCCGTTATCTTAAGGAACATCAATAAATCATCAAATGATGATGAAGGAAAAATAATTTTATTCATTTTAACGCTTCCCAGAACTTGAAATTGAACAGAAATGACGGTTCGAAAGGCAATCGCATCATCGGAATAGAAGCGATTTGACTAAACTATATTTAAAGTTAGAAACATGAGTTGAAAACTTTCTTGCTCATTAGGGGAAAAGGTTAAAAGTCACATGATCATTAGGATACCCAAATAAAGCATAGCATATAATAAAAAAGGGAAAACGTTTTTGGTTAAGAAAAACATGAGACTTTTTTAATTGTTATCCAAGTCATATGATAAATATTTTGATTTTCTTTTTTTTTTTTTTTTTGCCTCATTTTAATTTGCATTAAAAAACTGATTTAGTGTTTTTTAAGGCATTAACTTTTTGTAACTATATCCTTAAAATGAAAAATATTTAATGAGCTTGAAGTATAATGCTTTCTTTAACTTCTTAAGTAACCAAAGTTTTTAATTAATTCTCTATACGGGTCACTGAGAAAACATCATTATTAAACTGGATTTAGAAATGAAAGGGATATGCATTTTTTGTTATTATTTGTAGACAAAAAATGTACTATCTTAATTCTCGAAGTTGCCTTGTCATTTATTAGGACCACATTTATTGTATTTAATTAAAAAAATGAAATATCAAAATTAGAGCGTTTATACTGCACTGGTTTCATATATTGATCCTAAGTATTGAGAATATTTTTCTTTGTTCGTTAATGAAATAAACATCTTACTACTATTATATATGCGAAAGTTTGTATGGATGTTTGGATGGATGGATGTATGTTTGTTCCTCTTTCACGCAAAAACTACTGAATGGATTTTAATGAAACTTTTACCATAATGTAGCTTATACATCAGAATAACACATAGGCTATAGTTTATAACGATATTTGAAAAAGTTCGATGGGTAGCGCGTTTTTCATTCCAATTTAAGGTACATTTTTCGTATAAATCCGCGAAGGCTTCCAACAAACTAATTCAGTATTTAGTGCATCATCTCAACTTCCTGTCGATAGCTAGAATTGCGTGTATCATTTCTACTTTTCGCATTAAATTTTCAAGGCTTTTCTCCAGTCAAATCAAAAAGTAATTTTTTTTCAACTTCAGGGTTAATATCCAGGCTTTTACATAGACATTGGAAACGCTCGTGCGCCCGCTTTCTAACGAGCTTTTACCATGATTTGTATTTTAAAACGTTTTGTAACAACTGTAATCTTAGTTGTAAATAGAATATTTATCCTTAAGCAATGTGTTTTTTAATGTGCTTTGAAACGTGCAAATATTATTTTGTTGGATAAATTGTATTCCTTTATTAGTAGATTGTTCACTGCATCAATTATTTTCGCGAGTTTATGTGTTTTAAGGTATCGGTATAACGTAATCGCTTTAAAGAGATTGGCATCTAATAAATGGATTAGGTTCATTATTTTCCAATTTGATGGAGCTTTAAATACAACTTAACGGCATTTCTTAAATTTATTTGCGTTGATTGGACACTTTCTCGGGGTACTTACGATTGAACAGTTGCTTAGTATCCAATTGAACAGGAATTTTGCCAAATTTGTTGCAAGAAGATTTTAATAACTGAGATTTCCGGCGATTTTTTCAACTGACACCAGTTTCTGTGCTAAAGACTACGTAATAATACTTTACTTCTTACACGACGTAACCAAAATAAAATGATTATTGTCTGATATTTATCGACTGCGGCAAAATCTTAATCATCGATATAATACTTCCACATTTGAAAAGTTAAGTTTTTTTTCTTTTGTTGGCCGATTCCGTGTGTATCCATTAAAAACCTTTTTAACATTATGTCAAAACGTAAAGTAATCCGCATACTAAATTAATAAAACCTTTAAACAAGACTAAAATTACCATTAATTTCCGCTTTTGCACAAAAAATTGTCAAATGTTCCCTATTAATTTCGAAATCAATAAGGACAAAAACTTTTAACGTCAATTTATGGTCAGCAATAGTATCTCAGCATTTGATGACTATTTCTCTGTGACAAAAATTAGTGACATAATAATACTTAGTGTATTTTCATAAAGTAGGGAGGGGAGAAAAATTATCCTATGTATAACAGAACAGTTACCGTAAATTAGGCGACATTTTAAAAATCGTTAAAGCGGTGCGGTGTGTTTTGAGTTCGTTCAGTTCAGGGGAAAAAAACGAAGGTGAGTATAAATTGTTTCTCAATAGTATTACTGACCCAGGCAAAGCCGGGTATTTTTGCTAGTCAGCTATAGATGTAAAAAATTATCCCCATGACATAGTATCAAAATCCTTAGTCATATTACCTAATTCCTAATAAAACTGCTACATTAGCATTGTAAAAAGAGAGGGGAGGGGGATTCCATATCGCTAACAAAATAGTATTATACGGTTATATCTTGCACTGTATATAAAGGATGTTCCAAAATTTGGAAAAATTTAAAAAATAATGATGATTTCTACAGTGCTTTGTCTAGGACGTTATTAATTATCCTCTGTGTAGCCCTGATCTCGCTCCTTGGATCTTTTATTTGTTTTGGCATGTGAAGTCTAAAGCAGGAACAACAAACAAGACGGAAGGGAAAACAATTCGATTTTTTGGTATTAAATTCAATGTTTTTAAAACAATTATAATACAAATTATTAAAAATTAAAATATAGCACGTAGATTTTTTTTCTCCGACATATCTAATTTTAACCTGAATGAAGCTATATTTATTGAAATTTATCACTGTGTCGGTCCTACAATTTAAGTAAATTTCAATCCAGTCAAATAAATGTCACTACTCAAAAAGTGTCAAGGAGTATTGTCGCGCCTTGAAACAAAATCCATGCTACATCTCTAACCTTATATGTTATTGATAAAACCTATTACAAAGAAGTTGAATGGATATTGCTTTATTGAACCAATAGAAGCGGCGAGAAACAATTACAGCGTGAACATGAAAGCATAAAAGGAAATGAAAGCACCAATTCACGCTCTATTTCGCCTTTATTCCTATTCCTAAACTTGTTCTTTCTCTTATGTTAGCCATTTCATACTACAATCGGTCCCCAAAGGAGAATTATTCTTTTTAAGCTTGTAATACAATCATATCTCAGTAGCATCTACTGCATAAAGTCATTATTCAGCTGTTTATTTGTTTTAAAACGGGAATTTAACCTCTTTTTAGCCTACTTTCTTATAAAAGTAAAAGAAAGACAAAAAAAAAAAGAAGAAATATATAACAGATGACTTAATGCATCTTAAAAATCGTCAGGTCTGAATAAATAAATATGTAAATAAAAAACCAAATATAGTAAAATAAAAAAAAAATGGAAAGTAGAGTTTTGAGATGGGGAAATGTGTGTGTCTGTCGATATGTTTGTGTTGCCTCCCCCCCCCCCATAAACTTTTGAGTGAACACTGAGATTCGAACAAAGATATCTTATTACAGTATTTGACCCTTTGATTTATTTAGTTTTACGTTCAATTTTGAACAGTTCAAAAAACCTGTTTCCTGATAATAACTTTGAAGTGAATAATCCGAATTGAACAAACTTTTTTTTTTGATCGAAAGGTCTCAGCAAATGCATCACATTTGCGTATTTAACTGTTTGATTTGAACATTTTTTCGTTCAATTTTGAAAAGTTAAAAACCTTAACATTATTGTGTACAAGGAAATTTAAGACCAATATAAAGCCTGAACTTACAGTCGAATTTTCTTCAAACAAACTTTGTTGGAAAAAGCTCTCGAAGGAGATTTACGTATAAAAAACTTTAGCTTAATTTTGCTGTTTTATGGTTATTTTTGAACACATAAAATTTTTTTAACGTTAACTAGAACAAGAAAACTCATTTCTTCGCTCCAAAAAATTTTGGACATTCTGAATGAGTTCTCAAATTTTGGCTTCAAGACATAGGAAAAAGTTTTTATTTAAATCGAAAGACAATACGTCATAGACTCATTGACACAAGTCAGAGATAAATGTAACTGAATCGAAAGGAAATGATGCAAAGCGCAAATGTTTTAATCAGGGCTGCGGGGTCGGTGGGAAAATGAACAACCACGGAATTCAGCAAATTTTAGGCCCCTTGACACCGGCTCCAATTCCGACTCCGCAGTCATGGCTGAAATTCAAGCTCTTAGGAAAAATGACAGATGTCTGAATATTCACTCCGCGATTCTCGATTCTGACTCTTTCACCCCGATTGGTACAACTCCGCTGCCCTTGTTTCTACTATGAAATAACTATTGAGGTGCTTTGTTTTTATTTCATGCTACAGTTTTAATTGATTATGTTTTTTTTTTCTTTTTTGGCAACGGGAAATAAAATTATATTTTGGGTGTAATATTTTTAAACCTAAAGAAAGAGCACCGCAGATGATATTTTTCTGATAAAAAATAATATTTAAGAAGGATTTTTATTACTTATTTATATTCTAAAGTATATATTTTTTATTTATTTTAACTGTGGCAATGGATTAAAATTAAAATCCAATGCTTATTATTTTCTCTTTAAAAAAAAGATACAGTTACGAATGATTTTTTTTAATAAAATAGACTAACTTTGATGCGCTTTATATTTTTATTATTTATTTATTTTTTTATTTTAATTATTTATTTATTTATTTGTAAGTCATTAAATCTTTTTCTTACGAAAAGGGAATATATTTGCTGCACTGTTTAAAACGTGCTACTGCTTGATTGTTTGTTTATTTACTTTTTCGTATTTGTTTCTTAGATGAGAGAGGCATATTCTGGGTTTCGAAATCAGCTTTAAATGCTAAAAAGTTACGTGTGATATAATTTGAAATCTTCACTATTTAAAGGAATATTGATCAAATGCTAGAAAGTCAATGTTGGTGTGCGAAAAAATAGGCTTGTTTAGTTCTGGACGGAGCTGCTTGTTAATTAAATGTTAGACTCAAATATTACCCATTCAAAATTTCCCCTTTCAATTCTAGTTGTGTACTTAAATTGAACTTTTCCGCTAATTTGCTCAATAAAAAACATTTTAAAACAATTTATTTTTTTTATGTATTGAACTGTTTAATTGCATGTAAAATTGAGAAAGAACTGTTACGTGTGCATATTTAAAACGGCAGATGATTTTTTGCAAAAGTTACGTGCATTTTTAATCTAAGCAGCTTGTTTGTATAACTTATTCTTAGGCACCGTTTATATCTTACTTTTCTATATTTTCGTTTTTTCCATTATTTTTATTTCACCTCTCTACTCCCCCCCTCATATTTAGAAAATGGAAAAAATGGTTATTTTTATTTCTAACAGAATTTTTCGTACAACAATTCCAATTAAAAGAAAATCAGTAAAAAATATTGTGACAAGATGTTTACAAATTCAAAATTGCACTTAAAGGCACAACCTAAAACTTTTCAATTCGCAATTTCCGATTACTGAACCAGTTTTACTCTGTGAAGTGAATCGTATGAGTTGTGAAAATTGTTAAAAGATTGTTTTGCACAAATAATTTTACGCCACTCGTTTTACTACATTTTAAGAGTGATTTTACAATTCGCAGAAATAGAAGAAAAAAGGAAAATTTGTCGTTAAAGCTGCAATTGGTGTAACTTAACTTTCTGGTTTACTTTACAGAATGTCTTATGCAAATTGTGCTTCGTGTCAAACAAGTGCTATTATTTTATAACAAACTTCACATGAAAGCATATTTAGACGACTTTACAGTTTAATTTCATCCAAAATGATAATACTTTTAAAATAAAGTCCGCCCCCCCCCGTTTTAAAAACAACCTAAAATACTTTCTAGATTGCTCTCAAAAATACCAATTTGTTCTCCGCTTTATTTCTTTCACTTTCCTCATTTCTAAGCTGATTTCTAAGTGAACGCATTTACCTAAGTGATCAGTCAGCCACTGTATACGCCAAGTATGCTGTTTTAGTATGTTTGCGTGCAAACATATTTTCAGGTAGAAAAGTATAATAAATATAAAATGTATAGAAAGAAGACGATGCTTACTCCTTTGTTTTTATGCACACAGCTTCTAGGAAATCTAATCGAATCCACAGACTTAAACTTTGGTATAAAATTCAATAGTGCCGTGAAACATCTCAGAATTTTTTTAGATTCAAACAGACAAAAAAATAATTCATCATCCTCAAATAACCTGAAATATATATTAGGTTGGTGCGTATGAAATGTCGGATTCTTAAGTGATTGTATAAAACTGCATATCTTTCTTCAACAGCTGTTTATTCAATCAAAGTATGCTCCATTCGCTTCAATACACTTCTCCCAACGAGATTTTAAGATACCTGTCTTAAAAAAATTTTGGTCTTTAGAATTAATAAACTCTGATATCGAGTTTTTTTAGAATGTCTTCATTTTCATAGTGTTTGCCCCTTAAAAACAGCTCTAAATGCTTGAAAAAATGAAATTCGGTCGGCGAGAGATCCGGTGAATATGGTGGATGCTGCAAAACTTCATATTCCAGTTCGTTCAGTTTCGCAATTGTTTTGTGTGTCGGCAGAATTCATATCGGCAATAAACTCAAAAGAAATAACAAAAGGGAAGACCTTCGAGAAAACCTATTTTGCTGAAATGAGTCTCTGGCAATGGACAATACGACTATGAATGAGGTTATGCCAAAGACAAAAGTATAACGAAAACAGGGAGACAAACGTCCGCATGTAAAGAGAATCCGACATTTCATACGCACCAACCTAATAATTATTGAGTAAAGTGATTTCTACACAACATAACTGGGCTTATTAACATTAAGTAAAATCTTTGTTGAAAGTTAAACATAATACTTGCAGATGAAAAGTTATTTGAAAAACGTTTGTTGTTGATAACGTGTAATTGTCCAACTATCATGTTAAATCATTTAACATATTATTTGTTTTAAAAGTTTTAAAACATATATGAAACTTACGGGATTTAAAGAAAACACAGAAATAAAGAAAAGAAAAACTTTTCTTTTGTTAGAACATGTCAAGTTCAAACCAAACTAGTGATTCCCGTGTTACAAAATACACATAATACATAGATTCGCGCTTTTGTCGAAATATATTGCTCCGGAAAATCCAATTTACGGACTGGATAATTCATCGAGTAGCTCACTGATAGAGGCGATAATTGGATCGCAACCGAGTTTGCAGACTAGAAAGTCCGTTCAGAAAAATAAACTAGGATATAAGTCGTGTTTTATGGATCCTATGTCTGTGGCAGCTGTTTAGAAGTTGTTTCCGAGATTTCGAAAATGTCAGAAAAGTGCAGCGAATAATTTTTCGGTAATAGGAAAACAGAAAGAGAGGTAGGACGGGGAATGGAAAGCTGAATGCGCATGCGTGCATAAGATTTACTGGCTTCTGCAAAAAAAAAATTTATATATGCATATACATATGTCTTTTTATTTGTTGTCTTCCTTTATCTCTTTTGATATCAGTTTTAAATTAGCAAAACAACGATAATGGGAGTTTTTGCAAGTTAACTTACATATTTTTTTACAAATACTGAGAATAAAAAACTAAACAAGAAAAGCATTTATATAAAAATATATATATTTATTGCAAAAGTAGTTCCAAATTCAGAGAAAGTGTGTAAAAAAGAAAATAGAACACAAAGATCGAAAATGTATTGAAATAAAAAATGTCTTCAATTAACCGTGTTTTCTAAACGGACTGAAAAGTAGAAAATATGTAGTTTTAAAGCCCCATACAGATTCAGAACTTCTAACAAATTGTCTGGAGAGCTCGTTGATTACGAAATTTCAATATCCATCAAATTACATGTAAGATTTAAAAGAAAAAAACTTGGGGTGTAGCCACAGGCAATTGATTAATTTAAAATTTCACTAACAGATTTATTCTACTGCAATTAGATAAATTGATGAGTAAGTTTTTTAATTTATAATTATTCTTTACACTGCTTACAATTATGAAGTCAATGTTCGCCATGTTCTTCCTTTTAAACCATGTATGTGTATTTTGATAGCTACTAACCCAGGTAGCACAAATAACCTTTAAAAGTTTTATAAACGTTTTTAAGTGGTTGTTACAACGTTAATAAAGCTAATACTTAGAAAAGTGCCAATTTGAGTCCCAATTTAATTTTCACCAGTATTTCAATAACTAGTTAAAAAAATAATTTTCCCCAGAAAGAAGATAAGTTTCTCTTTCATTTCATCTAATAACATTAGAAATTTTTCTTTTTTTTTTTTTTTATCAGAAAATATTGTGTTTATACATCAAAAATCAGATCGGTAACGTGTCCCAAGCAGCAAAGCTTAGCATGCAAACAGGTCATGCAGCACTTTCTAACTTCCCAAAAAAACGCACTTGCACAAAAAACGATTCTATTTTTACCCCTTTGTTAATATTTTACTTCATTTTTGTTTTAATCGATTTCTGATTTTCTAGCTGATGCGAAATAAGCGTGTCCCAAGTTCCGCCGTCAGAGTGGTAACAATAACTTCCGATCTATGTTTAGGCTCCCAAAATCATTTTCTGCACCTATACCACGTGATGCTGAGTACCTGGTGGAAAGTTTTATCGAATCGTAATTAAAAATTTGCATTTCTGCATCTAAAATTGTAGGTAAGATTTTTTAAAGTGATTTTATAAAATGTGTGTCATTTGAGTCATCAGATCGGTAACACGCTCTAAAATGCGCAGTTTTTATTATTTTAAAAATTATTTTATATATAAGTATAGTCCTTTGTTACAAGTGAAAAAACCACGTGTTTGATTTTGGTTTAGTGCGATCGACTCGGAAATAAAAAAAAAAACTTTGTCAGTTTGTCAGATCGGTAACAGTCAGAGCGGTAACATTGAAAAGAAGCAAATATGTTACAGAACTAACTCACACGTTTCAGAATTATAAAAAGCAAAAATCATACTTTAGCCATATATATTGAATATTTTTGTTCTTGAAAAATGAAAAGCAATGAGTTTTAGTACAATTGCCTCATTTGTGGTTTGTATGACCTGACAATAGAAGTTAGTAAAATAAGAAAAATTGACACTGCAGAAATTAAGTTAATTAATTATTATTATTTTAATTTATTTATTTATTTTATTTTTTTTTTTGGTGCTTCAATTTCTCATAACTTCGCTAAATAACTAGATAATAACTAGCATGCTAAATTTGAATTTCTGATCAAGAAATTAAATTTCCTGCAACTAATTAAAGAAAAGCAAGCAGCAGAGTTGTGTGTTGAAAAAGTTGAAGTTGTGTGTTGTTTTAAAACAAAACAAATGTTTTATTAGCTTGGATTTGGTAATCTCATAATTTATTTTATCTAAAAACCTTATGGCTCATTTTTATTTCCAAGAAATGCTTTTTCATAATGAAATTTGATTTTTTAGCCTAATATATATATTTTAATATAATTATCTTAATTCTATGTTAAAAATGCAAGGAAATGATATCATATTTAGAGATGTTAACGAAGACTGAAAGCATAAACTCAAATATGTAACTCATATTAACATCAGATCTGTAACATTCATCAGATCTGTAACGGCTTAAAAGTGAGTAATCTAAGGAGGGGGTAAATAACTTCCTTGACCTCCCCCCTTTTATTTTCTTGCATTTAGACCCAATTTAGACTTAAAATCCAATATTAGTTTTTTTCTGCAAAAAAAATTTTTTTTCAGAAAACTCCAACTTCAAATTGGCATTTTTCTAAATATTGGCTCAATAACCATTTTACAACCTTTAAAAAACGAAATGCACTACTTGGGAAGCATTCAGATTCACCAATTTTTCAGGCAATCTGCAAGAAGTTCTGAATCTGTATGGGTCTTTAAATCTGCATGAAGCTTAAAAAAAATATTGTCTTCTTTTTGATCCGTATGATTTTCAAAGCATGATTTTTAGAAAACTTGTTTATTTTAATAATTATTCTCTGCTTTTAAGTATCATCTATCGGACAATTTGTATTTGACACTTAACAGTAATTTATTTTTTTACTTGGTTTTTTTGTCTGACATTTTAGCATGGAAAAGTAGATTTGCTCTTGCTTTTTGGCGTCAAAAAGAAGGAGAGAGGGAGGACAATTAGAAAAATCGCCAAGACACCAAGTTATTGGAATCTTCCTTTCTTCATCATTTGTATTTAAAGTACACTTATCCTTATATCCATTGCATACGCTGAATAAAATTTGTTTTCAATTACCTTTCTCCATCTATCGCCTTGTAATGTAATTCTAAATGTCTGCAGAAGTTTTATGCAAATAGTTAATATTTTTGCAATGGAAAAAAAATGGATTGCATTTTTATTTTTTGGAAAGGCAACTTATTCAGTTGGTATGTTAGTAGGTGTGCCAGCTGCAAGATAGTAGATGTATAATATCTTACTATATACAAGCACATAAATATTCAACAATATAGCTCAGAAAAATGCATCGTTTACAAAAACAGTAATAGTATCTAATATGGGTAAAAAATGCGACAATTCCAAAGATCTTTTTTATTCTTCAATGAGGGACTATCAGCTTCAAGGTTTTAAAGTTCCCCATCAAATTTGCATCGGAATTACAAAGACAAAATGAATTTTACACAAAGGCACTCCATAATGGCGACCGGTCTTTATGGCCCTAGGAATGGCTTCTGTATTCTCGAAACGTTTTTCGCTAAAAGCCAAAGACGTGGCGCCACTGCTTCGATGAAGCCATTTTGAGAATTAATTCTCGTCCGTCCTGTGCCTGAGTGCAAGATTCATTCAGTTGCAGAATCCTTCTTATTCGTGCTTAAGGAGTTGGAAAGGAGGTTAAGAGTTTGGTATCCCAGGCAAATTCTCCATGGCGTTTAAACGCGGGGGCAATTTTCTGGAGACAAATGTAGGCAAATCAAGGTTGAAAGCATTTTGGAGGGAAAGCTTCTTGCAGTAAACAATGTTGATTTCGGAAGAGAATCACAATGCTTGGAATGGGCTATTTAGAATTATTTAAAAAGTCCTTCCACATAAAAAACATCATAGTGAAAACATTAGTACTTTTTTTTTCGAAAATAAAATATTCGAAGGAATAACTTTGTTTCCAACCGAAAATTATTCGTGTAACAGAAACATGCGGAATATTCTCTGCGTTAAAACATCGGTTGCAAAAATGCAATTTTAGTTATTAAATGTGGGAAAAGTTGAAGAAGCAAGGGAGTTTTAGATACGCACTGAAAATATTTTTTTTCAAGCAGTTTTATGGCTAAGAAACTATTCTCTTTTTTTAAACTCTCTCCCTCTCCCTACCCCTCTCATTCAGACAATCAACAGATCTAGGAGCATATAAACAAATAGAGTATTTTGGAATATTTATCTATTATTATTTAATATGCGTCTGTTAGGATGTATGCAGGCTATAATAATTTTTCTGACAGAGCATGTACAAACCGGGGTCTTTGTAATTGGTTTGTAACTAAAGTATTTTAGTCAAAGTAAATTGTTTTTTTTTTGTGCTATGTTATTCTTATTTCAAAGCGTCAAAAAATGAACAAATTGGGACCAGAATTTCGCATTTTAGAATTATTCAGGTTTTTGAAAATAACTAAGAAAATACAGCTAATGAAACTGTATGCCATTTAATAAAATTTAAGGGGTTATATAATACGTATGGACATAAAAGAGCATAACGTCGAAATAACAAATGACATTTTTTAACAAAATTTAATGAAAATTTGCCTCTTATTGTTAACTAAGCACAAAGAAAATATTTACAGTATTTTATGCACCCCTCGTTAGAACTGCTGTTTAGTAATTAAAACAAAGAAAATTGAGTGACCTTCAGGAAAATACACTGATTTTACGCGTAGAAAGTTGAATTAATTCTGGGAGGAAAAACTGACTCAAGCTGATTTCAAACAATCAAACCTTTTCAGCAGAGAGAGCTTTGAAATGTGTGTTTGAATATTTGACGTTTCGGATTTCTGACGTTCGGATTTTCGATATTCCACTGTGTGCAGATTTAGAAAAAAAATGTGCTTTACTTTTTTAAGCACAGAGAAAACGTTCCTTTTGCTATTTCGCCGCTTTTGTCGCGGTTGAGAGTCAAAATTTAATACTGCCACTCATGCTTTTATGATATACTGCACGACATGTTCTTCAGAGTGCAAGGAAATTCTTTTTATGTGGATAAATTCAATAAAATTCCTGATTAAAAATAGTTCAGTTTCTAACTCTAAGTTTGAAATGAATTTCTGAAAAAAAATCATCATTATGTCCTGAAAACAAATATTAAAATTTAATCTTCAAATGATTTTTTTTTTTTTTTGCTTTATATGGTCGTCGATCTATATACAGCGCCAAAACATCATCAAAAAAATGTATGTCAAGGCTGAACTTAATTATAAATTTAAAGAAACTAGATAAATGAATGTATTGCAAAGAAAATGAAAAAAATATATCAACTTTCCCAAAGAAAATAGATGCAAAAGTAGAACATTGAAATATACCTCAATGTCATGTATCAATTACTTTACTGAATGAGTCTTGAAAAAAAAAATAGAATTTACGTATTAGTCATAGATGCTGCTTATGGAGATAGAAAATATTTGTCAGCCGGTGCATATTTCTGGAAGTCTTCTACAGTTACTTGAATTAAGCGATTTTTATTCATTTGAAAAATGAAATTCCTTTTCAGTTGCCAATTATTATTATTAGAGGAAAATGTGCAAAAATTAGAATTATTTTCCGTTTTTGACTTAATGTTACTTTTAATCCAAATAATTCTAGATTTTTATTACCATACGAAACAATAATAACTTTAGTAAATGAGAAGTTGTAAAAGAATAATTGAAATCAATTACTTCAATTCAGAAACAAAGCTATGGCAGACTAGTTGAGTACAAATATAAGCATTCAAAACCTCGCAAAAAAATAGTTTCAAGTATTTTAAAACAGGTTAAAATAATGTAAAAAAAATCTAAAATGCGAATACTCGTTGCCGAGAGAATGTTTTATATAGGGTGAGATACCGCAAAATGATCTATTGTTTTAGACCTATACAATCTTATGTGTACTGCAATTGGCCCAAAGTACATTGGTTGAGGGTTATTCAACCCTCTGCTAGAGTTTTCTGAGAACTTTCCATTGCAAAAAAAATGCAACTTGTATCGCTCGAATCTTATTTGCCCCTAGCTCAATTTTTAGCTCTCTCTCTTCTCTCTTCATATCCTCCTTACTATTCACAAGTGGATGGTCACAAGAAATAAATGGTGATGAATGGCTACGCTCTTGAGTAGAATGTTCTTTCTAATATTTTTCTTTATTTTTTTAAAGACCTTTGGTCACTCCACTTGTCTCCTGAACGGTTTCACACCACTAAAGAATTCAAGAGGTCTTCTTGAAAACATATTTGTAACGTGATTTGGTCAACTAATCCTTTTATGGCAATCCACTTATAAAGATGAACCTAACCTCTCGGATTTTTAAAGTTCTTTCTTATCTTATACCATTTATTTAGTTTGAAATAGATATTTAATCAAGACACCAGGAAAGGGGTCCCGTGTTTTCTTACCCCACCGAAAATATATAACCAATATCATATCAGACCTTAGGGCGAATTTGGCTTAAAACGTGCTACTAAAATTAGCTACCGCCATTTTCCCAATAGAAAAGTTAAATTAGTTTAAATTAAACCACAAGAATGCGCAAATGAAAATATTTCAAATACCTGTTAAAAATTTTCTGTCCAGAAAAACAAATTCGCCCAATAACTCACACTGCATCCACACTATTTAAAGGAATGATTCAAATTGCTTACGTCTGTTTTAGACATACAAATCCCATTGTCAATCCCCAGTCTTGAGCAATTCCTACCGGCACTTTGGGAGGATGTTTCCCATTTTCCAATTTACCTGCGCCCATTTTTATATATTGAAACAGATAATTACGAAGAGACTAACATGTTATTTATTCTCTTTATAATCCTTCTTAGTGTTGTTATTGTAAACTTTATTTGACAATAATAAAATGTAAAGCAGGGGATTTCTTGTAAAACAATAAATTCAATTTTAAGCCATTCTGCTTTTTTAACCAAGCTCCGTTTATATATCATTACGTTAACTTTTACTTGTATAAATCTGTTTGTGGTTTTCTTCACTTTTTTTTCTTTTTTTTTCCTTCTTTCTTTTATTTTAAAATTTACTTTGGCGTCGTTTTGCAGCAATTAAGTTTTATACTGATTTTATTATATTTACATAACAATAAACTGAAGCACTCCTTAAAAACTATAAGTTTTTCAACTGAAAACGTTTGACAATTAAAAATAAGGGTTGAAAAAAAAACTACAATGTTTAAAAAAGTCGGAGAAAAAAATCGAAAATATTTATACATGTTTGCAGGGTAGTTATTAAATGTGTAAAAAGAAACTAGTGAAATCTAATTTGTCTACATAACGATTTTTGAACACAGCTAGCAATTAAGTGCAAAATCAGACATTGTTACGTTGCTTAATTCCTAAAACAATATTTCTTTCCCCGTTAGGCAGATTCAACTTTTCGGTCTTTTTTCCTCGTTTTTATTTAAAAATCTTTTGTACTCAGACTTCATCGCATCATTGATTTTCTCTCATTCAATTATAGTTTTACCGGAGGTCCTGCACTTTGTTCCTTAAATTGATTTTTTCTTCAATCATAAAATCGTTTCTAAACGTGCAAGAAGCACTTTTAAAATAATGAAAAGAAGTAAAAGGACAAAGAGCCAAAGAACAAGCTTAATTTTTTGTCCTTAATTTTTTGTCGTAAAACTTTGGAAAACATTTTTTTAATTCTATAGCAACACTTTAATTAACTTTTTACAATAATGTTTTTTAAATATTTTTTACCATTTAAATGCTGATTTATGCACCGCCCATTGTCTATTGAAATATTTTCTGTATTCAACTAAAGAAAATTGCCATCTTATATATATATATTATGTTTCTAACCTGTTTTTATATTACCCTCGATAACTTCCTTATTTTTTTCTCCATGATGCATTTTAATGGTTATTGTTCCGGCAGACCCATTGCCACATTTATTTTTATTTTTATTTTTATTTTTTTGTCAAAAACCATTTTTTGTTTTTTGTTTTTATTTCACATTACTTCAATAAATATCATCCGAAAATTGAGATGCAGTGATGCGGTGGAACCTCTTTTTCACCGGTTTTTTAATCCTAATTTCCAGGAAAAAAACATAAATTCATTGTTAAATTAAAAATCATAGTTGTTCTTTTGTATTAAAATCGGAAAAGAAAATGTTCACTTTAGCATTGTAATTTAGCATTACGGGTGGAATATTGTCACGCAATTTTTACTCAGTTCTTACGATTGAATTCGTTTGAAATTTTGTATTTAAACTCAGACCCGATGGCGATGCAATATTCTATAGTAAAATGTACTAATTAAATTATAACTATTTGTGTATTCATTTAAATGTGTGTAGTCATTACCATGTGTGGAAAAAGTAACAAAATTAGTTTTGCTCAAGCCCTAGATATTTTCTTTTAATCATACATGTATTTTAACAGTTATTAAAAATTCCGAATCACATATTTTTCAGACAAATTGTAAGACCTTCTAAATCTCTACGGGGCTTTAAATCTAAGCGAGACTTCGAGAAATTATTTTTTAAATTTTAGTCCCTTTCATAAGCATATTAATTTTAAAACCTTGTTTATTTCATTATTATTTGAAGTCTTGAAAATGTGATTTCTGCATTGTAATATTTTATGTATTATTCTAAATGATATAAATCATGTGCTGTTGTGAAGTACAAAGGAATAGCTTTTATTTTTCTACTTTTAATTCGCACTATTTTTATAAAAATTATTTATTTTGCATCCCACTTCATACGCGGTCAAAGTTAAACTAAAATGTGGGATAACTTTAAAAAATAGTTAATAACTCATTTTATATTTACTTAATTACTTTTTTTTGATAACTGTACAATTGTTTAGGAGTGTTTCTTCCGTTGTATACAAAAAATTACAATATGTCTATTCAAATGTACGTACGGCAGTTTAAAACAAAGACATTGTATATTTACGATATCATAAATAACTATACGTATTTGATACAGCACGATCTTTTAAGACTTTTAAATAAAGAAAAAAAAAGATTTCTTGGCAGTGTTTTACATGACTTTAAAGAAAGAGGGTCAGTAAATTGCGGTTTGTGAGTGGCATGCTGATTTTTAGCCACTACTTTAATGCAGCTTTACATCGCTAAAAATATAATAATTTGAATGTAATGTTTAACTCGCGAGAGTTCGCGCCATGTTTTGTCACACGAGTGCTCGCGCGGGGTCAAAAACGACCCCAATGTATTTTTCTTCATTTCTTTTGCTTTTTTTCATGACTTCTTTATTTTATTTTATTCATTTATGTTTTTTCACTAACAGAAACTTCTACAGTGATTAGTTTTTGATTTGAAATGCATGAAGAAAGTGCTTTATGAGCTATTACGAAAATGCTCCAGTTCTCAAACACATCAGTAACATTTTTTGCGTTTCCCTTTGGTGCAGGAAGAAAAATACTTATATTTAGAACTGGAGTACAAACATTAGCTCTAAATTTATTTCTTTGACAAATAGTTTCTTTATCTCTTCCAATAAAGATGTCATCTGTATCAGGATTATCAGAATTTTCGCTAAAAGAAAATTTGCTTTCACTGTCAAAATCGCTAAAGTTTTTTTTATTGCAAAACCTTCATCGTCTGAAATGACACATATTCATCACTTTCACCATCGGCTAGTAATTAGCAAGGACAGAACTACACAATCATTGTGAACGACACGCTTGTTAAGTGAAAATCATGGCTAGAAGAAGGATTGCTGAAAACTACATCCTTTTCACAAAACATTTCGAAATTCTTTGAACCGACTCCAAACACCTGTTCCGTTCCGAGAACTTTACTGACGTCAGTACTCCTAAAAGACTCCAATCGCAAGAACCCCCCTAGTTTACAAGAATTAAAAGAATTAAAGAAAATTCCAACCACACCCACATATCAATCAAGGACACAATGGCAGCTACCCAAAAGATGGTTTCCTTATCTGTCCATGAAATTCCAAGAAATGGAAACAAAAATGGCTGGGGTCGTTTTCGACCCCGCGCTAGCTCTCGCGTGTTAAGTTGTGAAGAATATGGAATACGGAGTTCTGCTCATTTTTTAAAACCGCTTATGTCTCCCAGTTGAGTAGCTGCAAATATTACAAGAAGTTAAAAAATTTTCAACATTTCAGCTAGCACCTATTCCTAAAATCAACACATTATTATCAAATTTCAGATCTACTGGCTAACAAATATGCCAAATATGACCTTAGCAACATATAGTCAATACCCGAATTCCTCGGCTTGTTTTTCATAGGAATTTAGTATCATATTAAATTATTTTACTAGTAAGTTCGATAGTAGAAGTTGTAAATTGCTTAAAGCTACAAAGAAAACAGCAAGGAGCATAATTCGACATTTTGGCGTAATGGTATAACATAGATTTGGAACCGGCACTCACAAATTACTCTAAAAATCTACGTTTTCGCTCTTAGAAACTTCCCTTTGTTGCCTTTTATGGTATAATGAGGTATCTGGATCCTAAAATGTGTTGACCGCTGAGTTAAGGTACTATATGAACAAGTGAAGTAATGCCCGAACAATTTTGAGGTAGTGAAAGTGTACTTTTTTTCAGACACGCACATACATTGTTAATACAATTTGCTATTAGAGCATTACTTTCATAAATTTTCGAACGTAATACTAGTAATTACTAATTTTGTTTAAGAAAACCGGAAAAGATTTTTTTTTTTTTCAGTAAAATAAACTTTTAAAATAACAAACAGTAGTTTGGTATCTTTAGAAGAAATAATTTGAAAACATTTTTGAAATAACTTTAAGTAGGAAAAAATGTTCTTAAAGTTACTTGATACACCTTATAATATTTTTTTCGTGTTTAAGATGTATGATTTAATTTTTCATTGGAAGCGTTTCATATAAGTCATTTTACACTGCTGCTTGCGTATTTTAAAGCTATTATTTACACTTTTCAATAAAATTGAATTTCAAGTGAAATTCCGCAAAATACTTAAGAAAATATTTTCTTTATAAATATCAGTTTTCATTTTCCATTCTGATTGATGAAAACTGGCAGTAAGACTATTTATTTCTTCCAAAAGCAAATCTTATCAAAGATATCTTGTTACAAAAACGACGGTCGTCATCAAATTTAGAAATGTGATTCTTTTGCAAATAATATTGGAAAGAAGAAAAGCAATAAACTTTAACGATAGCTTTGAACTATCGTTTACAGGTTTGAGATAGTATCTCTAGCTCGTTTTTCTACTGCTAGAAATAGAAATAGTTTTCTAAGGAAAAAATAACCATGGTTAGATATGGCGATGGAAGGGAAATTGATATAACTAAAAAAAATTTCATGATGTGCACATTATCGTCTTTATACCTTGAGATGCAAGCTTTATAAATGGCACAGCTTTCTGACGGAAAACAGGGTGATAGTATGTGGTGATTAGATGAGTAAAGATAGTTTAATGTACTGTAATTAACATCTCCACCAATAACATAAGAAAACTTGAAAAGAACATCAATGTAGCAACTTTCATTTAGGAAAAGAGCATCACCCATAAAAAAAAGCACACTCATATGGTAGCTATCCTAGAAAAAGCATGTTCAATAAATTACTACCAATTAGTAGAAAAGAATCAAAAGTTTCAAATATGTTATAAAGGATAATATTAAGTCTGATGCAACATGAACTAACTAGATTATCCTGAACATATAACGGTTTGTAATATTAGTTTTTGGAAATGAATTGTTGCAAAACATCTTTAAATCGAAACAAAATTAATTTTCTTCACCACATCGTAGAAACTGTTGAATAGTGATTCTTTACCTTAAAATGTTAAATTATTATTTTTCCGATAGACACGAATACGATCTTATGCACACGAGCACGAAAAGGTAATTACTTACTTTTAAAAATGACGGTAAAATATAAAATTATTATTGCTCTTACATAGACGAAAACAAAATTGTGACCACAGAAAATATGTAAGTGTTTTCTAATTTCTTAAAAAAGATGCTTGAAACGTACATCAACATTACGTACTGAAGTATATTTTGAGGGATTGTACTCAGCCTTTCTGAAGTTAGAAAACTATAGATCATTGTCACTCAAAAGGCAGTTTGTCAATCAATTTAGTACATATATTTTTATGTTTCACTCTACTTATTGAACATATCAATTATTTTGGGTATTGTGACTAGAAATAAAGAGTTTTAGAAAAAAAACAAACAATAGTGAAATTAACAGTGGAAATGCACTGGACAGGTAAAATGGTAGAGTGGTAAATAGGCTCGTAAAAGTCGAAGTTGTAAAATGTTTTATCATCAAAAAGAAAAACTTTAGTATATCATGACTTTTACAAATTAATTATTCTTCGAAATCAAAACTGAAATAGAGCAAACGAAGACAGTAGTTGACCTCATACCGTTAGTGGCAATTTCAACTTTAATGACAAAAAAAATAAAGAAATACTTAATATAATGCTATAAAAGAAGATTTTTATCTATGTGAAACTATTTTATCTATTTTTTAATCAAACATACGGTCTTGTTGTTGCTTAAGTGGCGTATAACTTTACCTTTTTCTCCACATTGATTTTAATTCTATGTTTTCTTTTTAAACGTTTTGATAAGTATGCAACAATCTTTCACAAGAAAAAATGTAATGAATTAAAAGTAGAGATTTTAAATTCTTTATGCTCATTTTTTTTAGTTTTGATCTGATAAAAAAAAACTGATTGCCATGCACTAAACGCTGGAATATTTTCTTTTCAACAGAATTTATTGACAGTGGAACGAGGTATATATATTATTACGTATATTGTCATCACAAAAATGCATGTGTGCCACATCAAATACAATAAAGACTACCCACTGATAGACGTACTCATCTATTTTTTATCAAATGTACCCAATAAATCTTTGATGTTTTGTCCACCTACCATTAAGGTCTCTTCGGTGTCTTTCTCAGAATGATTTATGCATATTTAAACAAGATTATTTTCTCTTCCTTGTGCAGTACACAGATTTGTTTTCCTTCTTCCACATAATATTATGCTATGTCATGTTTTATTCTGACGAGTCATTTTTTTCCCTCCAACACGTCAGTAACAGCAACTTAAGATTAACTTTATTTTGAATGAAGCAGGCGTTTTAACAAAACTTTGACAAAAGACCTTTCACTTACTATTTCGGCATTATACGCATTTTTTAAATCATGTTTAAGGCCACAACATATTTATTGGATTAATCTTATTTTAAAGATAGAAAATAGCTAAAGTAACCGAACTAATTCTTTTTGGCAGTACAAATCAGCAAGACTAAAAGTCTAAAAAAAAAAATAGCTCCGGCCTTACCTCTTAACTTATTCTAGACTTTTCAATACGCAGTACGTTTCACAGTATTTGTATATAAGTTAGTGAATGTTTCATATTAAACTCAGGGAATAAAAAACCAAACCACTTTTCTGACATTCACTGAACTATCAAACCATTCCATCAAATCATTTACTTCAACGTACATTTTACTGATTGCTGATATATTCCCACCACTCGTACTACGGTTTATAGTAAGTTACTACACTCTATTATTCAGGAAGCGATTAAAAACAAGAAAGAAAATTTCCATTTATTAGACCATTCCCCATGTATTAATTTCAAAACTTTTATTAAAACAGGAAAAAAATTTTAGTGTTTGACAGAACTATCGTTATGTAATGATAATCGTTTGCAATTTTAATTTAAATGAGCAACTCAACAGCAAGACATGGCATTTTGAGATTTTGTGGGTAAATTTACTACAGTTCTGTCATAGCCCTGGCTTATGGGCGGTAACTCATTGCATATTAGCCTGCCCAGCCTTTGCCTTCAATTTTCGAGTTGAGCCGCACCATGGTTTGCGGACGCTCGCTGATAAGGTAAATCCGTTTTATGTACCAGTTTGTTGACTATCTTAGCTACAATAGGAGGACATTTGCCTTCAGCTCGGTCATTGCCTATTCCGAACTGAGGAGTCCACAATAAGGACGGAACTGCAGTCTCAGGATGTCAATACCTAGTTGCGGGTCAATTTGCTACATTTTGAGATTAATTTTTTGACATAGTTGAAAATAAGTATCTTACTTTTTCAATTCTCATTATTATCTAACAGTCTCTATACATTTATATATTTATAAGTTTATATATCTTGTTCAAACCTTGCAACTTAAATTTCACCCATTCCTGTGACCGAATTATTTTGAAATTTGGAATGTTCCGGCAGACTCGAGGAAAATACAATATTCTATTATCAAAGTAATAAATTAACAGTTCATTATTAGTTTATTTTAATATAATCATTTTTTTAATAAATCCTCTAATATTAAGACGAAAAATTGCTGAATAAAATTTTAAGTCAAGGTAAAAGGCAGTCTTTGATTTTTATTAATGTTTTTAATTATTTTTTTAATAACATAGGCCAACGATGAAAAAACTTTTTTAATGAAAATACCTTATTCTTATGTTGTTTAGGTTGCTGAATCCAAATATAATGCTTAAAAAGTTGTATCACCCACCATTTATTCACATTTTATAGTTACATTCATGAAATAAAGAAACATTTTTAGAATTTAACAGCTTTTTCATAGTTAAGATAACATGAAAAAATAGGTCTAATGAACAAAGATGATGTTGGCAGCACTGCTGAAACACATGCTACAACATGATGGGGGATTACTGTTGGTCACTTCACCGGGAAGTTCAGCAAGCTATTCATCGCAGGAAAAGCTACACAAGAAGCTTCAAGGAAAAAAGGGAAAGAAAATATAAAGCAATTCCAGTTGACAAGTGAACCTTGTATCATCACATAAAATTACTATTCCAAGTATTTTACTGTAAATACAAACCATTTTTACGATCCTACAGTGTTTCATTGATTTCCCTATATACTGTAAATGGGTATTAGACTATATAATAAAATACATTTTGCTTGGAAACTAAGGGTGATACATAAAAACTACAAGCAGATTTGGATTCAGCACATAAAAATCTATCAAGATCAGCTATTAAAATTAAAAAAGTTTTCAAAAAGGTTTTTTTTGTTGGCCTGTGTAATGGGTCTTAATTTGTTGATCTTTGGTTTAACAGCATTTTCACAAACATTGAAATAATAACGCATAACAATTTGCATTTTCTACTCGTGTAAAGCTATTGATAAATATGTATTTATGGTAAATGTAATGATAATTTGATTTTACTCTCCCGACATTACACAGGATCAATTTCCAAAATTTACGATGTTCTTTAATATGTCTCATGTCTTGATATAAAAGAAGTTTTCTTTAATAAATAATTTTGAAAATATATATGCAAAAAAGTTATGTGTATTTAATTTGATCTTTTTACTAGAAAGTAATTCTCTTAGTTTTGCTATTAAAGCAAAATGATCTCAGACAATGTTAAACTCAAGTTTGGATTCAACTGTTTCTTTGATATTTAACGGTGTAGTAACATATAAGTGGCTAGTTTTAAGAGCATATTGGTAAGTTTTCTTGTTAAAGACAGCTAATATTTCCCTTAATTGTGCTATTTGCTCTGAAAATTGGAATCATAAATGTTTTTTCTTTTGATAATGCTTTACAACATTTCTTTTATACCACGCGAAATTTCTTTACCGTTTCGAACTAGCTGTTGCGATTTCCATTACACATTTGTGCCTGAATATTTTATAGTCTTCAAAATGTTAGGCTTTAACAAATGTAATCTTTCACGTTTTAAGAAATGTTTGTTTAATATCCCGTATACCATAAATTGGATTTGGAGTTGGTACATTGTTTTCTGTGTCACAAATATTTATTTCTGCTTCCGCTACAGATTGAATATTTTGTAATTCTACTAAGAAGATTTGCGTTCGGAGAAATCTAACGTCTTTTTAATGTTACTTCAAAGAAAATAAAAAGAATTCAGCTCCCATCTTTTTGCAACAAGCTAAGCCGCAAACATTTATCCATTTTTAAAGTGATTCGTTTTTTTTTTCTTTCAGAGTGGTTTACATATAAACTCAGACCTCCAAGTAACATTACTTTCAAGTCATTTCTTAAAACATTTCTAAAAAAATTTTTGGTTTTTGACTTCAAAATGACTTTATTTTTTGACTCATTCTTTTTGGTCAGAAACTTGATTAAAAAACATTAAGACTTTAGAGAAGAAGACTTAACTAATTTCAAAAAAAAATAAATAAATAAATAAATAATAATAATAATAATAATAATAATAATCCCAATCTCGTGTATTAAAATTACTGGATTAAAGTATATAAGTACGCACTGTATTTAACTATACAGTGTACAAAACATTATAAGTTCGATGCATTTTAAAGCTTTGTTAGATTTCATGATAGTTTTAAATAATTTTAAATAATAAAAAAATAAATTAAAAAATCTAAAACATGAGTGACCAACGTAAGTTTTTTTTTTTTTTTTTTTTTTTTTTTTTTTTTTTTTTTTTTTTAACAGGATGATGAATAAAGATGTTATAAATATTTCTTTGCACTTAAATATTGAACTTTGCATAGAAATATATGATAAATTATTGCGATAAATCAAAAAGTACTGAAACATTTTATTCAAATAAATGTATCGATAAAACTGCATGAATGAATTAATTAAAATTAAGCTATCATTTTCATTTTAAATTTAAACCAATCCTTTTTTATTTGAAATACTGGATGCATTTAAGTATCCAGCTTGATATAGCTCGTATAGCTTGATGAAAAATTGTGGAGATTAAAAAACAAGAAAGATATTTATTAGTATGAATTAACATACGACTATTGCAATACACCGCCAACTCGGGTATTTCGATCCATGGACTGTTGGCGGTGTATTGCTTGTTTCTGCCTTAGCCCTTGCTTAGGGGTGGTTAGTCACTGCTTTATACGACTATTGGTAAAATACTTTATTGATTAATTCCACAAGGCAGTTTCATAAGAAAACATAAACAGAGACGCAACTATTTCCTGGTTTTAATATTTCTTATAATACTGGGGAGAACGTATCAGATTTGTTTTTTCTCTTTTAACATTATTACTATGTAAGATACACAGTGAAAGAAACATGCTACAGTTTTGAAATGGATCTTAAGTTTAATAGAAACGCCATTTAAAAAAATAAGAATAATTTAAACACAAACCAGAAGTATCTGGAGGAAAACGTATCAAAAAATTATGTTTTTTATTCTTTTTAAAATTATTGTTATATAACATACACAGTCAAAGAAGCAAGTTACAGTTTTAAAATGGAGCTTGTTTTAAGTTCATAATAGAAACATCATTCAAAAGAATAAAAGTATTTTAAACACGAACCAAACGTGATTATAAAAAATTTCAAGATTTTTTGTATTATTAAGAGGTATCGTACAAAGCGAAAATGTAAATAAAAATTTGTATAAAAATACAAGTATTAAACTATTTTTCCCGATAAACTTAGCCATTAGTATGTTCCATTACATGAGAATAGAATTGTAATAGAAAAGAAATTGAATGTATTTCATTTACTCAAATGAAATTAAAAACAGAAAAAGAACAGGGAAAATATTTTTCTTGAAATATTAAGATTATCAAAAATTTCTTTCAATGCCTGTTACAACACTAAATGGATTCGGTACTGAGCCTTAGTAAAACAATCGACAAACAACTCTCAAATACGAACTCCAACAAATGTAACATCTTCTCTAAGGATCGCCATTAGCAACATATTCGATTTATCCCAACAGTCATGGCTCAAATCCAAGTTTGAAGGTCAAAAGCGAAGATTACGATTGACCTTGGAAAAGTTTAGGTTTAAGCTCCAATTCATCTTCGAGACATTAAGTCGAGAAGTTGATCTGGCATGAAACTGCCCCCGGAGTTCAGATAACTCTGCGAATTTAATTGATGACGTCACGGATAATTTTTCTTTCCGGTTTGTTGTTAATATACTTTAGTTTCTGATAGTAAATTAGTGATTAATTTTCCATAACCGGAAATAAAATTATGTGTTTTTTTTAAAGTTGTAACCTTTAGTATGCTAGCTAAGAAATAATGATAAATATGACGAAATCAAGGACTACACGAGTGAACTTGCTTAATATGCAGAGATAATTGAAGGGGCAAGTGTATGAAGGTGATATGTGACAATTTTTGAAAAGCATACTTTTTACCATGAATGAAAGTGGTAAGATATAAATTTCTTTTTTGAAAGCTTTTTCTAGAAAGTTAAAAAATGTCACATATCTCCTTTATTCGTTTGCCCCTTCAATTGTGTTTGGGAGTTAACACAATTGAACACACACTAATCTGAAATTGTGTAAATCGGCGAAAGTCAAATGTCACATATCACTTTATCCACTTGCCCCTTTAATTTTGTAACTGTTGAATCATAATTAAAACATTTTTTTAATCAAAATCATAAGAATAAATAATTTTTGAAAAGCGTAATCTAAATTTTATCTTAGGTTAGTTGTTATTTTCCGCAACCCTCCTCGATAAGGGTTGTTGAAAATAAATGTTTTCCACATTTAATCATTCTTCAAAATTTACTTTATTGACGCGTTCAATAAAATAAAAACAAAAGTAATAACGACGACTGCACCATCATCGCCAAGGGTAAAGAAAGTTTAAAATCATGAATTTTATCTCCCACCATAGTTTTTTGGAAACTCAATGCACTTATTGAATATTGTTTTTCTCTATATATTAAAAAAAAGTAAGATCAAAGATATTGTGAAAGGATGTTTGTGGCTGGCCTGCGTCCAGGCGGCCCTATAGCACCTACAGTCTTGAAACTTGGTACAAAATTAGTTCGAGCCCTGTAGATTTGTACCTTGGAGCCATTGTTCTTAATTTCAAATTAGTTTTTTTTAATTAATTTTTAAGCATAAATTTCACATACTTCACCAAGTTAGGGAGCAACAAAATCCCCCCACACCCTAACGTTTTATGTCGTTGGAAAGATATTTTTTTGATGATTGTTCCATTTCTCTACATTAATTATAACAGGAGATAGAAGTGATTCTAATTTAGCCATTTTTCAAGACTCACCTCGAGCGAAATTATATTACATTCAACCAAACTGCTCCAAAACTCTTTCAACAGGGTCGCGTTCGAACAGCAAGACCGATGACTTTTCGCTTTGTTTATTGCTTGTTTCAATTCAACAAAATATACACGATTGATTTCATCGTAAATTTCCTTTAGTTCCTTTTTAACATTTAAGAAAGGTTGACATTGTTCTTACGGTATTTCATTTTGTTTACATGATTTCACATGAATTACGTTGCGTGTTTGAGTTATTTTTTTTTCTGCGAGAGAAAGGAACTGGGCTTTTTCTTTGGGCTAGATATTTTACTATATTTTTTAATTATAAACATATATTTTTCATTTTTTACACCACGATGAGGGGGGGGGGGGGGTCTCTTTTATTTATTTGGTGAATTATTTTAAATTGTAAAGGACTGTGCTTTTAAAGGGTATGCGAGCATTTTAGTTAAAGGGAATGATTATTTCACATCAAGATGGGGGAGGGGTATTATTTTCTTTTTCAGCGTAGGTAGCATGTATTCGATTTAATTCCAAACCACCAGAAGCAGGTTGGTGATCGAGCCGCCGAAGGCGGTGAGGTAGTCGCCACAGGTGACGAAGGGGGTTGGTGAGCGAAGCGATCAGGGGGCAGAACCCCTTAGTAATGTAAAAAATACATTTTTTTCTTGTGTTTTGTTTGTTTTATAGTACTGTTGTCAATATATAACAATCTCTGAATAAACTCCAGCCTTCTACTTTAATGATACATCTTGGCTTAGATTAGTAAGTATTGTATGTAGAACGCACTATATCGAACATACGTCAAGTAAGAATTCAGAAGTTATTAAAATGCCACAGTTGTGTTGAAATCTTTACGCAAAAAAAGCTGCTAGAAATGACATGTAAACGAAACAGTTACTGCTGAAAAACTCAAAGTTAAGTACAATTATACTTGCTTGATTGTAATCTGCTACGTCTACTTGACGAAAAAGGAAATTATTTTTCGCTTCTTTTTTCTTTTTTCGGCATGAACACAGCTTTTCTGTTTCCCCTCGCTGTCCCATTTATCCTGTCTCTCCCTTATAATTGAGCATGTAAATTTAAATTTTTGAATGAAATTAAAGAAAATACAAATGTTTGCGAGTATATGGAAAAGGTATATATACCAGGGCAATAGAAAACAAGTGTACGTGTGCGAAAATAATATTTTTTTTTGGCAAACGTAGTTGGACTTTTCAAGACAAGTTTAGGACAGAAAGGTGAAGCCAACTTAACTGGGTAATATTAAAGACTTGTGCAGTAGTTAAATAATGTGCGATCAAAAAAGTTCTCATACGCCACATTTAGCCAAGTGATTTCGAAGTTAGTTTTCATGAAAAATAATTTTCTATTTTTTCTTGTAGTTTTCAGTTGTTAATTCTACTAACTTCCAGGTATCAAGAAAGAGAATATGAGTGTATACAATTTAAGTATAAAAGTAACAAAAAAAATCTAGAATCAAACAGCCGTAAAATTAATCTCCAAAAAAGGGTTGAAAATTTCATGAATGCAAAAAATAAGTAGAACGAAATGCATAATAATTTTCAAAGACTGCATTTATGTTTTAAAATAAAGCAATTGTAATTATTTATTCCGTAAGAAAAATAGATAAATAAATAATAAAACAAACATTACCTTGCAATTATTGCGCAATAAAATAATAAATCTAGCACTATATATATTTTTTAATTTGAAATATTCAAATATATAAATAAATAAACAATTCAATAAAGAAAGAAGGAAATAAAGAAAAAAAATATGAAACATATAGGCGGAAAATTATTTTATTTACGTATTTTACGACACACTTATTTCTGATTTTTTTTTTTCTTTTTTTGAAGAAATCTGACTGCGCCGCATCAGTGATATCGTTTTTTGGTAAACTGAAGAGGCTTTTAACATTATCGACAATTGAACTCTTTATTTTTAAAAGGGCACAGTTCATATTTTTTTCGAAATCGATGTACTGCATCTTCTATTGGAGTCTCTACATTTCAATTTTAGTTCATAAACGCGTACGCTTTTCAGGCGACTCCTTTCATTATTATTACAATAGAAGCACAATTTTAACCATTTATGTTCCGACGGGACTCAGAAGTCCCGCTTATATTAATTTAGTATTATGAATCCCAAACGGCTGTAATCATACAGAAGCTTTTAAGTACCACTCCTTGTACTTCCCCGAGAGGCCGACAAATGGTACCTGCGATTGGAAATAGTTTTCTTGGGGGCATTCAGGTGTGGTGGGCCTTATACCCTCAAAATTTTCAAAATTGTTTTGCTCGATAAATTTGTTTTTTGATGTATTTTCATCGAAAAAAACACAAAAAATGTATAAAAAATCATGGATAAACTTATTTGGGGCGTAAAGGGTTAAGAAAGAGCCTACTACCATACAAACTATTTTATGACTCAAGTAAAATTTTAAAATTTGACCTGTGCCTTTTGACAATTGCTAATAAACAATGTTTTTCAAGCATAATATATTTTTTCGCCTTCCTCACAATGAATAATCTCTAACTTGTATTACAGTCGAAGTAAATATTGTTTTTAAATGCGCTCTTCTTTTATGTTTCAAACGCAAAGCTTTTAAACCGTGTTTTAGAATTTACCTATTAATGGTATTTTAATCCTTAAATAATAAGTCTTTTGTTTTTAAATAGTCTTAAATATTAGTCGAAATAAGTATATGACGATGGTTGTTACATAAGAAACATTTACTCTTTGTTTTAAGTATAAAAGTGTTTCATTAGATTTTGCACAGTGTTCTGACGATAAACTAACCCGCAGGCGACATTTAATATTTATTTCAGTATTTCGTCAAGAAAATGTTTATATCTTTTGATAGTTGTATTCTGTTAAATAGGCGTTCGTATATGTGATGGCTAGAACTTTAAGTTGTCTTCTGAAATATTGTCACGATTCGCACTATTATGGTCTTCAAAGTTAATTTATAAACACTAATCACCCTTATACTCTGCAAATTACAGCAAAAATGTGTGTAAAAAGTTAATATGAATTACCTGCTTGAAAAATTAATAAATTTTGTTTTAATGCATAATTAAAAAGTTATTAAAACAAATTTTGTTTTAATGCAATTTTGTTTTAATAACTTTTTAGAAAAATTTTCCTGGTGAGAAAATGAAGGGTTCTGAAATGAGGCTGAACCTTTTTTCTAACTTCATTGGTTAATCGGGCTCTGGCTCCTGCTGATCTTGCCAGGCAGAAACAAAAATTTCCCAAATTTTGCGGCTGCACCTAAATCTTGGATGTCAAACTATCCCCCCCATCATTGAGAGCCTAATTTAGTTTTAAATACTTTTGTTGAGTAAATACGATGCCATTATGCAACAAATTTGGCTACCCCCCCCCCCCCAGTATTACTTTTACTTTATTCTCTTACAAACCTATAGCCTTTTGAGCGACGACTGAAATGAAAATTCCCCCCAACATGTCTACCTCATAACCTTTCAAGTATTTCATTGGAATCTTTTAATTCAATTTACACCTACTTCCAAAGTTCGGATTTCTTTAGAAGTTGGTATGCGACCTCATCAATTACACCCAAGAACTAAATTTCTAAGGATGAAATATAAGGTGTCAAGGAAAGAAGGCATTATTACTAGTTTGATTTTTAAGATTTTAAGTTACTCAAGTTTTGTATTCAGAAAATTACAAAACCTACTATTTAAAAAATTGCCGTCGCCTTTTTCTCCTTTTCCTCAATGCTTGGTTTTTATTATATAAATAGCAATGCGTGAAAATATTCCTAAATAAATTCTTGATGTATTTCTGATTTTCATTGCAAGGAATAGTAGCGTTTTAACAATTGTAGATGCGTTAGAAACGTCTCTGTATAGATATATACTGGAGACTTGACTAACGTGGCGATGCGTTCCAAGAATTCACGTGCAAGTTAAAATTTCGCGTTGGGAAAAAAATTATGGCTACGGCTGTTTTCACTAACATACACTATTATTTTTAACGTGTCTCTAAGACAATGAAAATCAATTATTACCAAAATTGATCAAAAGAACTAAAATGATACATTATTTTTAAAAAATATAAACAACTATTTTCATTATAATAATAACAAATTTATAAAAAAAACTGTTATTCAACATAAGGTACTTTTACGAAGCGCAAAATCTTTCGTTATTTGCGAGAAACATTCTTTTCCTATTCCCATCTTCGCTAGTTTTAGATTAGAGGTCATCATCCTAATACAGTACACTCCCGGTTATCCGCGGAATTGGGTGGCATGGATAACGAAAATCGCGGATAGTCCGAAAAGAGCATAAAATAAGAGGAAAAGTAGACAAAACATGTCTTTCGCTTAAAAATAGTTGTATTACAAATAAAACGTGACATGCACAAACAGTGACAATAGTTATAGCATTAAAAATTATTTGCATTTGAGGTTCTCAAGCATATAAAATCTGTATAGAAGTGGTACTTACTATACCGCCCAAGTAAAATAATTTGTGCGGATGAAGTACACTGCATTCTTGGGTAAGAAATGTTAAGAAAAAACAAAATGTAAATTCGTCCTTTTCCGAAAAAAATCAGTTAATTATATTTGTTTCTTTCACGAGACATTCGCGGATAATGAGCCCCGCAGATAATATGCTCGCAGAAAATCGAGAGTTTACTGTACCACAGGCCCGTCATTTGGGGGGGGGGGGCAGGGGGATTAATTGCCCCCTCCTGACTTTGAGAAATCAATGTATTTACATATAAGTGGGCGTGGTTTTTGTTGTTTTCTGGTGAAATTATATTGTGTTTCTGCCCTTTGCCCCCCCCCCCTTTGAAAAACTTTAAATGACGTCCCTTCTGTACCAGCAAGGGTCACATATTTTTTATAAAGACTACGGACCACACATCTGTCGAATCAGTAACGTAAGCAGAAGTTGAAAAGTAGAGAGGTATAAAGCAGAATTTTGATTAATTTTAAAGAGAGGAAATGGGATCATTAATTATTTAAATTGTCTACTAAAAAAGTCACCCCTACGTACAGAATTTGATCTTTTTGGGTCTTACCATTTTCCCGGGAAGCGAGCCCCAAACACACGCACGAACAAACTTTTTAGTTTATTATTTGTATAGGTTTCTTAATTAGAAATATAATGCAATTTGCGTTTGATCAACTTTTTAGCACACAGTTTTTTCCATTTAAGTGTTTTCCATGAAATTTGCTTGTGCTAAGTAAGCATGAGGAATCATTTTATATTTTTCCCGTTTATATTATAATAAGTAATGTGATATTGCTAAACAAACGCATATTTTTATTCAGATGATTATTTATTCTATTTTTTACAAATTGATTCGTTTACACATTTTCTAACCAAATGTGACATCGTTCTTATCCTTAATTTTCACTTAAGTGCTTCTGGTTACTTGTTAATGACTTTTGAGATATGAGCTAACTAGACATGTGAAATGTTATCAACATATTCCGGTAGCTCATCACACAAGTTAAGGATAAACTTTTATGGCGATCTTGTTGGCTACGTTTGCAATCAAACTGTTGGATCTACGCTTGCAATTGCACAAGCAAGTTATATGTTTTTTTTTTTTTTTTTAAGTTATATATATGACAACGGCATTCTAGCTTCTGATCATTATTCTCTTGATTATCTAAGACTAAAAAATTATGTCAAACATACCTTTAAAAGCAAAATATACCTCTCTCATCAGATGAAATAGACACATAAAAAGTAAATAAATGAATAAATAAAGTTTTGTCGCACCTTTTAAAGAATGTAACTGTTACAGTTCTTCCGTAGAAAAATTCCTCAATTGTTTTCAAAAAATAATTAAAAGTACAAAGTACATCAAAACACATTTTATCAAAGAAAGAAAAAAAAAAGAAAAAAAAGAAAAAAAAAACTCGTCCGTTGATAAAATGTCTCGAATTTCACTTTTAATCCGTTGCCAGTTGTTAAATATAAATTAAGAATAAAATGCCCTAGTGAATGAAACATTTTTGTTACAAAAAAAAATCGTCTGCCAAAAAAAAAATAATAATAATAATAAATTCAATAAAACAAATGAATAAATAAACAAAAAATCGTCTGCACAGTCAGTCATTTTTTTCGGACTGTTTACTCAAAAGTTATTAGGGGTGACAGCTTGCTTGAGCGGTTCAATGTTGAATGAAAAATTGTTCAAATCGGAAATGTAAATACGGGAATGAAGTATCCTTGAAAAGTTCTTTCGAACAAAAAAAAGTTTGTTGAAATCGGACTGTTCACTCAAAAGTTAGCATCGCGGGACAGGTTGTTTGAACGGTTCAAAGTTGAACCAAAAATTGTTCAAATCGAAAAATCAAATATGGGAATGAGTTGTACTCGCCGAAATCTTTCCAACAAAAATAAGGTTGTTCCAATTTGAATGTTCATTCAAAAGTTATTAGGGGGGAAAGGTTGCTTGAACGGTTCAATGTTGAACCAAAATTGTTCAACTCGAAAAATCAAATATGGGAATGAGTTGTAATCGCTGAGATCTATCCAACAAAAAAAAGTTTGTTCAAATCGGAATGTTCATTCAAAAGTTATTAGGGGGGAAAGGTTGCTTGAACGGTTCAATGTTGAACAAAAATTGTTCAAATCGAAAATGTAGATACAGGAATGAAGTATCCTTGAAAAGATCTTTCGAACAAAAAAAAGTTTGTTCCAATCGGACTGTTCACTCAAAAGTTAGCATCGCGGGACAGGTTGTTTGAACGGCTCAAAGTTGAACTAAAAATTGTTCAAATCGAAAAATCAAATATGGGAATGAGCTGTACTCGCCGAGATCTTTCCAACAAAAAAAAGTTTGTCCAAATCGGAATATTCATTCAAAAGTTATTAGGGGGGGACAGACAGACCGACCGACAGACCGACACACAAATTCCCCATCTCAATACCCTACTTTCAAATTTTTAATTTTTCGATATTCATTTTACCTTTTTATTTTTTTAACTTGGCGATATTTTTTGGACTTGGCGATATTTTTTTTAACTTGGCGATATTTTTTGGACTTGGCGATATTTTTTGGGCTTGGCGATATTTTTTGGCTTGGCGATATTTTTTGGGCTTGGCGATATTTTTTGGACTTGGCAATATTTTTTGGGCTTGGCGATATTTTTTGGACTTGGCAATATTTTTTGGGCTTGGCGATATTTTTTGGACTTGGCGATATTTTTTGGGCTTGGCGATATTTTTTGGCTGGCGATATTTTTACTTGGCGATATTTTTTGGACTTGGCGATATTTTTTTTAACTTGGCGATATTTTTTGGACTTGGCGATATTTTTTGGGCTTGGCGATATTTTTTGGGCTTGGCGATATTTTTGGGCTTGGCGATATTTTTTGGACTTGGCGATATTTTTTGGCTTGGCGATATTTTTGGACTTGGCGATATTTTTTGGGCTTGGCGATATTTTTTGGACTTGGCGATATTTTTTGGCTTGGCGATATTTTTTGGACTTGGCGATATTTTTTGGACTTGGCGATATTTTTTGGGCTTGGCGATATTTTTGGACTTGGCGATATTTTTTGGACTTGGCGATATTTTTTGGACTTGGCGATATTTTTTGGACTTGGCGATATTTTTTAGGCTTGGCGATATTTTTTGGGCTCGTTTAAGTTGGACTGTTCACTCAAAAGTTATTAGGTGGAGAAAGGTTGCTTAAACGGTTCAATGTTGAACGAAAAATTGTTCAAATCGAAAATGTAGATACGGGAATGAAGTATCCTTGAAAAGTTCTTTCCAACAAAAAAAAGTTTGTTCAAATCGGACTGTTCATTAAAAAGTTAGTATCGCGGGACCGGTTTTTTGAACGGCTCAAAGTTGAACCAAAAATTGTTCAAATCAAAAAATCAAACATGGGAATGAGCTGTACTCGCCGAGATCTTTCCAACAAAAAAAAGTTTGTCCAAATCGGAATGTTCATTCAAAAGTTATTAGGGGGGGACAGACAGACCGACAGACCGACAGACCGACCGACCGACAGACCGACACACAAATTCCCCATCTCAATACCCTACTTTCAAATTTTTAATTTTTCGATATTCATTTTACCTCTTTATTTTTTTAACTTGGCGATATTTTTTGGACTTGGCGATATTTTTTTTAACTTGGCGATATTTTTTGGACTTGGCGATATTTTTTCGATGCAAAACGAAAACAAAAGGCAGCATTAGTGACTTTTTCAGTCACCGTTATCTGGAAGAAAGCACGAACTTTTACTAGAAGCACGGACGAAACCATTTATATAAATTTATTAAACTAGTCAAAATCCATAATGAATGGAAACTTTTACAGACTTTTTTTCTAGAACTTCAGACAGAGACAAGAAGTTCCGTCAAAAACTATATTCCGTTAAGAACTGGGCGGGGAGAGGGGGGCAGATTGTTTGGTACAAAATTTAGTGAAAAATTGTTCAAATTGAAAGTTCAAATTCAAGAATGACGTGTCCTTGCCAAGATCTTTTGAGCAAAACGAAAAGTTCATCTGTTCCATCAAAAGTCATTGGGGGACAAACAGATAGACAGATCGATAGACGCAACTTTTCCATCTCAAACACCAATTTTTAATTCTCTCCAATTTTTAATTTTTCGATATTCATTTTTTTTTAAATTTCTTTTTGACCTCTTTTGGACTTTGGGATATTTTTACGATGCAATGTTGACTTTTAATGATTTTTTCGTCTTTCTTTTACTTTAAACGGAAAGTAAGCTAAAAAAAGAAAACTATGTCTTTGCATGTGTTAACAAGGACCTAACGATCATTGAACTTACCTTCAACGCTTTTGAAAAAAAGAGTTAAGAGCAAGAATCTGAGAGAGTGTTTACAAAAAATGCATTTTTCCTGTGCATTTTTTGCAAAAAGATTTTAAGCATTTCGCCTCAAAGGACTCAACTGTTCTGTTAAGACAAAGCATATAGGATGACATTAGCAAAACAAATATTTCAATATGTTGTTGGCAGAGGAAGTTATGACCGTTTGAATATCGGTAAAATATGACATTTTTCATATTTCGACCTTACGCAACTAAAAGCACGTTGAACTTTCCTCGGTTATTTATGCAATATTTTAAAGTGCTTACACTGGTCTTTCAAACGACACAACTTTTGCCGTGGTAACTGAAATGTACATGATGTTTTTGGACCTCAGAAACGCTAAAAAACGTCAAAAATGCCTTTGTTTGAGGGCTTTCACTGATCTAACGGCAACAACTTACCACAAATTTAACATTCATTTTGTAAAATTTCAACTTTCTATATTCCATATACATAAAAAAAGTTGTAGTTCAACAGTTCCGGGTAAGAGTTTTGGCTCACAACAATTTCCATGTCTTGAAAATCCGCTTGATTTTTGGTGCCGCACCTTCACTTTTAGGGGTCCATAAAAACTAAACAACTCAACTTTAGAACAAAACATTCTGGATTTGGTCTTTCAATAAGATAATAAACATTTGGTAAATTTTCGGAAAAAATCTGAGAGGTCATGAATCACCTCATAATGCTAGGCGTGACAGTTTCTCAGACTCTTGCTCTTAACATAGAAATTGCGGAAAACCAACAAAAACTTAAGCGAATCCTAAAAATTGATGTTACTTCAGGGCAAAAAATTGCTCCGAGTACCCAGAGGAATTGAGAAGGTGGATAAATTGACAGTTATACTGGCGGGGAATAAAAACAATACCAAGCAAAAATTAATGTAAAGTAATGAAACTTGGGTAATGCTATTGTATAGTTAACACGTTTAATTGATTAAATGTACTGGCTAATTTAAGCTCAAGAAAATGCTGTGCAAATGTGAAATTATGTTACTTTAATAGCTGGTGTAACCTCCAGAATTTTGAAGGCAAGCCAGCAAGCGCGCATGCATTGTGTCATACAGGTGCCGAATTTCACTTAGTAGTATGGAGTGCCATGCTTGTTGCACTTGTTGTGTCAATACTAGGACAGTCATTGACTGTGGATGATGATGGAGTTGCCGTCCAAAGATATCCCATGCGCGATCATTTGTAGACAGATCTGGTGATCTTGCAGGTCATGGGAACAAGTCAACGCTCTGTAGAGCACATTGCGTTGCAGCAGCGGTGTGAAGGCGAGCGTTATCCTGTTGGTAAACTGGCTACTCATGAAGGGCTGTACTATAGGTTGAATTACCGGACTGACGACAAATACGCAGTCAGTGTGTTTGGGATAACCACAAGAGTGCTTCTGCTGTCGTAGGATATCGCTCCGAGACCATGGCTCCAGGTGTAGGTCCCGTGTATCTAGGTCGCAGACTGCTTGGGTGTAGGCGGTTCCCCTGCCTCCTTCTGACCAACATACGACAATCACTGGCATAAAGGTAGAATCTGTTTTCAATCAGAAATTACAACATATCTCTACTCTGACCTCCAGTGAACTCTGTCTTGACACCACTGCCGTCGCAAACTGCAACGGTTTGCAGTCAATGGAATACCGGCTACAGGCTACCTGGTTCGGAGCTGTCCTTGAAGTAAGCGATTTCTTACCGTTCTTTGGGGCACGACGGCACCAACTGCAGCTCGAATGTCAACCGCAGATGCAGTACGATGCGCCACAGCCGTACTCAGGATTTGGCGATTTTCCTTCTCAGTCGTGCCACCTGGCAGCTCGGAACTCGATCTTCTTGAGGTAGTACCATCCCTTGACCATAGCTTCTAATAATCATGCCACGGTGAAAATATTCCCACCAAGTCTTTCTGCAATATCGTGAAATGAAAATCCACCTTCTCGTACCCAAATTATACGACCTCGTTCAGACTCGATAAGCTGTTGATAATGGCTTCTTCGTCTTCTTAAAGGCATTCCTGGCTAACATGAACGCGATGCGTCAATTTTCACGGAAAAATAATGCTCACGAGCTTTGCAACACGCTTTTAAAACAAGCCTTATTTGCATGTTCCGAGTGACGCCAGCTGCACCACACTTATGCGCAGTGCGCGAAATTTCAATCGATGTCATCTCTCAGTTGTATAAACACGCGTACCAAATTTCGTTTATCTAGCGCAAGTCTCTTTTGGTGTTGGGATTTTTTTTCCGCCAGTGTATAATAAGTTTTCAAGGAATAAAGCAATTGTTGAACGTTCCTAAAATCCCAACATCATCAGGAGAATAGTATGCTATGGCTGTTTATCAAGCAGTTAAAAAGTGGGGTATTACCGATAAAATCATGCGTTTTACTGAGATACAACAGCAAGCAGTATAGGCCGAATAAAAGGCGCTTGCATTAATATAAATTGGTTGGTTGTAATATGTTGTACCTCTTGTCGTCATCATGTTTTTGAGTTAGGTTTAAGGAGTTTAAGGGAATGATTTGACTCTATTCAATGCACCTTCTGATCCAGACATTTCTCTTTGCAAAAATGTAAGAAACTAAGGCAATACACAAACTAATTGTTGGGATTGTCCGATACTCATTTGGAGCATGTTCATTGCGTCACTCCTGCGCTCTTCCCAGAAGCATTGGCGAAGTGCGGAGCTGTTCTATGTAGCCCTGATTGATGTAATGTTGTAATGTGCTCATAGAGTTCTTCAAATATGTAAATATGTGATGTGTTTACTAATAAATATGCGTCGTCTAACCAACTGTAGTGATCCTGTAACACTAATATGCATGTATAAGAGACAACAATGATGTACCTGATGATATACTATGTTCAACTGTTATTGGAATTCTCGATCATAAGTTTTTTCTCAGAAACAACCGCGTAGTGATTACCGAGAATCGTTAGATTCAACACTTCATGGAGGATCCCAAGGAATGGGATATCATTTCGTAACCCAGGAGTTTTAAATCATGCTAGGTGAATGACAAAGGCTTTTGAAAAAGCCAGATTTAGATTTAACTGTTTTTGAAAGGCTTTGCTTTCTTTTTCCTTTAGAGCTCCGACTGATTTTATATTCAGCTTGGAAGGGAAGGGGAAAAGGAAAGTGATTCAGAAAGCTCCTTTTGTCTCGAATGGTGTCTGGAACGTGCTAAATTTGGGAGAATCCGGAGAAGGGTTTTGTTCTAGGAAAACGTTTGAAAAAGAAATGTAAGTAATGCATTTTGAGGTAGCATAAAGAGTAACTGGAACTACTGTAACATCAGGAGAAAAACTAACTCAGAATTGGATTTGTGTAAGTTTCATAAGTTTCCTGAAAGTGAGGCCCCGGCGATGAAATGAACAAGAAGCCCAACTTTCCTCTCGACGATCCTGTTAAAACAATTCCCCCCATGATTTTCACACTTTATAAGAAAAACAATTGGAGTACTTTAAAAGAGGCTTTAAAAGTACTCCAATTTTTAAAAAAGACAAAAATATGTGAAACTATATATAAGATATTTAACAAGGATTTTGGAAAAATTAAAATAAATTAAAGTACTTTGTTTCATTTCCCAGTATCTGACATTTTAGTATTTGAACTTTTAGTTTAACACTAATATTTCATTCAAACTTAGTCAGATACACACATTTTAAGTTAAAAACAATTGACTATAGTTTCCTCATAAAGAGTTTCTTTTTTCAATCAGAAAGAGCGAAAAAATGGTACATATATATGTGTATACATATATATATATATATATATATATATATATATATATATATATATATATATATATATATATATATATATATATATATATATATATATATATATATATATGTATACACATATATTTATATATATATATATATATATATATATATATATATATATATATATATATATATATATATATATATATATATATATATATATATATATATATATATATATATATATATATATACACACTCACACACAAAAGACACAGTAAATGTGGGTCTCTGTGTGAGTTATTTATAATTAATCATTCCCTATTCCGAATATTAAAACAATATCGATAGTTTTTCAGTCTATTTCCTTTATCCAAACATATAGCCTCAAACATATTATTCCTATAGCATAATCAAGGTTATACGGTCATGCGCTCTTTCTCAACAACAATTAATGTTCGCTTTTTCTAATATATAGCAGGTCAAAATACGAGTAGCGTATTAATGCAAATAATGGCAAAACTATAAACACCTCACTTGAATAGTCAAATTTAAATCAATCTTTTTTACAACTAATTAAATTAATCGTTATAATTTAAGTCAATGCCTTTATCACATGTCACGTTCAACAAGTATTTTGCAGTAAAACTATTCAGCTGAAAAAAAATCAAATACCTAATACAGTATTAAAAAAAAAAAAATTGTGAACTAACAGATACTGAAAAGTTAAGTGTAGTTCAGGGCATTAGGAGAAAAAAAATAAGGAAGAAAAGAGCAGAAAGTCGAAAAAGAATATGATTTTAATGTATGCCTGCATGTCGTTATGTTTTTTTTTTTTTTTTTTCAAATTAGTTGCTTTATTTTAAACTCATAAAAGAAATCTAAGCGGTCGAGAAGCTGTTTATATCAAACATTATTTCGTGCCTAAATGAAATAAAAGTAAAAATTTAGCAAAAAATATTTGATCGTGTATCACTTAGTAAGTGCAGCAAATACCGTAAAATGGGGTGTATAGGAACAGCGGGGTCAATCGGAACAAAACTTCCCAACCGTACAAAGAAATTCTTCATAAATATACTATACGGTATTTTTCGCCATTAATTTTTTTTTAGAAAGGTAAGATCATAGGAAGTAGGAAAAAATTACTTTTGTCAATCTGGCAACGTTACTGGCTTATAAGGAGGGCTGCAGGTGGAATGATAGAAAACATCACGTTTTCATAGACTGCAAAACTTCATATGTAAGTACAAACCTTCTTATAATTTAAACCTAAGAGTGGTATGTTTCAATTATGCATGTATCTGAACAACTGAATACCACATTAGAATTTACATTTTTTAAAAATTGTGTCATAAAAATGAAGAATTCTAAAAAATGACATTGGTAAAAAATTTGCGGGGTGTATCGGAACACTTGGTTCTGTTATTCCAATTTAAACTTATTTAAAGGAAACTGTTTGAAGAATCAAGATTCTAACCCCAATTTCTCTAGTCAAGACAAGAACAAGGATTTATTACTGTTTATCTCTTCTTGTGAGCAACTAGATCTTAGAATGACAGAAAGTTGCAGATTTAAAAAGATCTTTGCTCCAGGAGACTTCTTTTTACCTAAAATACATGGGGGAACGTCATACAGACTTTATGTAGCAAAAGTTCAGCACACAGACAATGATGAATTAGTGGGAAAATCTTACAGGACAATCCCCAAAACCCAGAAATTATAAGAAACTAAAGAAAAGGCAGCGTTCATCCCAGAAGATGTTATGAAAAAACTTAAGTCAAGCCACAACTGCTAGTTTTACGGTCAAGTACATATTTGTGGACGATATGAGTGACTTCAATTTATGTTACAGCTTTGTATTTTAATGCAAAAGCATTTCCTAAAATTAAGTTTAATTTTTCATAAGTTAAAAATTATTTTTAATTCTGACGAATTATAAACGTTTACTGGTATAGAAACTAAACTTTTATTTGACAGTAACTCTCTGTTCTTATTCTCCTCCATCAATTTTCCTCATGTTTGTGAGAAATATTACAGGTTAAATTGAAAAAAATAAAAATGTTAACAAGTGTTCCGATTGACCCCTATCAGCGGGGTGATTCGGAACACCCCTAAATTCCTATATATATAAATAATAACTGTTCGAAATGTTTTGTCTTTGCTTAGAATATCAAAAGCAAAGCAGGACCGAAATTTTTACCCCAAAAATCAAATTAAATAAAAATCTTTTAACTACTTTTTTTACAATTAAAGCAGAAATGTGTTCCGATTCACCCCTTTTTACGGTACTTCGGAAAAAGTGTTTACCTAAGGAGAACAGTAATGTTTAAAAAAAATGTTTAAAAATTAAATTTCTGAACCAAAAAATACTGAAAGATGAACTATAGAGTATAATGCAAGAAAGATAAAATGAATAAGCAGAAATTTACAAGTAATTTCAATAAATTCTTACGCTCCTTATTAAATCATAAGAATAAACTACTAATTTTTTGAATGCATTTAGTTATAATAACTTCATAAGTTAATTAGGTGAGTTATATCGAAAAAAAATCAAGAATATATAAATCCTTTTGTGGAAATAGCTGTGTATGAACTTATATTTTGTTAATGCTGTATGGCATTAGTAAAATACAATGCTTCTGTTTTAAATGCATATGTTCATTACGGGGAACCATGTTAGCCCGTTCCCAAATACGCTAACATCAAATTGTTGCTCACAAACGTCGATTATTTCGATTGCTTTTGCGGAACGATATTCGTTTACATCCTAAATAAATTTCATACTTTGGAACTGTATAAGTTAATAAAATATGTAGACAAATATACGACTAGTGAAAGAAGTTATATATATTTTTTAAGTTACCTATTAAATATTTTATTTATATAAGATACTTATTTTTAGCGAAATATTTGGCATAGTGTACTTCTAAGCAAGTACATAAATCGGCTATTGCTATTATTTTTTTACAATTAATCTGTCAGCGTCGAATCTAGACGGAAGTTACCGGGGTCTTTGCCCCACTTTTTTTGGGAGGGGAGGAGGCAAATTCACTCTATTTCTGTGTGTGTTTTTTTTAGTTAAAACTAGGTATAAAACTTGGAGAAAGGTGGGTAAAGCAGCAGTTTCAAGTTTTTGTCTAGGTTCGGAAAAATCGTGGATCCCGTACTGTTAGCTGTCATGCGAAGTTCTCGTTTATTTAATTTTACTGAAACTGCTTGTTGATACGTTGTCGGAGAAAAAAATATCAAATTTATTTAATGTTGGTATTGGAAAAAAAGACCTTATATAAGCGTACATATTGTGTGCAAACACCCTATACAAGGATTAACGGATACGAATCAATACTTTTATTATTACAATTATAAAATTTTACTATTAATTGAAAGATAAAAAATAAAAGTTCCCATTATTATTATTTTTAAATCAGTTTGCTCCTTTATTCGAATTTTTCTCTTTAATATGCGACAAAAGTAAATAGCATGGTTAGCAACAAAAATTATTCTCGAAATTTTAGTGCTGTTAAATCATTCTTACATTTTATGCGTCCAATTTCCCCCTTAAATTATATTTTTATTCAAAAGAACACCGAGAAGTAATAAATAAGTGACATTACTAATTAGATACAAAAAACAAACATCATGTAAAATACTAGAATAGACTTAGTGCTATAGAAAGCAATCACTTACACAGAGAAAGTTACCAAAGAGAGAGAGAGAGAGAGAAAACCAACTCTGCAACCCACGAAACAAACTTACCATTAGTTGTCCACCAGAGGCGCTCTCCAACTTCTGAAGAGGCCCAAGAGTTCATCTTGGCGCTCCGAACGTTGTTATCGAACTGTGGCCACCAGCCACCAGCAGCGGCAGCAATACTTGAAGTGCGTCGCTCCAGTTTCCGAGATGCCGTCTGCTCCCAATAATTTTGCTTCTTTAGTTCTTTTCTCGGGATCCCTCGCTCCTCCCTCGCAACTCGATTACGCAAGGAGCGTTCAATTCCCAATCAGGAGGCAAGCGGACGGCACGCATGCGCTATCGCTGGAAATTCGGGGAAAAATTTGCCTCCCACCTGTTAGTTATATTTTGACAAAAGGAAATGGGATAGGTGTCAGCAATCAGTTTGTTTACGAAATTGTATTTAACAAGAAGTTCTGTCAAGAACTAAACGAGCCTACTTTCCCGTACATCGACATCGGCATTCTCGCATCTGATCATTATTCTCTTGATTATCTGAGACTTAAAATTATGTCAAACATACCTTGTTAGCACTAAGAGCTGATTTCGAAAAGCAAAATATACCCCTTTCATCAGATGAAATAGACACGTAAAAAGTAATTAACGAATAAATAAAGTTTTGTCGCACCTTTTAAAGAGTGTAACTGTTAGTTCCTCCGTAGAAAAAATCCTCCATCGTTTTCAAAAAAAAAAAAATAATAATAATAATAATAAAATAAATAAATAAATAAATAAAGGTACAAAGAGCATCAAAACACATTTTATCAAAGAAAGAAAAAAAAAAGAAAAAAAAACTCGTCCGTTAATAAAATGTCTCGAATTTCACTTTTAATCTGTTGTCAGTTGTTAAATATAAATAAAGAATAAAATGTTCTCGTGAATAAAAAATTTTTGTTACAAAAAAAACATCGTCTGCCAAAAAAAAAAAAAAAAAATAATAATAAATAAAATAAAACAAATGAATAAATAAACAAAAAATCGTCTGCACAGTCAGTAATTTTTTTTCTGAGCCTGCATTTCCACCATGTTTGCGGAGTCGGAGTCGGAATCAGAGTCCTCACAGAAGATTACTCAGAAAAGTACGTTACAAACATTATTTATAAAAACCATTTTCTTAAAAAGTTAGTTTGAAGGAAATCCGACTTTAAGTTCAGGATCAACATTCAACTTAAATTCCCCGTAGATGCTAATGTTAATTTTTTTTTCTGAACGGTTCAATATTGAACGAAAAATGGTTCAAATCAAAAAGCAAAATATGGGAATGTATGGGAAAGCCTCTCCGAGATCTTTCAAACAAAAAAAAGTTTATTCCATTCGGACGGTTCGCTCAAAAGTTATTAGGTGGGGAAAGGTTGCTTGAACGGTTCAATGTTGAACGAAAAAGTGTTCAAATTGAAAATTTAAATACGGTAATGAAGTATCCTTGCTGAGATCCTTCGAACAAAAAAAGTTTATTTAACACGGACTGTTCACTCAAAAGATATTAGGGGTGACAGCTTGATTGAGCGGTTCAATGTTGAACGAAAAATTGTTCAAATCGAAAATGTAGATACGGGAATGAAGTATCCCTGAAAAGATCTTTCGAACAAAAAAAAGTTTGTTCAAATCGGATTGTTCACTCAAAAGTTAGCATCGCGGGACCGGTTGTTTGAACGGTTCAAAGTTGAACCAAAAATTGTCAAATCGAAAAATCAAATATGGGAATGAGCTGCACTCGCTGAGATCTTTCGAACAAAAAAAAATTTATTCCATTCAGACGGTTCACTCAAAAGTTATTAGGTGGAGAAAGGTTGCTTAAACGGTTCAATGTTGAACCAAAAGTGTTCAAATTGAAAATTTAAATACGGTAATAAAGTATGCTTGCCGAGATGCTTCAAACAAAAAAAAGTTTGTTTAAATTGGACTGTTCATTCAAAAGTTATTAGGGGTGACAGCTTGATTGAGCGGTTCAATGTTGAACGAAAAATTGTTCAAATCGGAAATGTAAATACGGGAATGAAGTACCCTTGAAAAGTTCTTTCCAACAAAAAAAAGTTTGTTCAAATCGGACGGTTCATTAAAAAGTTAGTATCGCGGGACCGGTTTTTTGAACGGCTCAAAGTTGAACCAAAAATTGTTCAAATCAAAAAATCAAATATGGGAATGAGCTGTACTCGCCGAGATCTTTCCAACAAAAAAAAGTTTGTCCAAATCGGAATGTTCATTCAAAAGTTATTAGGGGGGGACAGACAGACCGACCGACAGACCGACCGACCGACGCACAAATTCCCCATCTCAATACCCTACTTTCAAATTTTTAATTTTTCGATATTCATTTTACCTTTTTATTTTTTTAACTTGGCGATATTTTTTGACTTGGCGATATTTTTTTTAACTTGGCGATATTTTTTGGACTTGGCGATATTTTTTAGATGCATTAAGCTACTTTTAATACTTTTTTCGTCTTTCTTTTATTTTTAACGGGAAAGTAGGCTAAAAAGGAGGGGGAAAAAAGGAAATATCTGGTATCATTGCGAAAATAGCTGTTTAATGATTGGAATAAAAGCTGCGTCTCCAACTAAATGCAACTGATATTCAACTGCCATAAATAATTATGTTGTTGCAATGTGTGTATATATATATATGTATATAATATATATACATATACAGGGTGTCCACTTCCAATCGTGGACCAATAGCTAATTTCTAAACCGTTAGAGATAAGCATATAGTTTATTTAGGAAAAAATCTCCAAATTACGAAAGGAATTTTGGGTCTATTCAATGTTTTTCAAAAAATCAAATTTTGAAAGAGTTACGAAATTTAAATTTTTATACAGCCCCTCAGTCCTATCAATCATATTTAGTAAAACATTCTTGACACTGTAACGTTTAAAACTAAAAAAAAATCACTGTTCTACGACAAAAATTGACCGAGTTATGACGTTTTGAAAAATCAAGATTTTGAAGGATTTCGCATACGGTCCCTAAAGCGATCTCTCGATGACGTCATGAAACAATGCAAAATCTTGATTTTTCAAAACGTCATAACTCGGTCAATTTTTGTCGTAGAAGAGTGATTTTTTTTAGTATTAAACGTTACAGTGTCAAGAATGTTTTACTAAATATGATTGATAGGACTGGGGGGCTGTATAAAAATTTAAATTTCGTAACTCTTTCAAAATTTGATTTTTTGAAAAACATTGAATAGACCCAAAATTCCTTTCATAATTTGGAGATTTTTTCCTAAATAAACTATATGCTTATTTCTAACGGTTTAGAAATTAGCTATTGGTCCACGATTGGAGTGGACACCCTGTATATAAATTTTTGCTACCAGTTTCAAAGAGCTGCTACGGGCGCCTTATATATATATATATATTATATATATATATATATATATATATACATTATATATATATATATATATATATATATATATATATATATATACATACATAGTCAAACCTGTCTATCTCGAATTTCACGGGACAGAAGAAAAATTCGAGATACAGAGGTTGTGATAAAATTTACACAAATAAGAAATTGGAACAAAGTTAAATACTTAATAGACTATTTTGCCTTGATATTGTTAAATATTTTACTGTACGATATGTTGAGAGTCCACGTTTTACTAATTGTGATGACGATATCGATAGCAAGTTAATGCATACCTTTAAGTACGAACATAGTCTTTGAATAATTGTGTAAAAGATGATTATCGTTTCCAAATTTTTCCATTGATAAAGGTGGCTGGAGATGAAATTCAAAAATTAGAGTCGTCAAAATTCGGGATATATAGGTTTTCGGGAAAAATCATTCGAGAAAAACATGCGAAAAAACATTAAATTTATGCCGTAAAAGCAGGGAAATTGAACATTTTCGACATAGAGATTTTTTTCGGGATAAGCAGGTTTGAGAGAAACAGGTTCGACTGTATATATATATATATATATATATATATATATATATATATATATATATATATATATATATATATATATATATATATACACTGCTCGACATTGAAAATGCAACACCAAGAAGGAGTGGTCAGAAATTGATAAAATTTGGTAAGAAGACAGAGACAGCATGGAACAATAAGTGATATTTATTTCAAAATAAATAAGCAAAATTTAGAGCGAGGACGGCGTCGGCTCAGTAAGAAGCAGGACCACCGCGGACAGCGATGCACGAAGAAACACGTCTAGGCATGAAGTCAATAAGCCTGCGGATGGTATCCTGAGGGATGGCACTCCATTCCCTTTCAACCATTTGCCACAGTTCGTCCTCTGAATGAGGCAGTGGCAGGTTCTGCAAACGGCGTCCAATCACGTCCCACACATGTTCGATTGGTGACAAGTCAGGAGAGTATGGTGGCCAGGAAAGCATCTGTACAACTCGTAGAGCATGTTGGCTAATTCGAGCACTGTGAGGCCGGGCTTTATCATGTTGAAAGATTGCATTTGGCAGACCCTGAAGGTAGGGGATTGCCACCGGCCGCAGTACATTATCTACATATCGTTGGGCCGTCATAGTGCCCCGAATACGAACTAGAGGTGATACGGAATTGTATGCAATAGCGCCCCAAACCATTATGCCACGTTGTCGCGCTGTGGGGCGTTCCACAGTTACTGCCGGATTCGATCTTTCTCCACGTCGACGCCATACACGTATGCGATGACTATCGCTGGACGCACAGAAGTGGGATTCATCTGAGAACACTACGGTTTGCCATTCTGCCATCCACGTCGCTCTGGTCCGGCACCATTCCAAACGTTGGCGTCTGTGCTGTGAGGTCAATGGCAGTCTTCTTAACGGGCGCCGTGATTACAGGCCACGTGCAACCCGTCGACGGGAAATGGTTCTGGTCGACACAGGAACATCCAGGGTACCTTGCACGTGCTGCAGAATCGACGTACAAGTGTCTTGCGGGTCCGCCACAGCTTGTCGGTGAATCCGTCGATCCAAGCGGTCTGACGTCACTCTGGCTGCACCTGCACCCCTCAATGTGGCTACATTTCCTCTTTCCAACCATCTCCGACACAGCCGATGCACAGTGCTTGCATCCATGTGGGTATCAGCTGCAATTTGACGTATGGACCACCCTCCCCTTCTCAGTCCGATCACCATACCCCTTGTAAAGTCGTCTATATGCTGGAAGTGTCTTCGTTGAGGACGGCGTGGCATTTCCTCCTATCACACGTATCCTTCGAGACAAAAACCAAATTTCTCCGATAATTAGTCTGGCAGAAAAACCAACATGAACATTACGGTGGTTTACAAGCCTGTGGTAAAAAAAAATTTTGTCCTAGAGGTCACGGCGGTGGCTCATTTTTTTACCTTTATCCACCCTATTATACTGCCAAAATTTCAACCTCCTACTTAAATAAAAAGACAGTGCTCAAAGCTCACATAGTTCGCCAATTTTTGTCAATTTCAAGCGTTTTTCGGTTGAGCGGCAAAAAACAAATTCCGGGTGTTTTCCTATCATTCTTGCTGATTCGTATGTTCAATGATGCCCTGAATCCTGATATGGCCACCCTTTTCCCACATTGCCTCCCATTTTTCGAAAATAGCGCCCCCTTCCTCTCCCATTTTCATTAGATTTCGACAATTTCATAGATATTATTTGAAGGAGAAGGAAGCATTATATTTACCATTAACATTCTTCTATAGGGCTAGAGAGGTGAAAAGTTCAAAATCATAAACACTTTTTGCAAGTAGGGAGACTCATGGGGGTATTTTCCCCTTTCCTCCGTAAAATATTTAACATATCATCAACAACTCATTTTTTCCAGCTTCAAAATTTTGCTTATTTTTTTTGTGCAACACAATAATATCGGACTGCCTTCTATGACTCCCATGTCCAAAAAATTTTTCAAGCTGTATTTTTTTTTTTCAAAACCTTGGAAAAATCGCATGTTACATAGGAGTTGCATCGCAGATTTCCTTCCATAAAGAACCTTTCAGTATTATTTATATTCATTCCAGTTGTGTTCAAGCGATTACCGAGAAGGGGAAAATGGAGATCATATTTGAATTCAGTGGAGCATTTTACGTAAGAAACAGCAAGAAAAGTTTCAGATACATTTGTTCATTTTGTGTCGAGAAGTGTTGTTATACTGAAATTTGCTAGAAGTTTTTAATTAAAGCCAAAATATTTAAACTTCTTTCTATGCAATTCAACTTTCTATGTATATTTATATATAGATTTTTTTTTGGGGGGGGGGAGAGAGACTTTTAGTATTGAATATTTTATTGTCTTAGCAAGGATAAGTACTCAATTTTCTTCAACAGCAGGTAAAAAAAAACTGCTTATTGTCCTCATTATTGAAAAAAATTCTGTTAAATTCTTGAATTATTTGAACATTTTCCTCAGCAACGTTATTCACCATTATTTATTTATTTTAATTTTTTCTTTTAATTCTGTGATTGATATTATATTTGCATTCGTTGGGACGTAGGACGAAGAATGTTAGAAAATAATCTCTAATATTCATGTTTGAAAAAAATCCAATTGTTCTGTACTACACTTGCTATATTTCACATCTTTATTTTTATAATAACTTGCTTTTCTTTCAACTAGAATTTGATACAAAAAACTACGTCAAACTAATTAATTCACCAGAAAGGTGTCACAAGTACTTTAATAAAACTGTCCTAGTTGTTATTTCAATTTCCAGGTCGTTCATATCTTATAAGGTTTTTTCCAAGTTTAGATATTTCCAGAAGTTTAATAGCAAATGGAGCATCTATTAAAGTTCTACTTATGCAAAGTAAAAAGACTTGTGCAGTTAATAGAGATTTTAAAAGGTACGGAATACATATAAGCTCATTTACTGTTCGAAAGTACCTTATTGCAGCCGGTTGGGTAGTCTATCGGCCTATGAAGAAACGGCTTCTGAACAAACCATTGAAAAAAAAGGGCTACTTGTGGGTATTAAAATGTAAGAATTGCGCTTTTAAAATGAGAGGAAAGAACTATTTTGTGAATTGATTCATTTCGTTGTGAAAGACCAACAAAAGGAGACATCCAGGTAAAATAATTCGGGATTGCATCATGAACCGATTTGTTTACTCCGTCAAAAGAAGATGTTCGGGGGTGGTTTCGGTTGAAATGGGGTCGGTTCTCTGCAGCCTGCGGAGGGTATGATGCGTTCTGAGCAATCTATTACAATTTCGGGAAAAAGTGCTTCACCAGTATTGAAGAAACGATCCGCAGACGGAATGGATATTTTCCGGCCGGATTTAGCCCTTTGCTATACGCCCAAAATTAATAGTAAATTCATGTCTGAGAACCAAATGGGGACAATGGAGAACTTGGGAACTCTCCTGGCATCAATCCAGTCGAGAATCTTTGGGCTACCTGCAAGAATCGCCTATTGCATAAGGGTTGTTCAACTCTGGAGAAGCTAATAACTATACGCTAATTTATGTCTGATACAAGGACACAAATATTACAAATGAGTGTAAAAAACAGGTGGATTCCATGCCAAATCATGTCCAAACGTTAATAAAGAGTTGTTGAGACCCCATTATGCTATAAAATCTCTTTACATAAATTCAGATAAAATCGTATTTCTCAAGTTTGTTTCATTTAATTTGCACAAGGGTGTATATGTGTTCCGCAAGTTTGATGTAACATGCGTTCATAAGTAATATTTGTCTTTTGTAGATTAGTTAACTTAAAAATTGTTATGACATAAATGATAACAAGTTGTCTCTGAATATTGCGTGAATTTTGCTGTTATACAGATATAAATATTTTAATATTTTTTATTTATTTATTTTTTTATGTACTCAGTTATTGCGCAAAGAGATACTGGAATGTGCCTTTTGTTTTATCGCTCAAAGGGATTTTTGCGCAAACAGCAATAAGTTTGATGGGGGACAAAAATATGTATTCTGTAGTTTGTATTTAGGAAATTAAATAAAAGAAATATTTAGCAGTTGATTTCTACGACAGCCGACTCCTTAAAAAATATATTTTATTTTCGTACAAGAGTCATTTTTGGCTTTTGCTGATGGGCTGTAGCTTTTGAAAAAATATACAATGATGCATGTATACTGCCGTGGGCAGGTAAAGGGCAGTAACTGCAAATTTTTCGATTTTAATTTGTTTGCATTTTTGAAATCTATGTTACATTAGTTTTATGGTACAAACGTCTTTTTTTTTTTTTGGTTTCCGATGAAAAAAAACTGTTTTTTAAGCAATAATAATTAGCAGTAACTGCATTTTTCGCTACTTTGGGCAGGTAAACGGCAGTATCTACATGTCTGGAGGATGAACATATTATGAATCGCTGTGCAAAACTTGCATCAAGCCGCAAAAACGTTTTCCTTTGTACCTAAACTGAGCGAAAGTAGGGCTGCCCTAATGAGAGGTCATGGGAAGTCATTGGTTGCATTTGAATCTTCCCAAGGGGGTGTTTTATTCCTTTTTGGGGTGAATCAGTGTTAATATCAATGCAGACTTAAGTGATATAAATTGGCGCTACCACTTGGCGATATATCGCCAAGCTTTTGGTCGCCAAGTGCTTGCCGCCAACTTGGTGACATATCGCCAAATTGGCGACAAATTTGGCGAAAAAAATTATTTTATGAGTTTGGGTTCAATTTAGTGCTATTGGCGGTATTTTGCAAAAAATCCACTGAATGATACTTAAATCGGCGATATTTAGAAAATGAATGGTTGTTAATCATTTTTTACATTGTTTCGAGGCGCATTAGGGGCGTAAATATTTGAATTGTTATCTTGCTCACTCCATGCGCTATTTTGACACTTAAGGCACCTACTAAAAAATTCACACGTAAAAGGAAGTCTGGGGTCCATACCAGATTTTTTCCTTTCAAATATAGTTTATCTCCACTATCAAACAATATTTTTCACGATTTCATAGATACACAAGCAAAACTTCGCAGACGACAAACAAAAATGCAGCAACGAAATGATTTTATTTACATTGTTTTGTTTTCTTTTAATTACAAATGCTTTCATACTAAAATACGATAGTTTTTGCAGTTTAATACCTAGGTGTTGCATTTTTAATAGTTCTACGAAAAGAATCGTCAGCACAACTAGCATTTCAAGTGCTCTTTTTTTCAAAGTGATTTCTTGTTTTGATGCCAAGTTCAAAGCATTAAATAATTTGTAGTAATTTTAAAAAATCTGGTATGAACGCCACACTGCTTCCTTTTACGTTTAAATTCCATAATGAATGCCTCAAGAGTTAAAATAGTGCATTAGAGTGAGCAAGATAACAATTCAAATATTTACACCCCAAGTTTGCCACGAATCAATGCAAAATGATGTTTCACAATAATTTATTTTCTAAATATCGCAAATTTAAACATGATTCAATGAATTTTTCGCAAAATGCTCCCAATAGCGCCAAATTGAATCCAAATTAAAAAAAAAAAAAAATCACTTTTTGACAATATTAGTTAAGCTATTTTGTTCTTATTCCGTACTTTTTGTGTGCAATCTTTGTACGTTAATCAGCTCAAATTTTTAATTATTTAATTATATGGGTTGCATACAATATTTTTTTTGTTCTATAATCGGATTATTGCGTTAATTATAATTCTCGATGATGATATTTTTTTAGTTGAGTGCTTTTTTTTAACTTCTTATTACGCTTATTATCATTATTGCATTTAAATTTGTGTCTCTTAAGAAATCACTTCCTTTTTAATTTTTTTACCTTGTGTAATTCCTAGTTAAATTTAGTTGATTAGTCTAAGCCGAATAAATAGATTAACTTATTCATTTTTAAAAGGAGAATATCACTTTCTAAATTTCCTGCAGATGTTCCAGAAATAAGTATATTTCTAAAATATCTATGAAACTTTTTTTTATAAAAATGATGCTTGTTTTACATACAAAAAAAGTTTAGATCCAAAGGGAAAAAAGCGATACGGTATATCTGCCGTATCGCTTTTTTGAAAAGTAATGGGAAAAAAATAAAGAGTTTTGCACAAACCTATACAAAACACATATATTAAATCTTGTAAGTTACAATAGTAATTATCAGACTTCAAGAAAGTAACGAAACATACGTCATAGCTTCACTTCAAGGCTATGTTCGTGCAAGCGGATGCAACATCAGTTCAAATTATTTACTTCCAGAAATCTTAGACGAATTGAAGAAAAGGTGGTGTCTAAGTCAGTTTAAAATTTGTCAATTTTTACGATTAAATACACTATTCAATAATTGAAGTTAAAAATCAACGTAAATAAAGCACAAATAAGGTAGAAAGTACAGCAAATAGCTATTTCAAGGCTACAATGGAGCCCCTTCCTCAGTGCAAGAAGCTCAGCAAACAACATGAAAGCTGTAAGAGAACTGAGCGCGAAGCACGTGGGCCCCGGTATTTATAACAAATGGGCCAGTGCGTATGAACTCACGACCAGAGCGGGAAAACACCGACCAATCAGCGATCAGCGAAACAGCCAGGAGAGCGAAGAAAAGGGGAAGACAGCAAAGGAAAGTAGGGGAAAGAAAAAAGCGCGGGAGAAAACACAGGAAGACGAAATTATAAAAATTGCTTCCAGATGTCAGGGAAAAATGGAACACTGGAAAAATCATTCACCAGAGAATGGGAATTTTTCCAAATATAGTAAGCTTCCCAAAAATCGAGGTCATAAACTGACGAACATTTACAAATAATTCTAGCCGAAGAAAAATCAAAGCAGTGACCAGAAGTCCAACAATGCTGAGCAATGGAAGAGCGTGCTAGTTCTTTATGTTTAACATAATTTTGATGCTCTTTCAGACGGTGCTTAAGAGGCCGCTTAGTCTGGCCTACATAGCTAAGTCCGCATTTGCAAGAGATGCTATAAATGCCCCAGTTGCTTTGGCAATCAATGGGATGCTTCAAGTTTGTAAACTTAATTTTGTTCACAGGAGAGAAAGAAATATCGAAACCAAACTTTTTCAAAATCTTTGCAACTTGATGACTTATTTTTGGATAAAAAGGCAAAACAATGGTGTAACCAACCTTAGAATCGGAAACCTTGCTAGAATGAGAGGGCTTTATTAGCCTATTATATATAGAATCAATAATCTTGGGCGAGTAACCCCGATCAAGAGCCACAGCTTTTAAATAAGAAAGCTCAGTATTTAAAGAACTGGATGAAGAACAGATATTCAAGGCACGAAACACAAAAGCCTTAAATGAGGCCAACTTTTGGTTTCGAGGATGAGAAGAGTAGTTGTGAGGAGGTAGTGTAACAGCAAAGGGCTTTCGATACACTGAAGTCATAAAATCGTTATTACTTTTAGTAATCAAAACGTCCAAGAATGAAAGAAAACTTTCCATTTCCATTTCAATAGTGAATTGGATGCAAGGATCGATAGAATTCAGAGTGGAAAGTAAAAGCTCATTATTAACTTGGTTTTGGTCAAGCAAAACAAAGCAATCGTCAACATAACGAACATAGAACGGAAACTTTATGGTTTCAAAAAGTTTTACCTCAAAATAGTGCATATAAATGTCACTTAAAATAGGGCTCAAAGGGTTACCCATCGCTAAACCTTCGGACATGCGATAGTAAACACCATCAAACACAAAAGTATTCTGCTCAAGACAAGCACGAGTAAGAGAAATAAGCTCATCAACCTCAAAACTAGAAAAATGATGTTCCTGGAGTCTCAATTTGAGACAATCCAGTGCTCCAATAACAGGTACATTAGTGAAAAGTGATTTCACGTCAAACGAAGCCATCGTTACGCCGTGAGGCTTAAAGCAACGTAATTTCTGAACAAAGTCAATGGAATTTTTAACAGTGAAAGAATTGCTGGTCAAAAGAGGAGAAAAAATGGAAACTAAATGCTTAGCTAGTTTGTAAGAAGCTGTGCCAATGTTTGAAACAATTGGCCTAAGAGGAACGTTTGGTTTATGGACCTTTGGTAAAGCATAAAAACGGGCACAGTGTGCAACAGAAGGAATCAAACACCTTTTTGAAGAATCTCTGATGATAGGAGAAGCCTTCACAATGTTTCTAATCAAGTTGACCTCTTTAGTACTCGGGTCTTTATGAAGTGTCACATATGGACCAACTTCAATTAAATCTTTACATTTATCCAAATATGAGCTTTTGTCCAGAATAACAACTTGACCTCCTTTGTCAGCCTTAGTGACTACTATATCAGGATCGGAACATAAACCTTTTACCGAAAACTTAGCATGCTTGCTGAAAGTATTTGAAGTCAATTTAGCATTAAAATCCACAGTATTGGCAATGAGATGCCTAATAGAATCCTTTTGAGAAGCAGTAAGAGCACTAAATCTAAAGGCTTTCTCAATTGGAGCAACCAATTTGGGAAATGAAGGTTTTGAAGAAGAAGCAAAATTGTTATTCAGTTTGAGAGCATTGAGCTGATCCGAATTCAAGAGCTTCGAAGAAAGATTGAGGACCGCATTCTGATTCACCTTTGATAAAACATCAGACGAATGATCCACATTATTAGCACAAAGAGATTTCCACTTTTTCTGAAGAGTAGTCCTATGTTTAAAAGTAGACTGAAGAACCCTATTCCAACTTTTCCTATCAACCGAATCAAAATCCAAGTCAGAATTCGAAAGTTTTAGATGCAAAGAAAACAACTCATTTTCAATATTAGAAATTTTCTTCCGACTTTCCTGAATAATAGCTCTTAACAGAGCCAACTTAGAACGAAAAAGCACTTTGCTAATTTTAGGAGAGAAAGAAAGGTTACAACTCAACGAAATAAACTTTGGAATTATTCTCCTACGTTTACAACCACAGAGAAAGGACAAATGATCCAAAAACCTGTACTTTTTCAGTCTAAGACTACAAAACCTGTTGATTTCCGACATAATGAGTTCAGAAAATTCGAAAAAGTGACCAAAGGCCCGTTTAAGCCAAAGTTAAATGAAAAATGATCAAAAAAGCTTTGTGCTGAACTATAATTGAAGTTAAAAATCAACGTAAATAAAGCACAAATAAGGTAGAAAGTACAGCAAATAGCTATTTCAAGGCTACAATGGAGCCCCTTCCTCAGTGCAAGAAGCTCAGCAAACAACATGAAAGCTGTAAGAGAACTGAGCGCGAAGCACGTGGGCCCCGGTATTTATAACAAATGGGCCAGTGCGCTTGAACTCACGACAGGAGCGGGAAAACATCGACCAATCAGCGATCAGCGTAACAGCCAGGAGAGCGAAGAAAAGGGGAAGACAGCAAAGGAAAGTAGGGGAAGGAAAAACGCGCGGGAGAAAACACTAGAAGACGAAATTATAAAAATTGCTTCCAGATGTCAGGGAAAAATGGAACACTGGAAAAATCATTCACCAGAGAATGGGAATTTTTCCAAATATAGTAAGCTTCCCAAAAATCGAGATTTTGGGAAAAATTTTGATGCTCTTTCAGACGGTGCTTAAGAGGCCGCTTAGTCTGGCCTACATAGCTAAGTCCGCATTTGCAAGAGATGCTATAAATGCCCCAGTTGCTTTGGCAATCAATGGGATGCTTCAAGTTTGTAAACTTAATTTTGTTCACAGGAGAGAAAGAAATATCGAAACCAAACTTTTTCAAAATCTTTGCAACTTGATGACTTATTTTTGGATAAAAAGGCGTTACGCCGTATCTCCTATCATCAGTGATTCTTCAAAAAGGTGTTTGATTCCTTCTGTTGCACACTGTGCCCGATTTTATGCTTTACCAAAGGTCCATAAACCAAACGTTCCTCTTAGGCCAATTGTTTCAAACATTGGCACAGCTTCTTACAAACTAGCTAAGCATTTAGTTTCCATTTTTTCTCCTCTTTTGACCAGCAATTCTTTCACTGTTAAAAATTCCATTGACTTTGTTCAGAAGTTACGTTGCTTTAAGCCTCACGGCGTAACGATGGCTTCTTTTGACGTGAAATCACTTTTCACTAATGTACCTGTTATTGGAGCACTGGATTGTCTCAAATTGAGACTCCAGGAACATCATTTTTCTAGTTTTGAGGTTGATGAGCTTATTTCTCTTACTCGTGCTTGTCTTGAGCAGAATACTTTTGTGTTTGATGGTGTTTACTATCGCATGTCCGAAGGTTTAGCGATGGGTAACCCTTTGAGCCCTATTTTAAGTGACATTTATATGCACTATTTTGAGGTTAAACTTTTTGAAACCATAAAGTTTCCATTCTATGTTCGTTATGTTGACGATTGCTTTGTTTTGCTTGACCAAAACCAAGTTAATAATGAGCTTTTACTTTCCACTATTAATTCTATCGATCCTTGCATCCAATTCACTATTGAAATGGAAATGGAAAGTTCTCTTTCATTCTTGGACGTTTTGATTACTAAAAGTAATAACGATTTTATGACTTCAGTGTATCGAAAGCCCTTTGCTGTTACACTACCTCCTCACAACTACTCTTCTCATCCTCGAAACCAAAAGTTGGCCTCATTTAAGGCTTTTGTGTTTCGTGCCTTGAATATCTGTTCTTCATCCAGTTCTTTAAATACTGAGCTTTCTTATTTAAAAGCTGTGGCTCTTGATCGGGGTTACTCGCCCAAGATTATTGATTCTATATATAATAGGCTAATAAAGCCCTCTCATTCTAGCAACGTTTCCGATTCTAAGGTTGGTTACACCATTGTTTTGCCTTTTTATCCAAAAATAAGTCATCAAGTTGCAAAGATTTTGAAAAAGTTTGGTTTCGATATTTCTTTCTCTCCTGTGAACAAAATTAAGTTTACAAACTTGAAGCATCCCATTGATTGCCAAAGCAACTGGGGCATTTATAGCATCTCTTGCAAATGCGGACTTAGCTATGTAGGCCAGACTAAGCGGCCGCTTAAGCACCGTCTGAAAGAGCATCAAAATTATGTTAAACATAAAGAACTAGCACGCTCTTCCATTGCTCAGCATTGTTGGACTTCTGGTCACTGCTTTGATTTTTTTTTTCTTCGGCTAGAATTATTTGTAAATGTTCGTCAGTTTATGACCTCGATTTTTGGGAAGCTTACTATATTTGGAAAAATTCCCATTCTCTGGTGAATGATTTTTCCAGTGTTCCATTTTTCCCTGACATCTGGAAGCAATTTTTATAATTTCGTCTTCTAGTGTTTTCTCCCGCGCTTTTTTCGTTCTTCTACTTTCCTTTGCTGTCTTCCCCTTTTCTTCGCTCTCCTGGCTGTTTCGCTGATCGCTGATTGGTCGGTGTTTTCCCGCTCTGGTCGTGAGTTCATACGCACTGGCCCATTTGTTATAAATACCGGGGCCCACGTGCTTCGCGCTCAGTTCTCTTACAGCTTTCATGTTGTTTGCTGAGCTTCTTGCACTGAGGAAGGGGCTCCATTGTAGCCTTGAAATAGCTATATGCTGTACTTTCTACCTTATTTGTGCTTTATTTACGTTGATTTTTAACTTCAATTATAGTTCAGCACAAAGCTTTTTTGATCATTTTTCATTTTACACTATTCAATATTTTATATTTTTATTATTTTTAAGAACAATCAACAGTTAATGCACAAGCCTTATAACATAGGGATTAAACCATACATGTTACAAGTAAAGTAAACATGCTAGACGAACTTTATCTTAACATGTATACTTGTACGCTTTCTTTGTAGACTCTATTGGCTTCTAATTTATCACTTCACCTTCTGAATGCATTCGGATGTTCCGCAAGTTTTGAGATAAATACCTGTGAAAAGAAATTAAAACTCAGCCTGTTTTCAAACTAGCAGTTTCTAGTTTGACATGTAGACTCTTAGGGGAAGGGGGAGGTGCACATTCTCTTCTGACTGCATTCGAATGTTCTTAAAATGTTATTTTGCCCCTTTTCGGAAAAAAATCTCTTAATTTCAATTTTGACTTTCGTGATTAAGTGATGTTATGATTTTGTTACCACTTGGGGATATATCGGCAAGCTCTTGATCTCCAAGTTTCTGTCTGTAACTTGGCGACGTATCACCAAGTTGGGGACAAAGTTGGCGAAAAAAAAGTTTTTGTTTTTTTAATTTAGAGTTCAATTTGGCACAATTGGTGATATTTTACGAATCATTAACTGAATGACGTTAAAATCACCGATATTTAGAAAATAAATCATAGTAAAACATTTTGCTTCTCGATAAACTAGGAGTGTAAATGATTGATTTGTTTCCTTGCTGACGTAAAGGCACTATTATGTAGTATTTTTGCTTTTTTTACACTTCTATGCGGTTTCAGATCACAGACGTTAATAAAAATCTTATCTTTACTTTTCAAATTACTATTTAAAACTAAAATGATGTTCATTTGAGAATTGTTGCTTCTAGTGCTCGTACATGAGTTCATCCATTCTTTTGAGCGATTAAAAACATTAGTTATTTAATCGACGTGAAAAAAAGTATTGTGAGGTTCATGCCAGATTTTTCTTAGGTCATATGACGCACGAGCAGAATTTAGAGTCTTTGAAATCTTAACTGAGTAAAATACTACGCCATGAAACTTAGGACGGGGGAGGATAAAAGGGACGGAATTATGGAGGTCATGACTCTCTTCCCACTAAATCTTCGACTATATCGATCAGCATTGCATTAAAATACTTTATGAACAAAGAATAAACGATTGTAGTAATATTTTCCCATTTTTTTAAAAGTTAATAATTGAAATACTACATTTTTTCATTGTTTATAAAGCTAATCAGCAACTTAATGCCTTACTAGGAGCTTTATTCCAGCTTATTTGGTTTTTTTTTACTGAAACACACGTAGTTTCAGAAATTTTTCTTCCCAAAAACTTTTTCTAGCAGCACAATCTCATCGGCCGATGATCGGCCATTCATCGAAACCCGATGAAATTCTCATCAGCCGATGATCGGATTCCGATGAGTTCTCATCGGGTATTGCTCCAATAGGTCTCATCGGCCAAACAGAATCCGAGCAGCAAAATCCGATGAGTTTTGCTCGAAATGCGATGAGATTTGGAGCAATTTACGAACAGTGCAGTCCCGTGCCGATGAATTTAGGATCGATTTTGGGTGAAAATACGATGTGATTTAGATTAATACGCGAACAATGCTGTTCCGTGGCGATGAATTTAGGATGAAAATACGATATGATTTAGATCAATATACGAGCAGTGTAGCTCGTGGCGATGAATTAAGGATCAATTTTGGATGAAAATACGATGAGAGCTTGAGCAATATACGAGCAGTGTAGCTCCGTGGCGATGAATTTTGGATCAAAATACGATGAGAGTTGGATCAATATACGAGCAGTGTAGTTCCGTGGCGATAAATTTTGGATCAAAATACGATGACAGTTGGATCAATATACGAGCAGTTTATTTCCGTGGCGATGAAATTTGGATAATTTTCTTTTTTTTTCAAATGGGGCTACAGTAGAGGCATAACCTTTTGCAGACGTAGTTTTCCCGAACCAGGTGCGACTGGCCAACACCAGAATCGAACCCTGGTTATCGGCGCGGAAAGCCAACGCTCTACCACCACGCCACCAAGTCTACGATTAATGAGACCAACACTGCATATTTAATAAAAATTTGAGGTTGGGAAAATTTTCCTCAGAAAATTTGATCATTACGACGTCTTTCCGATGAAATCTGTAGCTTGGCATTTAGCATTTAGCATTTAGCACCACAGAGACCCCCGTACCTTCCAATTTTCTCTAGCTTGGCATATTTTCATCTGGAACTTTGATCGGAAGGATATCGTTTTCCGATGGAATATAGCTCGGCTAATTTTCATCGGGAAACTTGATTGGAAGAATATCGTTTTCCGATGAAATATAGCTTGGCTAATTTTCATCGGGAAATTTGATCGGAAGGATATAGTTTTCCAATGAAATATATTTCGGCTAATTTTCATCGGGAAACTTGATCGGAAGGATATTGTTTTCCGATGGAATATAGCTCGGCTTATTTTCATCGGGAAAGTTGATCGGAAGGATATCACTTTCCGATGAAAAGCAGCTCATCGAAAACCGTGCTCGGATACGGATCGGAACGATGTCATCGTGCGTTACGGGATCAGTTTACGAGGAGTTCGATGATCGGCCGAGCAAAATCCGATGAGTTGATGCTACTTGGGTTATATCTTTCTTATAAAATGATAGTCCGTATTCGTCCCTGCCTTACGGTGGCATTATCTGGTCCAAAAACCTCAATATTTGGTGAAATGTTTCTAAAAACTCTTTAAACTGTGTGCTCTTAGCTAGTATAGGACATCATCTACTGCCAATTCGACATATATCTTTTTTTTTTTTTTTTTTTTCAATCTTCAAAAAATAATGAAGGAAAATATTCAATTTAGTAAGAAAGCGGGTTTGTTTCATTTAATTAATAACTTTATTTGGAGTCAATTAAGTAAAAAGTTAATTCTTTTCGATTTTTAACGTACTTGCGGCAACACCAATATAGATGCAATACACCGCCAACTTGGCTATTTCCATCTATGGACTGCAGTTTCGTGCTTATTTTGTACTCCTCGGCATGAAATACGAAAGTAACCAAGTTGGAGGCAAAAGCCCTGTTATAGAGCAAAGAGAGGGAAAAAAACCGATAGCTAATGTGAAATTAGAATACCAGCGAGCGACCGCACATGGAAACGGTATAACTGGTAAATTTTAACGCAGAGCTCGGGTATAAAGCAGCTGCTTTATACCAATATAGATGTATATATGCTAAAAAAATTTGCAACTTTTACGGCCTTGCAAGGTTTTCATATTGGAGAATATAAATACGTTTGATTATATTTATTCCCCAATGTTCACCATATTTTTTATTCTTTCATTACACAACTTAAATGTTTTGCTGTATTATTAGTCCAACTGTAATGATGAAGTACTTTTCTCGCGTGCTCAAAAAAAAATTGGGCTGGCCACATGTTGAAGTGCTTCATTGTCACTTCCGAGTTTCATATGGAAAAGAGTGGGTAAGCAGTAAAACTGCCACATCTTCACTTTTCTTTCATTGGAAGTTAAGTCTTACGAATACAAGAGCATATAAGAAGTATTTAATAAGAAAACTTCTTTATTGAAGAAATCAAATGTCCCATCAGTAAAAATATTCATTTTGTAGTGAGAGTAATTTTTTTAACTCATTGCATTTGTGGAGCGTGAAATGCTTAAAGAAAAGAAAGAAAGAAGTGTTTCGGCGAAGAATATGCAAATGATATGTTCAGACAAGTGACGAAAACCAAGAGCGTCTTATTTCCAAAAACAAATTCTGAGAGTTGATTGTATTTCTATTGCTCTTGCGTGTAATAGAAAGGAAGTTTCTCAACCTGTTTCTTTTTCTTTTTTTTAAATAGCGAATAAAATTTTAATAAAGAATGAATTTTGTGTTCAATCAATTCCAATCCTTAATTTAATTATTATTTCCATTCTATATTTGTTTTTAATTGAAACAAAAAAAAACTGATATTACAAAAATCAGGAATTAGGTTATTTTATTTCATTTTTCACCCCCTGTGCGGCACTTTATCTTGTTAACCCGCGATCACTCGCGCTACTTTGCGTCACACGAGCACTCGCGCCGGGCCCCACAGGCCCGGAGCGGTTTTTTTCAGGAAATTGAGTTTCTAAAGCAGAAAAAATTGTGTTTGAACACTAAATTTTAATCACAAAGTCTGCAACCTCTTCATTTCATCTTTATAACTCAAATTGCGAAGCATTTTTCAACCTCTTTCTTCGCGTTCTCAATGCAGAATGAGAAACGCAAGCACTTGCGGCGGGCCTCTGAGGCCCGAACCGGTATTTTTTGGGGGAAAGAGGGTTTGTACATTCCTGAAAAACATGTGGTCAGTAAGAAGGTGACCCTGAACGCAGCTACTGTGGACCTCGTCCATTTCCGGTGAAGTGGTGATTTTTGGCAGCGAATTTAAATAATGACCGGGCCTGAGAGGCCCCGTGCGAGTGCTTGCGGGTTAAAAAAAAAAAAAAACAGTTGCTTCTGACCCAAAAATAAAAGAAGAAGGGGTGAGACTTTGAAAGTATAAAGTTAGTTTTTCACTTGTATGCTTAGCACCACCCTAATATACAATCCTCATTGAAAACGTACAAATGAAATAAAACTAAGATGTGTATTGTATAATCAATGGAAGTTTCAGACTTGTTAAAGAATACGCAACATTAAATATCATTATGTCTTAGTAGAATATTCAAAATAAGCTTCACTATCTGAGAATCTATGGGAAGCTCATGTTCATATACGCTTTTATTTTAAGCTTCCATTTTCTGTCGATTCCATTTTTTTTTAAATTATGGGAGAGAAAAGAAAACGAAAGGAAAAAAAATATAATATTTTAGAAAACTTTCAATAGAATTGCCTGTGTTGTGTCAAAGAAAATGAAGGATGCGTTAAATCAATCATCCTCCTGAAGCTGTTAAAAATACAACAAGCGAAAGCGATCCAAGCTACCTTGTACTTCTTATTTTTGAAAATATACTAAGTTACTCATTTTTTTTTTTTCAGAAGTGTGTTAGTTTATGTAACTTGCTGTTACATTAACCTTCTGCAGTTTACGAATAATATTTATTAGGCAAACGTTTTTACTTATTTTATTCTGAAAACATAATTTTTTTTCACCCTTTTGAAAAATACTTTAAACATTCATAGAAACTATGTAGTACACTGCAAAAAATGAACTGTTGTTTTTACAGTATAATTATGTCAGTCAAGGTTCCAATTTAAAAATGTAAAATGCACAGTAATAAATTGCAATACTAGCAATTTTACAGTTTCTTTCTGTAAAGTAAGAAATTTACAATTTATTACCGTAAAATTCAGCTGTATTATATTGTAAAAACCACAGCAAAATACTGGCAGCAGAGGTTCCAGATTAAAACTGTAAAATGCACGATAATAAACTGTAAAATTAGCAATTTTTACACTTTATTACTATAAAATTAGCTGTATTATACTGTAAAAACAACATTCATTTTTTACTATGTTGTAAACTCGAAGTAGTAAAAAAATACTAAATGTATCAATCACTTTATTGCCTTTCTGAACTTCTACGTAATAAATCCAGTTTTAAGCTTAACAAACATATATTTTCCGTATATGACACATTCCAAAAGTATCTCGCTTGGAGGTGGCATAATATTTCAAAATTTTTATTTGCCCTGACTTTGAGTTCTTGTATCCGATGTTAATTGTTATACTGATGTGATAAATCTCTTTGAAAATTATTCGTTAAACGATTAATGCAAGCTACAACAATAACATAAATGAAGTGGAATTTTAAGCCAAAGCTAAACATTGAGGATTAGCTCCAAAATGGACGGTCTCTGTTTTTGAAATAGGTCCTGTAATAAATGGCAAAATATAAAATTATTTATCTTTTTAATGTATAATATATTATTCTAAAATATTTCATATATAGAAACATGTCGAAAAAATTGAATTTAAAAAAATGTACAGTTCACCTACGATACTTGAATGTCTCAATTAGGCACAACTTTTTGGCATTGATAAGAATTGGATATAGCTAGATTGAATATCATTGCATAAAAGTTGGTTAAATACCTCTTATTGAAAATATAATTTCTTTGAATACTCTCACGTGTTTTTACCTTTAAGAAGCCTCGTGCTAAATTTAGCATAACCTGATTAAAACATAAACTTAATTATTGCATATCATCTTTAGCAATAAGCTCTGCTGGATTTTTAAATAGCTGTAATTATTCATAACGCCTGTAAGTCTTAAATAGCTACATAAAAAAGACACAACGCGTTGTCAATTTAAAGCTAATTTTGGCTAAAAACTTTTTGAAAGTTTTTGCTGATTCTAAAACTTCATTGCACTTTCTTATTTTTTATAAAATAATATCTAGACTATTTTAAAATGTCTAACTAGTACAATAACTGATTCCCTTCAATGATACAGAGCCGTCATCATGACAATACTGCCATCACCTTTTCGAAAAAATAGATTCATCAGAATAACGAATTCCTTAAAATGAGGATATGTAACTTAAAGTCGACAGTTACTTTATTTGTTGATATATCTTCCAGTCGGTCTGAAATGAAATCGCAAGTTGAACGTGAAAATTTCAGTCCTCTCCAATCTTTTTATTGTGCATTTCTTGAGATGTTCTTCAATCGAATGTGAAAGCGCTAGACATATCAGCAATAAAAACCTGCAATTCGTCACGGAACATCTCATTCGTTTGTTTGTTCCTCTATAAGATAGAAGTATTTTCTTTTTAGCACGAAATTATTGATTTTCTTCTTTTTCAGCTCCTTGCTTTTAGATTGGATTTTAATATGTATTTTGTATACATTTGAAGTTTTTCCGAGTTATTTCTTAGTTGAAACGATGTGCCATCTCTCTCTCTCTCTCTTTTTTCTGTTCTTATTCTTTTCTACAAAGAATATCCCGCTAGTTTTTATAGCTTGTTCACACCAAATATTGCTTCGCTACCATGATGCGATGCCAAAAGTCAGTTTTTTATTTATTCGTAAAACTAAGTGATATTGTAAAGGGTCATTCCACCGAAAAAACAAACATTTCACAACCTGAAAAAATTTCTTTTTGAAGGGATTCAAGGGACTAAGTTTATTTTTGAAACTTCAAATCACATAGATCCAAGTATAATTTTCCATTACTTTCGTTTTTTGATTGTCAACAGGCCTTCAAAGATTGCAGACACCAGCTGAATGCTGTAGAGTAAAAACATGCTCGTTTCAATGCGCTTTTACTTTGTTTTCATATTAAGTCGGATATTTCAGATTTTTTATTTTAAGGGTGAGTGTCTTTTTCATTTTATGCCTCATTTTCAGTATTTTACTGCAGTACATGTTGCTTTATTACATGTTGAAGTTAGCGTAAATTGATGTCCCATACGTGACATAAAAGTTGAATATTTTAAAATTACTGTTAAACTAGAAACTGAAACTGGAAATGGTTATATACTCTAAGAAACCTTAATATGTGTAAGCATTTCTGAAAACCATCTGAAAAAATTTCAATTTAGTAATTAGTTATAAAGTAATTAAAGTTATCCCACACGTGACGCCACGCTCAGGACATTTTAAACAAAAGTAGTTCTGAGCAAAAAAACATGAGTATTATTGATTTTTTTTAATGTGCTATTTTTTGTTTAGTATGTAGAGGTACTTTAAACCTCCAACACAAGAAAAGGGGGGTTATAAGCTTGACGTTATCGATCTGGGTATCTATGTATTTGTCTAGTATCGTAGTTTTTAAAAGGATGTAACTTGTACTGTAGGGAAATATCGAAAATAAGGCATAAAAGGAAAAACATTCACTCTTTTCTCAAAATAAAACAGTAGACATATCCAAATTGATATAAAACCACAGTACTTCGAAATGAGCATGTTTCTACTCCCCATTATTCACCTGGTGTCTGCCATCTTTGAAGGCTTGTTGCCACTCAAAAAACGAAAGTACTGAAAAAGTATTCCTAACAACAGTCAAGTCCCGATAATTCGAGGCCTCAAAACTTGAATATTCTTTCATCTCGAAGTCCCCCCCTCCCCCATTAGTTCCCAAACCTTTCAAAAGACGACCTTCCTATAGCTCGAATTTCCAATTACTCAAAACTTTATGCCTGTCCCTTAGAACTTCGATTCAACGAGACTCGACTGCACATACAGTGCGTGGCAAAAGTTTAAGCACTATGCAAATTTTTGAATAAAAAGAAATCTTTTCAGTAGAATGCTTTCATATTCATACTGTAAGTGGCTACTATGATCCTAATTAAGTGTTTGAAGTTTTGAAAAATATAATCGCAACAAAAATCAGAAAATACAAAAGATATTTTTTTGGCTGTCGCAAAAGTTTATGCACAGATCAGATTTTATGCAAATATCTCTTGAAACGTGATGCATGAAGAACCAGTGCGGTTCTTTTGAACGAGTTATATAGTGTAGCAATGGTTTAAAGTGTTATCAAGATGCCGAAGTCACTACAGTTCTCGTCTGAAGAAGTTGTGAAACTCTGGCAGCTGAAAACAGAAAGTAACTCTGTTATGCAAATTTCAGTGATTTTAAATCGATCTAAACGTGGTATTTATAATGTTCTGAAACGTGGAAATCAATTTAAACCTGCGTTTCGCTCAGGAAGACCGAGAAAACTACCTCTCGTGAGGATAGAAGAATTTAAAAACTGGCCTTAACTGAAAATTTGTCACTTAATCAAATAAAAACTAGACTTGTAACAAAATTATCACGTGATACCATAAGCAGACGAATAAAAGAATCAGGATTTATCAAAAAACAAAAGTTAGCTCGCAAACCTTTTCTGAAAAAGTGTCACAAACAAGCAAGACTGCATCCGTGGGCAAAGCATCATATGCATTATAGTGACGAATGGATTACTGTTGTGTTCTATGATGAAAAAAATGGAATTTAGACGGTCTAGATGGGTTCTCATACTACTGGCGTGACTTGAGGAAAGATCCGAAGTGCGTATTCAGTAGGCAACATGGTGGTGGCTCAGTCATGGTATGAACAGTAGCGGATCAACCAATAGGCGCATGAGGCGCGAGCCTGGGGCCTCAGCAAAGCAGGGGGCCTCGGAACCGTAGTGTCACATTCTTAAATCCAAAATATTGGTCTTTGAGAATTTGACATGAAAAGTCATGAGTTCAGTCGGAGATGCTCAAAACTCATGGAAAGTGACAGTTAGCCAAGGATTTTGAACGCAGGTTGAAGCCAATAGACTGATACTGATTGCTCGCAATTGGGCCCTGCAATTAAGCAGGGCCTGACTAACTAATAGTAAATCCAAAAGCCCATAATGATTTGGATTCCCCTGAAAATTCAATGGCGGAATGCAGTGATAGATTTACTGGTCTGGGGGCCCCAGGCGCGGATCCAGAGGGGGATCATGGGGGGTCATGACCCCCCCTTAACCGACAAAATATAGCAAAAAAATTGCATTTTTGGTACTTATATTACGAAAAAATTGTCTAACCCCCGCATTTTTGCCCAAAAATTGCACTTTGCCCCCCCCCCTTTCCGAAAATGACCCCCTCCTTAGCCAGAAGCTGGATCCGCCCTTGGGGGCCCGTCAAAATGCAATTTGGGGACCCCTTTATCCATCAGTACTATACGGAACTCTTTTATTATGTGCATTTTTGTTTTTGAATCTCCTTCGGGGCCCCTGTGATCATGGGGACCCTCACAGTTGCGACATGATCAATCCGATACCGGCAGAATTAATAAAGATTCTTGTTTCAGGAAGTTTTTTTCAATTAGCAAATCGCTATTTCTTAATTATTTTTCTTAAAACTACACGTATTGTTCGCATAGCTTCAGCGCGTAAGCCTTTAAAAAAATTGAGGCCACCTAGAAATATGGGGCACCAAGCTGGGCCGTAACCAGACTTTCGTTTCGGAGAGGGTTTTACCAAATAAATTTCTCCTGAAAACTATTTGATCAATAAAATTTACTACTAGTCGTAAAATTACTAGTAGTAAATAAACTTTGGTTTTACAGTGTGTTCTATTGCTTTTTGTCTTATCTTTTTAAGACTTATCTTTTTAATTAAAAAAATATTTGATTTGTACATTGCATAACTTTGCCCTGTTGCCCTGTAAATTCGATGTCTTTTAGTCATTCAAAAGTGTAGATACGTTTTACTTTTATACTAGCATTCGAAAAATACATCGGAAATTTTTATTTTGTGATACTTATAAAATGCGTTAAAAAAGAGTTTACTTTTAAATTTAAAGAATGCTGGTGTTTTTATTAGCATTCTAAATTTAAAGGAAAAACGTCGTAGTGTCCAGTAAGAAATGATGCTTGCAATAACTACAATAGAAATGAATGCTGCAGATTAATTAGTACAGTCGATTATGACAATTTCATTTTTCAAATAAAACTGAAAAATAAAATAAGATAAAAATAAAATAGAAATAATTTTTTTTCAGCAAAAAATGTGTGCATGAAAAGCATCTTTTAGAAGTTTCGAAAATTTTCGGAGGGGATTTAAACCCTAAAAACCCACCCCTTAAATACGGCCCTGGCACCAAGCCCAGACCCAGTTCACTTGTGTAATAATCAGGCTCTGCACCCAGGGGCGTGTCGAGAGGTGGGTAAGTACGGTGCCCCCCACCCCACCCGAATTTTTTGGTTGTCGGCATTTGGAACAAGTCAGTCGGTAAATTTTGAAAAAAAGTACCTGAGTACCTTTTTTTTTCTGTCCATCAAATTTTTGAGAGAAAAATTGCGCAATGTTATGAAACGAATGGTTTCCCCAACAGTCATTTGTCTGAGTACACCAGACGGCAAAATGTATCGGACGTCAGTTGTACGATTATTCACGAGTCGGTATAATAAGGCGTAAGGCCAGCAGAATTTACAATACGTAGAGTGTAAAACTCAAACTCTTCGAATTGTCACTTTCACTTTTCTTGTCGATTACCCATGCTTGTAGGACAACGCAATTCTTCGAAACTGATGCTTCCTTAAAATCTCCGATAAGGATCGTGGGCTGAGGGGGAGGGTGGTTTTATGGTTTTATGGCCATCTTTTGTGAGGTTCCTGCCCTGCCTAGTTTTCTCACGCCAGCTGTACACAGGAGTGACTATCAGTAAAAGTGTTTCATCTCTGATCTATTATAACCCACTCCGATACAAACAAGCAGAAAATGCGTCCCTTTTCCAAGATTAATTTGCAATAAAACTGTCACGGTGTCTTCCCATCCTTTTAGCTTACAATGACGAAAGCTTGTAGCTTGTCCGCCGCCCCACTGCCCTAGGAGAAAATCCTTGCAGCGTTCCCTTGTCGGTAGCCTCTGTTTTAGGAATTGGAGCCACAAGTCCCCCTATCCCTATCTGTCTCCAGTAGAATTGTAGAATCATTCACTAAAGGGTTTCTTTAGCTATCACAACGGATTTATTTCATCTCTTCTAATATTGCCTTATTTTCTCTATGATATTCATAAAGTACAGATTTCATAATATCTCTAAAAAACCATCTGATGCACAAAACAGGTAAAGAACTAAAGCGGGAACAATAAAATCCTCTATGTTCATCGTTGTTATCATCGTGATTGAATGGAAGAGACGTTAGGCACAGGTAAGACATTGTTTATCTAATTTACATGATGTAATACAGATTTGTTGAGCGAGCATTGCCGATTAATTTCTGTCATTCTTTGAGAAAAATCTCGCACTATAATAATGGAGATTCAGTTCAAAGTTCTGTCGCTCTCTCTTTTTTAGAAAATGCTCTATAGGGTATTTTGGAAATTGAACTCATATGAGAAATTTTAAACCTACTATCAATTTAATTTTGGCACCCTCAGGACCAGTCCTAGGGGTAAGCAATATAAGCAGCCACTTGGGGAGCGCCAAATGGCAGAGGGCGCTATTACAGCCGAAAGAAAAAAAAAAAAAAACTCTTGGGAAAAATGTTAAATGCAAAAATAGAATTTTTTTCACCTTCTAAGTTTTATCAAATGTGTCCCGTTTTCAGAAAGGAGGGAGAGGTTCATTCTTTAACCGGGTAAGATTATTCAGCAACTGCTTTAAGCTTTAAAGTCTACATGGATGCTCGCATTTTTGATTAAAAAAATATTTTAAATATATATTTCTGAAAAATTTGAATAATTAAAATGACTGGTTTTAAAGCAAATGATTTGATCGGGTTCCCGAATAAACATCATTAAACAAACCAATATATTGCTTAGTTAATGTAAGAATTACATTTTGGCTACTTTTGGTCAATGAATGCAACACGGGGTTGGCGTTGAGAGTCGAGTTGAAGAAATTCAATCGCTACCTAAGATTTTTGTAAAAGAGGGAAAATTTTTTGTTCCTGGAAATTACCGCTTGATAAAAAATACCAATTTTCAAATTTAAATTCTGGTTTTAAATAAAAAAATTGTACAGAATATTTTTCAGCCATAATATGTGATGTTTCGTGAACAAATGAAAATTTATAAACAATATTCAACAATTCACTTGCTATTCACTATTCATTTTCTCGTTTCTTTTCTTATACAGTAAAGTTTAGGATTTCTAAGTTTCTTAAAATTTCATTGTACACTTCTTTTAATGCTGAATATTAAATAGTTCAAATGAATATTTACATTTTTTTACTTAAAGAATTTTTCTAAAGTGAAATTCATGAAAATATTTTATATTTCAAAGTATTTAAGGCTTTTAAAATTTCTTTCATTTCAAGTAGTTTTCAAACGTATTGTATATAATATTCAATTTGAAAAGGAAAACAATTACTCATTTGGTATTTAGTTTTTTTTTTTTTAACTATTGGAAGCACATTTAGTTTCTTCTTTTTTTCTCAATTTCAAAATAAAAATTACTGAAAAACTTGAGATAAACTGAATAAAGATAGAACTCTCCTTTAAGGTATGTCACTACGTTCGAAGCCCTTTTTTCAAAATACCTTCCAATTATGGTATTTTTTACTCATTTCATATTAATTGACCTTACAAAAGATAAAAATGGAAGAAAATATTTATATATAGCCATACATTTTGAAATAAACCATTTTCTGAGCGTTTAACGATAAAAATCAATATAAACGAGGGAAGTCCCAGAAGACAGAAAAATGAAATGTAACCATTCATATTTTTTACATGTGTAAAATAAGTCATTTTCTTCAAGATAGACTTATTTAAGAGAAATATCAATTAGATTTGAAATTATAAAATTATCAAATATATATACCTGATTTCGCGTAAATTCATCAAGTCTATTTACAATAAAAGTACTAAATAACAATCAAAAACACCATCATATTAAAAGATAATAGTCTATCTGAAGCACCATAATGTAGGGAAGATATATACAAATTTTCAAACAAAAATAGCTAAAACTTTTTTAATTAGAGACTCCTGCGTTGCTCAAAATAACGAAAAAACTGATTTTCGGGAAAATGCATTTAAAGTATAAGTATCAATTTATTTAAAAAAATTTGAAATCAATTATTTTCAAAACTCTCCACATTTATACTGTACACCTTCTTTTTCCTCAAAACATGTATTTTTTCTCTTTTTACTAGCTTTTAGTTTTTCACTTTTTTCTTCAACTTCCGGCTGTCAAAGCAGACGAAAACTCAACTTCCGGTAACAGTTTTGTTTTCGGGTCATTATAAAAACAGCTGTAACTTTTTTAATACTAAGCTCATTGACAAAATTCAAGTACCATTTTAAAGCTAAATGATTGAGTAATAAAATAAGATAATAAAATAAAAATGTTAATTTTGACCGAAAATTATTTTTTCAACGAACCTTAACACAATTCCCAATCTTTCAATTCTAAATTTAAAAAACTGTTTTTGTTTTGAAAGTATTTAAGGTTACTTAGCTTGTATTTAGTATTATTTTTATTATTATTATCATGTTATTATTATTGTCTAAGTTATCATTTGCTGATATAGTAAAAGCTTTTGCAGTTAAAAAGCTCGCAAAATCAAGCTCTAATCATTTCGTTTTTAAATGTAAGTGATGTAAAGCTGAAACTAAATTGAAATGTATTTAAAATGATTCTTCATTATTAGTCTTTTATTGAATAATTAAATACTTTTTCTAAAAATTTAATCTATTTATTTGAATTCAGCCCACATATACTTCGATATCATTTTATAAATCTTTTCATATTTGAAATCGTTACAATATGAAGAAAGAAGTCTATGAGCTATAAGCTATTCTTATATTGAAATGCGTGAGAAATTTTAGAATTAACTTAAAAACTTTTGTAAACTAATAAGCATAATTTCAAAAAAAAAAAAAAAAAACATTAAGCATCTAAGTATAAAATGTATGAGAAATTGGAGCACTAAAACCAATGCGTGTCGGTGGTCTTTCTTGTACGATGTTCAAGGGGTGGCGGAAGAGGGAAAATTGTCCCTTTGGCTTTGAGAAAGTATTATATGTATTTAGTTGTGCTTCTTGTTCATTTTCTATGTAATATACGTTGAGTATACCCTTATCTGACGGTACAGATGTTGGAGTCATCATTTTTTTCGACAAATATTGTATTTTATTTCAATGAGAGGGGGGCGCCGAAGCGAAGTCTTGTCCCTGTTCGAAAATGGCCTAGTTACGTGCCTGCCCCCCACCCCCAGATTTTTAATTCCAAAAAAAAGAAATAAAAAATGATTTTCTGCATCTTTCATAAGAGTGAACTATTCCATTTGTATTTGCGTTAACATGAGGGCCTCCGGATCAAGTTGCGCCTGGGGCCTCAAAATCCCATGATCCGCCACTGGGTATGGAGCGCTTTTTGCTTCAACGGACAAACTTCTCTTAGCTTTCTAAAGGTTAGACAAAATTCAGAAAGGTATCAACATACCCTGAGAAAGCATTTGTTACCATTTGGTGAAGTCCTAGGTGGTCCTGATTGGATTTTTCAGCAAGACAACGCTTCAATACACAATTCCCGTAGTACGAAAGACTGACTTGCTTCTAAAAATATTAGTGTAATGAACTAGCCAGCACTCAGCCCGGATCTAAATGCCATGGAAAACATCTGGGGAATTCTCGCACGTGACGTATACCAGAATGGGAAGCAGTATTGCTCTGTTCAAGAACTTAAATCTGCAATCGAGGAAGCCTGGTACAGACTAACTCCCAAAACCTTCCATAATCTTGTGCTATCGATGAAAAATCGCATATTCGAACTCATCAGATGCAACGGTAACACCATAGATTACTAAAAGACTTTTATGCTTTCTAAAATATATATATTCCGTTTTTGTGCTTAAACTTTTGCGACTGCAAAATTTTGATTTTATCATGTAATTGTATTTTAATTTCTATGATTGTTTCCAAATTCGAAACATGGATTTGTAAGCTGTTTGTTTAATTACGGTAAACATTTCAGAGCTTTTTGGTGTATACTTTTCGTCTTATCAAAAGATTTCGGTTGTGCTTAAACTTTTGCGACGCACTGTATGATTTGAAGTTTCAAAAATAAAATTAGTACGTAATACCATTTCAAAACAGTATTTCTTTCAAACTGTGAAACTTCCCGTTTTCCTTGAAATAACCAGATAGAAAAGAGTAGCTCGAAAAAAAAAGTGCGCAGCAAAAATCCTTAGTAAAACGCTACAAACATTAGAAATATATCTAGCTTCCATGAAATTTATTGCAAAGGCTAACATGCAGAACACAACGCCTTTTTTGAGAGACTTTCATATTTCAATCAAACAGCTGCACGAAATTAATTCCAAAGCAAGAACTAAAATGAGTTGTTGTTTACTAGAAAGGGAAGTCGTATCCAGGAGAAATATTTAAAAGGGTAGAAAATAACACATGTTTTACAAACATAATGGAGCCATCAAAACTTCCAGTCTATTTCAAATGGTCTTCAAGACGAAACGAAAATGCTTACTTAAGAAAAGATATTGTTAAAATTATCTCTTCACCAAGTTCTGGTAGAACGAGAGGTTGTTATAAATTTACGGACATTTAGAACTACTTATACTTCATTTCTAAAGACTATCAGTGAAACACCTGCTGATATTTAATTTGCATTCTTTATTTTGGTAAAATTTGATCTTTCTGTATATTACTTAATAAAATTTTGATTGACAAATAGCATTTTTTTAATGTTTTTTTTTTCTTATAAAGGTAGATATTTTCTTGTTTGGACAATAAATTATGTCTTACACATTAATTAGTAACTGTTTTCATTCATTCAATAGGGAGAAAATCGCAAGATGTCCCACACGTGACATTTATGTCGCACACGTGACAGTAACTGAAATAGTTACAAATGTAGTAGGGTGAGTTCTGGTAAGTGCGTCCACGGGGTAAGTGCGTCCACTGGGAATTATATGAACACTGTCTTGAAATGGCTTCTGCAACACATCGACTATGTTAGATAACTCTAATGATAATTTCAATAGGTAGAATTCAGGCCTGGATTCAATAGACGAAACACAATCAGGGATAACTTAAATGTCTTCAAAAAAACTCTTAAGTAAAGATTGAGAAGGTTTTGTTTCAGTTTCTCTTGTAGTCATACCAAGCAATTGAAGTCAATAAATGCAAGTTGTTTCTTTTGAGTAATAGCTACTAATAACATACATGGGTATTTTGATCAAATACTCTAACTAAAATTTGTTTATATGACGGTACGCACTTTCCCTTTCTTTAAAGTAAGGTGGGGGTAAGTGCGTACCATTATGATGGGGCAAGTGCGTACCACTATCATGAGGCATATGCGTACTATTATGCGGAGCAAGTGCGTACCATTATGATGAGGCAAGTGTGTACCATTACGTGGACAATCCGATTCTCGTAATTCACCTTTAATTTTGCTTATAACTCTTTTATAAACCGATTATAAATCCGACGTCATTTCCATCAAGTATTTATATTAACATTGAATGCGGCATAAGATTTCAATTTTATTCATTACCTCTGAAATATATTGGCTTTTAGATATGAGTTAGCAAATTTTTCGTTGAAAATAGCGATCATGAGCTATACTTAATTTAAACCAGAATGACAAATGAAGCAATGAAATTAAGTGAAACACTAAATAAGGAACCAACTGATTCAAAAAACGAAGGTGGAGTAATGAATAACTTATATTTAAGAAAATTAAAGAACACCTTGTGAAAAACTATTTGAATGTACAAGAAAAAAAAAGTACAAGTATCACATCATGATCAATTATTCTCTTTATTTTGCTCTTTGTTTTGTGTTTTTTCTTACTGCTGCTGGTTCTAATAGGAAAAATATTTTAAAACCGTATTTATTAAAAAAAAAAGGAAAAAAAAACGAATTGTTCACTCAGGTCACCTAACGATCCACCATACAAATAGAATTAAAGAAAATCACAGGGGTACGCACTTACAACAAAGCTATTGGACGCACATGTCTCATCTTACATTTAAGAAGGGGTAAGTGCGAACCCAGGCTTAAACACAGACTGATTAATGTATTTAACCAAATTAAACTATGTAGACTATGAGTGATTATTACGAAATAAAAACAACTTACATTTGCTCACTTGGTCTTATTAAAAGGACAGAGGAATAATCAAACATAACTCTCTCAATCTTCAAATCACAGTTGTTCGCAAGACACGTGGAATATCACTGATTGCATTTCATCCATGCAAGCAAGTGCTGATCTCTAGTATTAGGAATTATCCCAAGGCAACTACCTAACATATTTAATCTGTGCCAGAAGTTTTTTACTGCTCATATTCACATAAATTAAGGTGGACGCACTTACCCCGCTAGGTAGGGAAAGTGCGTACCTTAGAATAGGTGTCATAAACCAGGTCACAAAACCTATGCTTATGGTTTATTTGACATATTATATGCTTGAAAATCTTAGTAAAGGATCTGGAAAGAAAACTAAAAAAAAATTGTGAGTGTACAAGATTTTTCAACAGAGCAGCATCCCTGAGAACATGAACTTTGCAAAAAAGGGTACTCACTTACCAGAACTCACCCTATATGTTTATTTTTTAAAGCTGACACTGCAAAACATTATTAATAGGAAACCATACTGTATGTTTAGAAATTTGGAGCTGCCAGAATATAAGATTCGCTGGAATTTTCACTAGAGTTGTGAAGTGTAAAAACTGATGTCCAAACATTTGTCCCATACGTGACAGTAATACTTTAATGAAAAACGCCAATTAAAAAAGATATCAGGAAAAAAATTTTTTGCTTGACAAACCACATACACGATGTACTTTCCCCAAGCTCAAAAATTTTTAACCTGAAGTCTTAAATTATTCTTATACATACATGAATGTTATTGAAAAGTTCGTCTGATTGTCCTACACGTGATCGTGGAATCACCCTAAAGTTAAAGTTTGAATTGAAAATTTTTGGGTTTCATCAACCCATTTTTCCTCAAACGGACTCGACTTGGGCAAAAATATGTTTTTGAGTCAAACCCTGCTTTGAATTGACATTTTTCGTCTTTATAAAATTTCGATGTAGGTAAAGAAAATGAATAACTGCAATTTTTACATGTGAATTCCGATCACATTTATAACAAAAAGTTTATACAGGTCGAAATTTTCAAGATGCTTTACGTTTCATGTTTTGACTTATACATCAAATAAAGGAAGTGACGCAGTAACCTAGTTATGATTACATTTTGGATAGTTCCGTAAATTGTCAACAAAAAGAAACAAAATTAATTTCCTCTGGGCAGAGAAAACAAATAGCCATTTTCTTCTCACTAAACAAGGAGGCTCTTTCTATCTGCCGGTATCTTCGGGAATGTCTGTCACCCGGGAGAGCTGATGGCGAGAAAAGTGCCAAGGATTATAGTAATTGAATTCGATGCCACTCCTATTCAGGTAACGGTAGAAAAACTAAGGAAAGTATTATCGCAAGATTGAAGCTATTCTGGTGTATTTTTTGGTTCCCCTTCATTTTCGTTCCCTTTTTCTCAGAAGCTGATTTTGTTTCTTTCAAAGCTGTACTTTTTCCTTGTCCAAACGAAATATATTAGTTACGGTAGTTAGCTTTGCTAGGGTTTCTTTAGTAATGTTTAAATTGCAGCATTAGGACTTGATTCTTCTTCTTCTTCTTTTTTTTTTCGTAGAATATTATTTGCATTTTAAACTACTTCAAAGTGCACCTGTGCAGAAAAAGATTCAAGCTGTTTCTGTTAAATCTGGTTTCAATAAAAGGCTGCTATTTTTTTTTTTTTTTTAAGTTTAAGATATTCTAATTTCTAGAAAACAATGATTTTATTAGTCTTGAACATCAGGCATACTAAACAAAAGGAATAGAAGTTAAATTCAAGCAACTGTGATTTTTACGTGCTTAACTTGAAGAGTCCAAACACGTTTCGCGTGGAAAATTGGTAAGCGACGAGTAACAATGAAACCAAATGGATCAGTTTGGCAAGGAAATTATATTCTTCTTGTATTTAATATCATAATACAGGTCTCAATTTTTGCGATTAGGAAAAAGGAATACATTATTTCTAAAAAAATACAATGAATAAAAAACCTTTGCTACTTTCAATAACTAAATCGTTTAAAATAACTGTAAGTTTTTAAATTATAGCATGTAAGAAAGAAGCTAAACGAGCTCATGGCCGTTTCAGTGAAAAGGAGGATTATAATTATTCAGCATGCCCTCGCATTGCAACGTGCGCCATGATACCTTGTTTCACATTATGATATTGCGAATGCAATGATGCCAATCTCATGTTGAAAATGCACTGGATGAATTTCACTATTTCTCGCATAGCTCAAAAACTGTTATTGTAATAAAATTTCATATGTAGAACCAGTACGAATTCTAGTTATTCACCTTATTTTTTGCGGTTGAATTGATAGTTCTATTTATATACCGGTAGGCACTGAAGGTAAAATTCATGTACAGTCCATACAGCAAACAATTGGGTACAATTGCTTTTAGTTGCAATGTTATATTTCAAAAGGCCCTTTCTCACTTTTTCTGTGTCAAATTACTGTTAATTTTGATTAGTTTTTCATATTAAGTAACTTTTTTCGATAGATCACATAATAGATATCTAATAGGCATACAATTTTGCACATTAATTTGACAGGTGTTGTTGACGCAGCCGCCCCCTATATATTTTTATTGCGTAAAAAAATATACTACTCAATTAAAGGTCAGCAGTAAAATACGTCGATTTTCAAATTTCAACGAAAACCATCCTTTACTTCGAAAAACAGATTTAGCTATTTGGTTATGTTTCTGAAAAATACATTTTTGCAAGGTGTTCTTTCCTTTGAATAATTTTTATTTTTTGCACATTAGCGGAATAGTTTACACCAATCAGTACTCTGTGCGGGTAATATTACAGCTAATTTGATAGTGAATGGGTTTTTCCCCTTGAATTCTTATTAGTTTATTGCGCCATAAATATAATTCCCTACGCTTTTATAATAATTTAGTTTAATTTATTTTTTGTTTTATCTCTGAAATGATCCTCTTTATAAACAATAAATACATAAAGAAATTAAAAATGATGATACCAAAAGTATTAATAAAAAAAATGCATTAAATCATCTGCGTTTTTAGATTATTCTTACTTTATCTAATCTTTATTCATTTTTGAATAGGAACATTAACTATGTTTTTCTTTTTTTCATTTATATAAAGATACATTTATGATTTTTTTCCATTTATTATGAAATTTTTCCAGCCTATAATTGCAAGATAAAAAAAAATTTGTTCTTAAATAATTTCCTTTAACATATTTACAAACTTGGAAAACAATCAAGAAAATCACCATTGCGAAAAATTTCACGTTTTTCTTCCGCATACCAGTGTTTTCTTTTTTTTTCCTTCAAGAAATATCGTTATCAGCTTTAAACAAAAAAGGAATTTAAAATTAAGGTTATCCAACGTTTTATTGCACAAATAATGCGCATTGTTGCAGAAATATACTTTGGGGAACCCTTTTTCTGTGCGAAAAAGTTAGAGCTTTGGGATGAAAAGCCATCCGAGAAAAATGTAGCCATTTTTCCCCGTTTTTTTTCTTTTTCTCTGACTTTTTATCCTTTAGCTTAAGCTTCTTTACATTCAAAGAGTGGTTCCTTGTAACCCCGAAACATGTGTCTGCAGCAACGTTTACTATTCGTGTGGTAAAACATTGGATAAACTTGATTTTACTTTTCAATCACGAAGGTATAAAAACGAATGATAATCTATTACCTAAATTTTCTAATTTATATTGCACTTTCATCCTTTTTTTTCTCGGCTTAAAAGTTTTACTTTTCAGTACTTTATATATAGCTGCACAAAATATTTTATTATAAAAGCAAAAAATGCTTAAAATAAGCTGCAAAAATAAGATATTAAAAATTTTAAACGCAAAAGAAAATTGGTTAAAATAAATAAAATATATTTAGACAATAAGTCATAGCCCTCATAGTTATATTAAGGAGACCTTATCCATTAAAAAATAATACCAAAACAAAAAATGGACTTTAGTACGACCAATATTCATCGAGATATAAAACGCAGCGTTTTGTGACTTATACCTCATTATACTAGACGTCAGTTACACCTTTTGGGTGAAAATACAGCAGCTGAAGAATTTAAAATTGTATGTGTTCAGAAAGAGAATTTTTTTTTAATTTTACGAGCTTTTACAGTTTGTTTTTACGTGTCCTATCATAACATTTACGTTCATTTTTCAATGGCAATGAATGTATTTTTTTTTTCATCGACATAGTTATTCCTTCTAAAGGGTGTTAACAAACTCATCTTCTGCTCGGTCCCGTAACATTTGAAACATGAATATCTCCTCGACTTTTGGGAGAAAATGCTTAAAACTTTTGTGCTGGAGATATTTTACAATAGAGAATTATTCTCTAAATAAGATTCTGAGGTAACAGGCAGTGTAAAAACTTAAATTTTGTATTTTTCACCTGTTTTTTGCTTCAAACTATTATGATATTTACTCTGCACCTTGATTTAAGCACTTTTGCGATTGTAAGTACGCATCTAAAACAAACGGTTGGAAAGATAAAGGTCCTTCATGTTAAATTGGAACACTCCTCTAGCAGCATCATCTCATCGGCCGATGATCGGCCATTCATCGAAACCCGATGAAATTCTCATCGGCCGATGATCCAATATGTCTCATCGGCCGAGCAGAATCCGAGCAGTAAAATCCGATGAGAATACGATGAGATTTGGAGCAATTTACGAGCAGAACAGTCCCGTGCCGAGGAATTTCATCGGGAAACTTGATCGGAAGGATATCTTTTTCCGATGGAATATAGCTCATCTTATTTTCATATGGAAAGTTGATCGGAAGGATATCGCTTTCCGATGAAAAGTAGCTCATCGAAAACCGTGCTCGGATACTGATCAGAACGATGTCATCGTGCGTTACAGGATCAGTTTACGAGGAGTTTGTTGATCGGCCGAGCAAAATGAGTTGATGCTACTTGGGTCAGTATTTGTCTATCACTTTAATAAAGTATTATCGATGAAACGTAACACCTATTTTAATTTTGTTGCTAAGTTTTTATTTACGCTGCCTTTTCAGGGAATGTAGAACCCGCGTAAAACGAGGGTCTTCTGTGTTTCATTCCTTTCATCGCAATAAAATTAAAGTGTACTCAGATTAGTAAAAATGTCAACTGTACATTCTATTTGGAACTTAATACAGTCTGTTTTATATGACGTTTTAGCTGATGCGAAACGGAAACTCTTTGAACTGTTGAAACTGTAGCATCACAATTTATATTTTTTTCCTCTCTTCATAACATTGCTCTTTAGTCAACCAACAGAAAATTAATGCAATTTTTTCATTGTTTTTCTTGGAAGTTTAGCTTAAAATTTTGTAAATTCGCGCAAAAGGGACATCGTTCCTTACGAAACTTTTATACAATTGTCTTTTCCACACAATCCAGTTTCTCTCAGATCTGTTCTGTAATACTTTGGAAAAGTTGCGTCACTTATCAACGATTACGGCGTTTGTCACACTGGAATATTTTTTATTAGAGGAAAGGTAACAGGCTTTTCTTCTAAAAATATTACTAGTACATGAGGTGATACATATTGCTTTTCCACCAACTTTAAGAGTTAAACTACATGTTTTAAATATGTACCACATTACATATAATACACCACAAGCTGTGTTATGCTCTCCAGAAACTGCGGTTTCGTTTTAATTAGAACTCATCAGTCAGAAATAGGTAGTAACCGAACTAGACGCAGTAACTTACTGCTTATTATGTAACGTATTGCTTGCATTACCTATTCCAAATAACTATGTCTGAAAACATTTTTCTACTATATGCGTTGATAAAAGTAAATTTCGTGCAAATATTTTTTGATTTAGTTGACATCAAATCGTTATTTCAACAAAATTTAAAAAGTAAAATTATTTTCGCTGCTAATGGTTAAAAGTCTGTATACCTTAATTTTGAAACTAAACGAAATATAATCATATTTTTTGAATACAATTCTTTAAAGGCGAATTATAAAGCAGATGCGTACCGTAGTTTTCTGGAATAGATTATATAACGTAAGTGAGCCAAAAGTGACCATATGTTAGTTATGATGATACGTCATAACCTTCTAAATTGTATGAATTAATTATTTTTAATTTTTAACACATATCAACGTCGATTTTTTTTAAAGAAAAATTGAACTTTTTTTATAATAGACTTTTAAACTGTCGCCTCTGGGCAATGATTTGAGTAAAATGTGCCTGTGGTGGCACATTTATTGAAATCCCTTTTAAAGTCTGAAAACAAATTATCGGCAAACTATTTTTACTTAGAAAAGTAATACAATGTTGAATCAAAAGAAAGATTTTTAATACATAACTATTACAAAAAAAAAATATTTAAAAAATGTTTCGCACCTGCGCTTTCATTGCTTCATTCATCTCGAAAAAAGTAATAAAATAAGATATCGGAGCGACAAATCTCTAAAAATGATATGCGCTTGTGGAGCACCGGAACGAGTTTTACCGCATCAGTTTAGATTTTTTTTTAATTAATTGCCATTAATTAAAATTAAGATTGCTGTTTTGGAAACATACATACAGTCCCAATTTGAACGATTAAAATTATCAATCTAAAATTGTTTTTAGATTTTAAGTGAATTAAAATGAATGGTTGAAGAGAAGAAACAATGTTTCAGAAAAAGTGAATTTCAACATTTATAAATTACTAGTTGCCAGGGCAGCTAGATTAGCTTTCTGCGGCATGTTGATGCATAATGTCCCCCCGCCACCCAACTTTACCTAATTCTGATGTGATATTATTTGATATAAATCAATTTTCATAAGATTTAAAGACATACTACGTACGTGGTACACAAGCGCTACGTACGTGGCCCAAGCAGCTAGCTGCGTGGACCGTCGTTGCACGGGCGATTCGCGCCTTTAAAGTAGTAAAGAATGTTTCAAAAAAATACTCGCCGCCAAGGCGGCTTGCTAACAGGCGCTTCACGCCTTCACTTTTTTTCCTGCATCAAAAAGATCATTCGAATTATTGAGATGCTTCGCGCCTTCAAAGTGGTGAGGAAAGTTACAGCAAGTTCTGCTCGCTCAAGGGAAAGAAACAGACATAGATACTCAGTTTTTAATATAAGTAGATGGATTTTCAACAAATGAATGTTTCAAAATATTACAAGTAGCTAGCGATAAAAATACTACGTAAGTGGCCCGCTTATAAGTTTCGTGTTTGATTTAGTTAACTTTCATTCAAAATTCTCATTATCATTGTACTGTTTCATAGTAACCACGTTTTGCAACAATGGATTTCATATTTAATCATTTATTAGGCTTAATAGCTTTAAATTTGACAACTTATTAATTGATATCTTCGTTAATTAAAATCGTATAATTATATAAATTGAAACTAATGAAGCCTGAAAAATTATTATCGGTACCTGGTTCGACTTTCAGTTCATTGGCGTTCAGGAGAAAGAAGCGTGACATAGATAGATAGTTAGAAAGAAAGATAGTTAGAAAGAAAGAAAGATACTCAGTTTTTAAAATAAGTAGATAGTACTGCATTTGTTACTGAAAATTACAGCTATTCCTCTTCAAAACTGAAGTCACTGCATCATACATTCGCGAAATCGATCATGGTAATACTTTTAAAATAAGCCATTTTTACTACAGATGCATGTTTTACAATACGGTCGCTTCGCGATAAAAATAATAATAATTAATTCAATTTGCGGTTTATCTGAAGAAGGAGCACTGGTTACCGTTGGCTCACCTACCAAAGTTAATTTCATATTTTGGATATAGAATCATACAGTAAGAAGAGGCTATAAAAACACTATGAACAATTAGAACAAAATATCAAAAATAATAGTTCTTTATCCTTCTTTTTTGTTTTTAAAGTTACTACGAAATTATGTTATCTATTATTTAAGTAGTGTGATAACCAGTAAAACGTGTGTTACAACGTGTTACAACACATATCTGGCTATACAATCGTGTAAAGTCAACTAGTTCACCCTTTTGTCTCCGTTTTCTTTAAGTCGTAGTATCAAAGATTCTTTTTGTATCGATTACCAATATGCAATTTAGAACTTCAGTATGAAAATGTTTCAGTTTTCTCAACTTTTACTTTTAAAGTCTGCCTGAAAAATTCAGCGATTTCATAAATATTTTCCTTAGTTAAACCGGGGAGAAAATTTTAATATTCAAATCGGATTAAGCAGAGAAAATATTTATATGCTCAGATTTGAAGTACGGGAGAATATGGATTGAGTTTGAAAACTAAATCAGTGCAAATATTTTTTAAGGTTAGTAAGTTACTTGTTGATACAATGAATATTTTAACACAAAAGTACTATACTTACTATATTTATTTTATGCAATTAAGTTACTTCATTCCTTACTTAGTATTTTAATATTATAAAGATACGTTCATATCTTTTTAATATTACATCAGTAAGTAACTTATGAAAGACTCCTGCTAACCCAGGTAGCACAAATAACCTTTAAACGTTTTATAAACGTTTTTAAGCGATTGTTACAACGTTAATAACCATTTTACAATTTTTAAAAAACGAAGTGTGCTACTTGGGAAAGCATTTTGATGTAAATAACTTTTACGAAAAAGCTAAAGTTAATTTAAAAAATACTTACATTTATCGGTCCGGATTCTACAGTTTTACCTGAAGGTATTTTGATATAACATAGTGGTGTTAAATAAAATTTTCTACGTTATTTACTTAGCGCAGAAACTGTTAGACATCATAGAAATGGTTTTACTGTCTAGAAACTTCCAAGCTTTCTCACTAGTATCTTATTTGTAGAGGCAAAATGATGCATCGTTCACTCCATATCACTTTATGGTGTTAAAATTTGTTAATTTGTAATTTTTGCAAACGTGATTGTATTTAAACTTAACTTTTGATGTTACTACTATTGTATTCATGAACTAAAAGTTTATAGTTGTAAACTATAATCATACGGCACACACCATCATTTTTACTAAGTATCCCGCAGAGCTATTTTGTATCTACAGAGTCAATAGTTGCAGTGAAAGTTGCCATAGATAATGTGTGTAAAACATTTTTAAAAAAGTACTTAATGAATAATAGCTTCAATCTGTGAAGTCATTCAAAAGCTTGTCCAGCTCATTACTCATAAGTCTAAATACCGAACTCGTATTGAGGCGTACGATGCATAACTCCAGAAACTAAACTAAAATCAAGAAAGCAATATATTTTGGTAGCGTTACTTAAAATCAACTTCGTATTACAATTTTCAAGTTATTTAAATAACTATTTTGCTTATAGCTATCTTTATGTATTGCTTGCAATATTAAAAACTTCCACTCGACAACATGAAAATTTGCTGTTTTTGACTCGTAATCCAATTTTGTTTCCATAATGTTTTTTTTAGCAAGTTATAACCAACGCAATTATTTTCACGCGAGTTAGTTGCTCCTTGAATATTACGTAACTGAAAACTAGTTTTTGGTGGTTTCAAACTAACCATTTATTTTTACTACGAGTTACTTTTAAAAAGATGTTCCTATAAATAATGTCGAAATCGTGTACACTTGAATTATCTCGTTTGAATTAGGTTCTTTTAACATTTCTCTCTCATGGAGCTCTTCGATCTAGATCTTTAAACAGAAAAGGGATTTAAATCTTCAGTTTGTACTTCCACTGACAGGTATTTATAGTCCCAAGTTTAATATCTATGTAAATTAGGTGCTAAAGCTACTAGCCCTTGATGTTTTTTTCCGGAAAGACTGACACTGTTATTTTGCTGAGACATAGTGCTAAGTTGTTTGCTCCCCCCTTTTTTTCCTTTTTGTTGATACCATAGGACACATAAAAAAATCTTTTATTTATTTATTTCATTTTTATTCATTTATTTATGTTTTAACGTTGACACAAGAATAGAAAATCATTCCCTTAAAATCATGACAATTTAAACCAAAATTGTGAGAATATTTAACTGGAGTTAGGGAATGTACTGCGTGATAATATTGACTTGGCGAAATTGTATTAGTTGAAATGAATACATTTCAGATAGAAAAATTGAATGTTATGGGTTCATGGTATTAATGAAGTTAAAAAAATATTTTTTTAGGAAATAAAGTGCCACGTAATAAGTTTCCAGAGCCTGTGATGACTTCCACTTCCTCTTTAATTCGCACCCGGAGCTTGTTAACTGCTGAAGACCTAGTAACGTAGCAGCAATCAATATCAATAAAACGTGTTGACTCACGTATGCCGGGGTCAGACAAAGCGTGAATCAAGTAATTTATGCTTTAGTATTTGTGGAATAATTTAATAAAACCTCCTGATACATCAAAATATAGAGCTTAGTCGGTACCAGGCATAGGAACTTTGGCAAATTTACCACTGTACTTTATTCTTTCCTCTAAAGCGCTCTCCCTTAAAGCTCTTTATCCTCAGATTCTATTTTTTCCCGCATTCCTATATCATCTGGAGATGAAAACGTGATGTCCGATATTTACGATGAACTGACAGCAACCAAATGTCTATTTTCAATCAAATTTAATGGTAGCCGTAATATGCTGAGATTGTGCCGAGCTAGCCCAATTGGTAAGGCATCGAACTGGTAACTGGAGGATCCCAGGTTTGAGAATAGCCGATCAAAGATCCACCGTCTTCATTCATGGTGGCTGGAGGACGTTAAAATACTCCTCAAAGTGAAATGATACCTCTTGGTGTACTTAACCATGGGCTTGCTCAACTTCTGATCTGAATCAAAAGAACAGATAGCTCTTTAATGCTCCTTCCGGTTAAACCATAAATTGTGGTAAGAACGGGGGATCCTGTACTTACCACAGGATCCACAGTGTAGTGAAGTAAGTTGAGACTTAAAACCAAGCTGACGAATCATTCGTAGGCAACACTGTTCTTGCTTTATTTTTTTCAAAATGGTGAATAAGAGGCCGGTTATCTACATGCGGAAAAAATTTCCTCACCTTTAACGTGTATTGGAAATATCGAATTGCACAAAATACTGCCAATAATTATCTTCATTTTCATCCGGTAACTACATATCGGGTCAGCACTCTGAGAAATAAATACTAGATCCAGAAGGTAAACGTTTATTGTTCATTCTTCAACCTCATATGGCATTTTAAAGCAACTCATATAAAATTAAACTGTCTTTTCTCGGAACTTCATTGCGCAATTTGTTCACTTAGATCTCCATTCCAGATAATGCACCATCAAAGGCAACTGAGAGCTTTTAGAAGCTTTTATCAGATTTACATTTGCTTTACGTTGCGTTTGCCGCTTTCTCGCATGTCGCCACAAAAATATCAATATAGGCAATATGACTTTACACAAGTAGCTTTGCAGAGGCGTTGCCCATTAAGGTATGTCTTAAAAAAAATTTTGATCATCAACTTGCGCATTTGGAATCTAATGTATTGGCACGTGAGATATCTATTTCTGGTATTATTTTTGAAAAATATAAAAGTTTAGCTCCCGGGAAACGGTAATTAAAAATGCTCAATGATGCTCATATTAACCCTTCACTGCACGATTTTTTTTATTTTCATGAAAAAAATTATATGTTACCTTTAAATAGCCCCGAGTTCAGGAAAAATGAAAAAAAAAAATTAATCTTAAAAATTTGCACCAAAAATGATGTTTTAATTGTTTGTTCTATATATGGCACAAAGCACATAGCATATGCTTTGTATACCGATAAGTGTAATAATCTACAATCCGTTTTGTGCCATAAGTGGTATAAACAAATTGTCCATTAAGTGTATGTAAGCAATTTTAGAACAAAGGAAATAATGACTAAGCACACTTCTAACGGAAATGCAGACACTCTTTCTTTCAAAAGCAAGAACTGTAATACCTAGACTAGTGCATAAAAAACCACACTAAACTGTTATAGCAATGTTCCAGAAGGGGCACAAAGCTCAGTTTAACTGCATTTAAAAACCATAGGAATACGAGGGCTGTCTGAAAAGTTTCCGACCTTGATATGAAAAAGGCAAAACTTATGAAACAAAGAAAGATGTTCTTATTAAGGAGTCTTTTGGAAACTTGGGACCGTAGTTTTGGCTATTTTTAGTTCAAATTGTGTGCGTGACAGCCATACTAGTGAGTTGCTCCAACAGTTTTTTTGAAAATGGAAAAAATCGAATACCAAGCTCTGATTCGACACTTGTTTTAAAGAAGAAATACGCCTGCACAAATTAAAAAGGAGTTGGACTCTGTGTATGGGGACTCTGCACCATCGTCTACAACAGTCAAATTTTGGGTAGCGGAATTTAAACGTGACCGTACCAGCTAGAGTGTTCATGAACGCTCAGGTCGACCTAAAACTGCTACCACTGATGAACACATTGCTAAAGCTCATCAAATGGTGCTGGTTGACGCAGATTGAAATTGAGCTAGATAGAAGAAACTATGAATATCTCTAAGGAATGCGCATGCCACATTTAAAATGAGAAATTAAGCACGCGGAAGCTGGCTGCACTTTGACTGCCGCATTTTCTCAATTTGACCAGAAACGTGTCCGAATGAACATTTGCAGCGCAATTCTGGCACAATGAACCAGAGTTTTTCTGACGACTTATCACTGTGGATGAAACCTGGATTCCCCAGCATACTCCAGAAACAAAAATGCAATCAAAACATTTGACTGCAAAGTGAGAACAGCTCCAAAAAAGGCCAAAACAGCTCCTTCTGCAGGAAAAGTGATGCCGACCGTTTTCTGGGATAGCCATGGAGAAATACTCAGTGACTACCTTAAAATGGGAAAAGTCGTAACAGGAGCATACTATTCTACTCTCCTTGACAAATTAAAGAAGGAAATAGAAGAAAAACAACCGCATTTGAAAAAGAAAAAAGTTCTTTTTCATCAAGAAAATACTCCTGCTCACATATCAGTGGTTTCAATGGCCAAAACTCACGAGTTAAAGCTCGAAATCGTTGAACACCCACCCTACTCACCAGACCTGGCCCCAAGCGACCCTTTCTTGGTCCCTAAGCTGAAAGAAGCACTCGGAGGACAAAGGTTTCTTCAAATGAGGAGGTCATAAACTTTGTTAACAGCTTTTTTGAGGACACATTTTCATCACTACTTTTGGATGGGTTAAAAGGATGGGAGCATTACTGGGTGACGTGTGTGGACTTACAAGGAGACTATATCAAAAAGTAACAGCCAGTTTGGATGATAAAAATATTTGATCTATGTTAGGTCGGAAACTTTTCAGACAGCCCTCGTATATGAGGGTTTATTTGGTTTGTGCCAGATCTGGCACACCGTACAGTGAAGGGTTAAATATTTTGCTCGTGGCGTGTTATTTCATGACTTATGTGCTCTATCACAAAAAATACTGCTACATTAGTTTTAAGTCAAAAACTTCTCAGTTAGTAAGTAAATGCACGTGTTGTAGTTAATTAGCATCTGAAACTGGTTCTTCGCAGAGTAGTGAAAATAAGGTATAATAATCGATGCCTCATGGAGACATTTTATACGACTGCCAATTTACTTAAAATATACGGGACCGTAAATTTTAATGACGCTGCTCAAATTTTTCTGAGTCAAATTATCTTCTAGAAAACTTTTAACAAAGCATCCTGCTGTAAGCTCTTTGTTACGAGAGATACTTCGCAGGAAATATTTCTCATTCGCTTTCTCATTAATATGCTGTAGGGATATTTTTATTACTCTTTTTAGCCTACATTTTGCTTAAAAAATAGTAATCAACAATGAAAATATTTTATACAGCATGAAAAATGGTTAGTTTCCATAATAAATCCTGTTAAAATTTTTTTTAATGAAATAAAGAAACAAAACAAACAAGCCATGTGGGTAATCATGTGGGTTAAGTACGTACAGCATTTTAACTGTGGGGTACATATTTAAATTGATATTTTTAAAGAAAAACAATCTCTTATAATTTTGAGCTCAAATCAGTCGAAACGAAATTGAATACACATTTAAAGTTATCTTATAAATTTAGAATAAAGTTGGAATCTTTTTTTAAGCCTATGTTTAACTTAAAGATAATAGTGCGAAAATTTAAAAAAATAGTAAAAAACCTACACCATCTCAACATGACTAAAATCACTGCTGTTTGCAAAATGAAAAATTTGAACCATTGCCTATAAAAAAAATCTTCATAGAAGTTTAAAAACAGAATTCCACAAAAGTGGTGCTGAACCGAGTAATGACACTAGATTCGAATTTTCTTGCAATAAGAAAACGACCGGAATTTCATAAAAGGGAAAATTCAATGTGCAACTTGTTGTTTTCTGTATTGATAGATATACGAATGACATATTGAGAATGATAGGCAAAGAGAGAAAATATTTAGCCTAAAAAAAAGTAAAAAATTCTTTTAACCCCTTCTCCTCCGCCCCCTATTCCCATACAGTAATTTGATACAGAAATAAGCAGAGAAAAAAAAATCAATTTCCTTCTGTGGATAAATTTGCTGTAACCCAACGAAAGTTATCTATATCTATATCTATATCTATCTATCTATCTATCTATCTATCTATCTTAATATATAAAAATTACGTGTCCCTGTGTTTGTGGCCAATGGACTCCTCAGCTACTGAACCGATTTTAACCAAATTTTACACGCAGTTTCAGTTTGGTCTAACTTAAATGATAGGATAGTTTTTATCTCAATTTAGGACCGCAATATATTTTTGATTGCAAATTATGTATTTAGCTACCAGCTTTTCTGTGTTCTTGGCTAAGCCTTTTTACTAAACATTTTTCGACACCTCCATGGCTGAGCGACATAAAGCACACGTTCTGGCAGCTTCTGGAGCGCAGTAAACAAGTAATAATCTTTCTTATCTTAATATATAAAAATTACGTGTCCCTGTGTTTGTGGCCAATGGACTCCTCAATTACTGAACCGATTGTAACCAAATTTTGCACGCAGTTTCAGTTTGGTCCAACTTAAATGATAGGATAGTTTATATCTAAATTTAGGACCGCAATGTATTTTTAATTGCAAATTATATATTTAGCTACCAGCTTTTCTGTGTTCTTGGCTAAACCTTTTTACTAAGCCTTTTTTGACACCTCCATGGCTGAGCGACATAAAGCACACGTTCTTTCAGCTTCCGGAGCGCGGTAAACAGGTAATATCTTAATATATAAAAATTACGTGTCCCTGTGTTTGTGGCCAATGGACTCCTCAGCTACTGAACCGATTTTAACCAAATTTTACACGCAGTTTCAGTTTGGTCTAACTTAAATGATAGCATAGTTTTTATCTCAATTTAGGACCGCAATATATTTTTGATTGCAAATTATGTATTTAGCTACCAGCTTTTCTGTGTTCTTGGCTAAGCCTTTTTACTAAACATTTTTTGACACCTCCATGGCTGAGCGACATAAAGCACACGTTCTGGCAGCTTCTGGAGCGCAGTAAACAAGTAATAATCTTTCTTATAATATATAAAAATTACGTGTCCCTGTGTTTGTGTCCAATGGACTCCTCAGCTACTGAACCGCTTTTAACTAAATTTTGCACGCAGTTTCAGTTTGGTCCAACTTAAATGATAGGATAGTTTTTATCTTAATTTAGGACCGCAATATATTTTTTATTGCAAATTATCTATTTAGCTACCAGCTTTTCTGTATTCTTGGCTAAAATTGTTTAAACATACCCGGAATGCCACTACATAATCTACGGTTAAAAATTGGTTTACCCGTAGTTCTTCTACGTAATTTAAATCCACCGAGATTATGCAATGGTACGCGTTTAGTTATCAAAAAAATCATCGGGAACATTATTGAGGCAATCATTTTGACTGGCAAGTTTAAAGATGAAGTAGTTCTGTTTCCACGTATCCCAATGACACCGTCAGAATTTTCAATACCCTTCAAAAGGCTACATTTTCCCATTCGTTTAGCTTTCGCCATGTCCATTAATAAGTCCCAAGGACAAACAATGTCAATTTGCGGTTTAGATTTAGAAAATCCGTTTTTCCCCCATGGGCAACTATAAGTCGCTTGCTCCCGTATGTGAAAACCGTCCAATTTATTTTTGTTTACAAGAGACAGATTAACAAAGAATATTGTGCACCGATTAGTGTTGAGTTAAACTGAAATTAAAAGTGCTTATAATTCAAAAAATAACAAATAATATTTGTTAATTATCTACCCTACCTACATTATTAAAAAACAAAATGTTACATTAAAAAATAAAATGTTACAATAGCAATTAGCAAATTTTTAATTAACTCAATTGTTACAAGCTTGAATATAATATTTCTATGAACTAAAATGCTACATTTTTTGTTGATTTTTTGTTTCTAGCAAACTTAGGAAATTTTTGTTCGATTGTTTTCATATTTTGACCTCAAATTCATATTTATATAAAGTTGATCTCTATAACGGTAATAAAGTTTTTCGTTTCTATTGAAACATTATAGTTTAACCCATACCTTAGCCACCGCAACGCGTGGCCGGGTCAGCTAGTCTATATATATATATATATATATATATATATATATATATATATATATATATATATATATATATATATATATATATATATATATTTTAACATAAACAATGTAGTTGAAGAATCAAATGGAACAGAAAAATAAACTTCACCACACAGGTCAAATTTTTAAATTGATATTTTTAAAGGTCAGGTACATATTTAAATTGATATTTTTTAAAAAAAACAATCTCTTATAATTTTGAGCTCAAATCAGTCGAAACGAAATTGAATACACATTTAAAGTTATCTTATAAATTTAGAATAAAGTTGGAATCTTTTTTTAAGCCTATGTTTAACTTAAAGATATTAGTGCGAAAATTTAAAAAAATAGTAAAAAACCTACACCATCTCAACATGACTAAAATCACTGCTGTTTGAGATGAAGGCCCCAGGGTCTTTTGGGAATTTTATCTTTACTTCAGTTTTTAACAGATTTTTCACAAGATTTTATACTTCTATTTTTAAATATATATATATATATATATATATATATATATATATATATATATATATATATATATATATATATATATATATAATATATATATATATATATATATATATATATATATATATATATATATATATATATATATATAAATGTAAATCATAAAAAATTACCTAAGAAAGTTTACGAGATCAACAGTACGCTGTTTTACTTGTATACATATATAGCAGGAAAATACTCCAAAATAGAATACCGTAAAATAGGTTGTATCGGAACAGTGCAGTAAATTGGAACGAAACAACCCTATCATAGAAAAGGATTCAACATAAATATATTTTTGGCGATCATTTTTTTATATAAATGCAATAAGATGAGAAGTAGGCGAAATTTACTTTTAACATTCTGGCAACACTATTGGCATATGAGCTAAGTTCCATGTGTCTAAATTTTAAACGATTTTTGCTCCAAGAAACTTCCTTGTATTGAAAATCCATGAGAAAAAATCATACAGACTTAATGTAGCAAACGTCCTGCACCTATATAACAAAAGAATGCACAGGAAGATTTTACAAGAGACCCTAGCAGCAGCATCTCATCGGCCGATGATCGGCCATTCATCGAAATCCGATGAAATTCTCATCGGCCGATGATCCATTATGTCTTATCGGCCAAACAGAATCCTAACAGCAAAATCCGATGAGTTTTGTTCAAAATACGATGAGATTGGGAGCAATTTACGAGCAGAACAGTCCCGTGCCGTTGAATTTCATCGGGAACTTGATCGGAAGGATATCGTTTGCCGATGGAATATAGCTCGGCTTATTTTCATCGGGAAAGTTGATCGGAAGGATATCGCTTTCCGATGAAAAGTAACTCATCGGAAACCGTGCTCGGATACTGATCGGAACGATGTCATCGTGCGTTACGGGATCAGTTTACGAGGAGTTGGTTGATCGGCCGAGCAAAATCTGATGAGTTGATGCTCCTTGGGGAGTATCCAAACATGGAAAGTTTGAAGAAGGCTGGAAGAGGACCTTTCTACTAATGTCTACTTTCACTAAAGAGGTAACTTTCCTCCCAGAAGATGCTATGAAAAAACTTAAGCTGCAGAGTCAGAACATTTGCTTGCTCTAAGAGCATATAACTTGTGTGAACGACATGAGAGATTTGAGGTTATAATAAATGGTATTTTCGATTCAAATGCGTTTTCTTAACAAGTATTATTCTTTCATAAGTTTTTGACTAATCATACATTTATTGCTATAGAAGATAAAAGCTTTATTTAACAGTAACTGACTGCCTGTTCTGCTTCTCCTCCATCAAGATTACCAATTTTTGTTTAATCTAATAACGGTTAAATTAAAAAAAAATGTTTTACTTGTGTTTTGATTAACCCTTATCAGCGGAATGAATAACAACACCTATAAAATACTACGTATGTACGTAAAAACTGTTCAGTATGTTCTTCGTTTACTTAACATACCAAAGCAAAGCAAGACCGATGTTTGTTTCCAAAAAAGTAAATTAAAAAAATATTTTTTATGGTAAAAGCTGAAACCGATAGATCCCACTTTACGGTATATTGAAACAAGAGTTTTAATACTTCCTACTCAATTAATTAGATTTGGAGATGAATTGTAACTTACCACTATCATTTTACTTCAGTTTTACAAAATCGTTTTGCACCAATATTTGGACAAAACTGTTTCCGTTTAGATTAAAAACTATTACCAAGCGCTCTCATTACAGCGGGAAAATTTTCATATCAATTATGATCGTATTATTTTGCTCAATTGAACGCGGCAAACACATGGAACACATAATAACAAGGTTCACAGACACGACCATCTTATCCTCTTCAAATGGTTAAAATCTCACTGAAAGCCATATTTTGACTTATTGTTCAATATCATTTGATTGTTCAATAAATGTGTAATTGATACCTTGGCGTTAGTCTCTTAAAATGCAATCTTTGTATACACTGTAAGACTCTTCACACATTTAAGTCTTGAAAAATAGAGATAATTTTAAATGATATTAAATGCGTTTAAAAAGTATAATTTGTGCTGCGTATTAGAAATATGTTTTAATTGACTAAATGCTATGTACTAATTCTACGTTAAATAGCTGCTAGCAGTACAAGTTGGAACCCCCAGCAAATTCAGCTCAGATTTTTAGGAATTTAATAAAGCGAATGCATTCACATTCCAATTTCTCTCATACATATACCCGTCTAAACTTTTATTATACATTCCCCTTTTCTCAAATATAAGTCTCCTCTAAAAATCTTACGTCCATACCATCATACTTAAAGTACGTCCGCCATAAGTTTATTCATTTTTCTACAGCGTAAAATTTCTGAACAAATGAACTTCAAGCAAGAATTTAATAAAGCATCTCATTGAAGGGTCTTCATTAGCGATGTTGTTAAGTAAAAAGACCATTTGGTTCTCTAACTCATTAATGTACCATTGAGATACTTGAAGAAACTATTTTCGTTTCGTTAAAATGAGCTACTTTGCTACATTTTTAGAGCGAGGGGAATTTTATGTGGCGCTGTTGTGTTTGTCATCAGAAAACGGTTGAGAAATCATACCATTCTAGCTTTTTCAAATGTTTACTCAGCATTTACTGAAAATTTCGCTCCAATTCAAGTATAAACTAAAAATGCGTCGTAATTAATGAATATTTATTTTCCAGTACAGTTTGAAATTAAGAAGGAAATGTGATGCAGGACCTAAAATAATCACAGTTTAAGTATTTTAAATGAAGAGTAATTAGTATGTTTACTGTATGAGAACTGTAAAAGTAAAGTGCCTGGTGGAGTAAAATGGTCAATATAGGAAAATGGTTATACTTGAAATCAGCAGATGATACTTATAAATAAATGTTCGAATGAGTGCAAAATTTTTCCTATAGATATTAGACACTGGGAATTACTTATAAATTCAAAGTTTTGTTGCTTGCAATTCTTTATTTAACTTAGAAAAGTATTTTCGCTTTATGGATAATTTTAAAATTTGAACATATCGCACTCTTGCTACAAAAGTGCCACAACTCAAAAATTGTAATTTTTGAGATATTACTACGTCATTAGACGTAGTTTACACGTCTCTACCAATATTCAAAAGAGACAGAAGTTGCATTGAAAAAGTCAGCTGCCAGAGGGCAGTTATGGCGTTTTGTTGTTATCAATATGCATACGACCCCTTCCCCTGAAGTGCCACATCTTGAGTTGTCGTCCAGCCGTCGTAGAGTAACGTGCGTAACTAACGATCATAGTTTGAGATGTATCGGTCTTCATATTGACAAATTCAAAAATACTAAAATGTGCCTAGTCAGCACGGGAACAGTTTTTTGCTATTCCTGGAAAACGTAGTTTTTTGAGTTGTGGCACTTTTGTAGCAAGGGTGCGATATCTTCCAACTTATCTGCAAAATTGTGTTAATTAGAATTTTGAACAAATTAATTGTGCAGGAAGTTTTTGACATGTACAAGAACTTACTTGTTAACAGCTAGCTATATACATTTTGACTAATATTTCAGAACAATTTACGTAATTGCAAATATTAATATTGTTTTTACAGTCAAGAGGAATAAATACAACTGAGTTAAAGAGGGCATACGTGTTGTTCTAGCCTATGAAAATTCGTAATTACACTTCTACAATGCTCATGTGGACGCGTACATACACGCATCCCCCAAAGCAGAATACTTTGTGATGTTCTGCAACGTAAAATCATTTGACCAAAATTGTTCTGCAAGTACTTTAAGCACTGTACAGTACACGTAGAAGCATGATCGTTTTCAAAAACTATGATCCTGAAATCAAAACGGTTTTATATAGGATTATGAAAGGAGTATTTGTTCAATTCTCAGTATTACTGCAGAACAAAGCCTGAAATTAAAATTTCAGTCATAAATTCTTGACAGAAAATGTGATACCCTTCACTATGTCTGCTCCTCTAAACATCAAAGAGCTCTGGATGCTTTGACACTGCATTAGAAGCAATGTTTTCCCTCAGAATTACAGCACAGGGCCAATAATAGGACCAAGTCTCAGAGGCATAAAAAGTTTTAAGGGGCATAAAGCAGGTGTAGTAAAACATAATTTTCCGCAAATATCTTTTTACTAAATATGTAATTTTCTGCAAATTCTGCCGATTTTGTCCAACTTGAAGTAAATTTAAAGTTACTGCAAATATCGCAAAAAAATTGACCTTTTGATGTTCTATTTAATAAACATAAATTGTAGAAATTTTATTATTATTTTTTTCTAATTTGAAGAAATCAGCAGAAATTGTTCTGAATTTCTGCAGAACCATATCTTTAGTTAGAAAACTGCTTTTTCTGCACCAATTCCGGATTTCTGCAGAAAATTTTCAGAATTTTCCCTCACATTCGAACAGAATTGTTCTGCAATTCAGATATCTGTTCTGCGACGTACGTTCCAAATTTAGCAGTATTCTGCTTTGGGGCACGCATCAGATGCATACACGTATATATTCGTGTATACATGTATATTTTCGTACCATTACAGAATTTCTTATAATATCCAAGTCGAAAATCCTGAGTTTTATGATCACTTTTCCCCACCAGACCCTTATTTTATTATTTATTTCCGCTTATTCCGTACTGTTGTAGGCCTACGTAGAAAATTAACGTACTGGTAGTCTAAATAGCAGTGTGTTTAAAATTTAATTACATGACTGACATAAATGTTATGAAATGATTTGGCAAAATCATTTAGCTACGTTCTTATTTTCAAGACAACAAGTCACAATAAAAAACTATCAATACTTAAATGAAAAATGATCAAATAAGCTTTCTGCTGAACTATATTTGAAGTTAAAAATCAACGTAAATAAAGCACAAATAAGGTAGAAGGTACAGCAAATAGCTATTTCAAAGTTACAATGGAGCCCCTTCCTCAGTGCAAGAAGCTCAGCAAACAACATGAAAGCTGTAAGAGAACTGAGCGCGAAGCAGCCTTTAGCTTTTACTTTCCACTCTTAATTCTATCGATCCTTGCATCCAATTCACTATTGAAATGGAAATGGAAAGTTCTCTTTCATTCTTGGACGTTTTGAGTACTAAAAGTAATAACGATTTTATGACTTCAGTGTATCGAAAGCCTTTTGCTGTTACACTACCTCCTCACAACCACTCTTCTCATCCTCCAAACCAAAAGTTGGCCTCATTTAAGGCTTTTGTGTTTCGTGCTTTGAATATCTGTTTTTCGTCCAGTTCTTTTAATACTGCGCTTTCTTATTTAAAATCTGTGGCTTTTGATCGAGGTTACTCGCCAAAGATTATTGATTCTATACAGGGTGTCCACTCCAATCGTGGACCAATAGCTAATTTCTAAACCGTTAGAGATACGCATATAGTTTATTTAGGAAAAAATCTCCAAATTATGAAAGGAATTTTGGGTCTATTCAATGTTTTTCAAAAAGTCAAATTTTGAAAGAGTTACGAAATTTTAGTTTTTATACAGCCCCCCAGTCCTATCAATCATATTTAGTAAAACATTCTTGACACTATAACGTTTAAAATTAAAAAAAATCACTCCTCTACCACAAAAATTGACCGAGTTATGACGTTTAGAAAAATCAAGATTTTGCATTATTTCATGACGTCATCGAGAGATCGCTTAAGGGACCGTATGCGAAATCCTTCAAAATCTTGATTTTTCAAAACGTCATAACTCGGTCAATTTTTGTGGTAGAAGAGTGATTTTTTTTAGTTTTAAACGTCACAGTGTCGAGAATGTTTTGCTAAATATGAGTGATAGGACTGGGGGGCTGTATAAAAATTTAAATTTCGTAACTCTTTCAAAATTTGATTTTTTGAAAAACATTGAATAGACCCAAAATTCCTTTCGTAATTTGGAGATTTTTTTCCTAAATAAACTCTATGCTTATCTCTAACGGTTTAGAAATTATCTATTGGTCCACGATTGGAGTGGACACCCTGTATATAATAGGCTAATAAAGCCCTCTCATTCTAGCAAGGTTGCCGATTCTAATGTTGGTTACACCATTGTTTTGCCTTCTTTTCAAAAATAAGTCATCAAGTTGCAAAGATTTTGAAAAAGTTTGGTTTCGATATTTCTTTCTCTCCAGTGAACAAAATCAAGTTTACAAACTTGAAGCATCCCATTGATTGCCAAAGCAACTTTGGCATTTATAGCATCTCTTGCAAATGCGGACTTAGCTATGTAGGCCAGACTAAGCGGCCTCTTAAGCACCGTCTGAAAGAGCATGAAAATTATGTTAAACATAAAGAACTAGCACGCTCTTCCATTGCACAGCATTGTTGAACTTCTGGTCACTGCTTTGATTTTTCTTCGGCTGGAATTATTTGTAAATGTTCGTCAGTTTATGACCTCGATTTTTGGGAAGTGTAATTTGGAAGTTTTGGAAAATTCCCATTAAGTATTTGGAAAAATTCCCATTCTCTGGTGAATGATTTTTCCAGTGTTCCATTTTTCCCTGACATCTGGAAGCAATTTTATAATTTCGTCTTCTAATGTTTTTTTCTCCCGCGCTTTTTTCTTTTTTCTTTTCTCCTACTTTCCTTTGCTGTCTTCCCCATTTCTTCGCTCTCCTGGCTGTTTCGCTGATCGCTGATTGGTCTGTGTTTTCCCGCTCCTGTCGTAAGTTCAAGCGCACTGACCCATTTGTTACAAATACCGGGCCCACGTGCTTCGCGCTCAGTTCTCTTACAGCTTTCATGCTGTTTGCTGAGCTTCTTGCACTGAGGAAGGGACTCCATTGAAGCCTTGAAATAGCTATTTGCTATACTTTCTGCCTTATTTGTGCTTTATTTACGTTGATTTTTAACTTCAAATATCAATACTTAGTTGTGAATTTGATTAATAGAGTTAGATCAGCTCGTAAAAACTTTTCGGGATTTAAAAGTGTAGCATTAAATGCAAATTAAAAGGCCATAAGAAAAAATTAACAATTTCGTCGTTGTTTAGATTGCATTTACGCACATCCAAAGTTTTTCATTTTCCCCTTCTTTGTCAATCAGTTTTTTTTTTCTTTTGAATTGGATAATATACTAGTATGAGATAATTAAAATTAAGTAAAAACTCTTAGACCTTAGTTAACAACAAACATAGGTATCCTTCTTGCTTTATAAGAAATAATAAACTACATCTGACAGAGAATGTTGTACTTTCGTTTTACAATAAATTTAGAAATTTTAAGCAATAGGAGCGCGTATAATAATTTTACAGCATTTTTTGGTGAAACGTATTATTAATAGGAAAAAAATAACAAACCGCGGCATCCGATAAAAAAATCTATGCATTAAAGTATTTTAAGTAAAAGGTCAAATACAGCACAAGATAAAACGAAGTCTTTAAGAAAATATACGAAGTCACCTGTTACGCATTTTCGCTAACCAAATATCAATCTGCTCCGAAGATGTGGTGCACCTTAAAGATCGCTGACATTTTCTCTTGTGTGAAGGAAATTGGAAGAGAAAACACTTCTTGTTTAATTAGAACTTTCTTTGTGAAGCTTCAGCACTCATTTGTTAATGAAAGATAGTTTGTTTACATTATTATGTACTTAGATATTTTTACACGCTTAGCACATTTATTCGTAGTGATTTGGAAAATGTATTTTAAGTTAGTGCAATGACAAAACAATGCCAACTAATTAAATGCTTTAAGATTATCTGGTAAGTAATAAGTTATTTGAGTTTTGAGGAGTCTTGACTGTTTTTTAAATGTTTTTTCTATCATCGCAATTTTGTATTATTGCGTGCGTATATATTTTGTAGAGTTGTATATTGTTTTATGTAGTATTTATTTTTGCATTTTTTTTATGATCATTGTCCTGTCTTTATTTTTCCGGGAAAAAATCGAGTCTGAAATACATATTATTAACAGTGGCATAGTTGAAGTAATTTTACAGACTTCGCGAAGGTTTTTACACAATATCTCATTTAGTGTAATTTAATTTAAGTTTTATGTACCAAAGTGTAGTAAGTTGTTTCTGTGTTAAACGTTATAGTTAAATTTCGATTATATTCCTCTTAAAAAAAGTAAATTATAGCCATTTCGATATCCATCCTTTTCGAAAGAACTTTTTTACGTTGAAAGTATGTTTGTGTATACTACTGATGGTCAGAAACTTAATGACATCCATAGAGATTGTGGAACTTTGTATAAATTCTAGTATGCATGACATGTTTTTTTTTTTTTTTTTTTTTTTTTTTGTACTTTACAGGAAAGTTAAGACATTGTGTGCTATTTTATTTTTTTGATATTGCCCAACCCTTATGTCCTGTATTGTTCTACTACTTTCTCTACCTCTTCCCTGGGGACAAAAATTTTACCTCTAGTGTACATGATAGCTAAAGAGACTGGAAGAAAGAAAGGTGAAACATGAATAGATAAATAAATGGATAAATAATAATAAAGAAGATGGGAGACAATTGCTTAGCTGTGAGAATCTCTTAGGAAAAATTACGCATTTACAATATAGGGAAGGGCTCTATCCTTAATTATTTCACTGTACATTTCCTACATTAGATAAATCACTTTGCTGTCTTTGGATTGCAGAAAAAGAAGTGTATAAAACGTAAATTTTCAGTGGATGTAAGAAATAATTAATTAATAACAAACGTAAATTATTTTTACTACAAGCAGTGACACAAGAAAATGTTTTAATATTTTCAAACTTTAACTTGGAAGGATACGGTTGATTTTAGATTCATCACTTGATCAATGCAAAGTTAATGAATCTGAATTTGACGAAGAATGAATCTTTAACAAAATCAATTCAATAAAACGAAGCCAAATGTAGACTTTCATTTATTTTATAGACTAGAAAATCTAAAAACATATACGCTGCATTCAGATGACAGAAGTCTGCAATACCAAACTTCCTTATCAACAAATAAGATCCTAATTACTCTCCCGATATGAAGAGATGTGATGTTTCTTCCACAATTGAATGAGTTCGTTTTTCCTCTAGTCTCTAAGCTTCAATGTAATTAAAAGTGTTTTTTACTTCTATGTTATAGAATGTTTCTCAATAAAATATTGCATAGTAGGTAACTGTGTGCATATCCCCCTCTACACAATCTGTTACTGGCAAGTCCAAAAAGCAATTTTCTGTTTCGCTGCAGTCACAGAAATATAGCTGTCACTATTGATTCTCCCGCCAAGTGTGAGTCGCGAAGTGTTTTGCGAATTACTGCAGATTCTGATTGTGAAATTTTGTGACGCTTACACAGAGCTATTCAAAACAAACGTAGAAACGTTCTGGCTTCTGGAATTGTTCTGATCCATGGCAATGCCCGTCCTCATAGCGCCCGTATAATTCAACGGCTCCTTCAGCATTTTCAATCGGACATTTTTAAACACCCACCATTAAGTCCCAACCGAGGCCCAAGTGACTTCCATCTGTTGACTGAACTAAAGCAGGGTCTTGGAGACCCATTCTTAGGGTCTGGAAAGGCATCATGCTTCCAAAGTGACGTGGAACTAAAAGACACCTTCACAACTCACTTCCAATCATTGGCGGCAACATTTTACAAGGAGGTTAGTATAAAGCTTGTTCACAGATGTAAACAAATGCTTCGATCGTCAAAGCGATTATGTAGAGAAGAATCCTGCTTTGTAAATTGGTTTTGATAGTAAAACATTTTTTGTATATTCATCCGTTATTTTTTATAGCCTATCGGAGGTTAAAAAAAAAAAAAAAAACTCGTATTTTTGGTTTAACTGAAACTTAAAGTTTTGTGGCTGCTTCAATGTGATCCTGTATAATAGAATGTCTTTTACCACGAAATTAAAGCATATCTAACGCCAACATGATTAATAATTTTAAATTCTATTCATTTTTTACTGGGTTGACCTTATATGTAAAAACTAATCTAAAGAAATTAAAAGGAAATTAAACTTTCACATTTGCCTGAAAAACACAAAAATATGATAGCATGTATATTACATTCTTCTCGTACAATATACAGCAAATGGTAGGTGGCTTCTAAAGTGAAAATAAGAGCTCTTATTGTATATAAATGCATAACAGATACATAATAAAGCAGCTTATATTTTTACCTAAGCTCTACAGCTTTCAGCTGTGCTTATTTTGTTATTGCGCAAAATACTGCGTTGTAGATAACTGAATAAGTGCCCCCAAGCACTTTTGTTTGAATGTTTTACCTTTACTGCTGTGGGCGTCACCTGAAAACTTTCTGACTAGGAGTTGCATTAATTAATAGAAAGTAATTTACTAATGCATCTAGTTTCTAAAGAATTGGCTTTTCTACATCGTAATGAATAACCTAAATGCCAGTTTCTGATTGGAAAAAAAATATCTTTTTAACTAAGTAATTTTTTTCTTTAAAGGTATATTTCAGATTTCTTTCTAAACTGCATGCATTTTTGCTGGTTCATTATATTTGAAACATCTAAAATGCTTAATTTACTAGAATAGTTTACCAACATATCTTTTCACTTACTCGTGGGATCTATAAATCAAAAATAATAACAACAAAAAAATAAATAAAAATAATAGTAATAAGTTATTTGGATAATTCCAATGATTATCTAGCGGAGAAATTAGTAATTCTTTTCTGCTCTTTCTGGTAAGAAAATGAATATCTTTTTAACTAAATGATATTTTCTGCTGTATGTACTTTTCAGTTTTTCTCCAAACTTCGTGCATTTTTTCTGATGTACATTTGAAACATCTAAAAATCGTGTAAACTATAATTAATTTTAAAATCATTGACTTTGTGTAAAGACGAATATTCCTTTTTTTCAACGTATAAAAGCACAGATAAGTATAATTAAAAAGGTATTAAAAAGACAAACATGTTTTGAAGACAATAACCTCCTTCGTCAGTGCCTAGCACGTAAGTGGAATGAAGAATGAATTATTACTGATACGTGATTGGTCTAAATCAGTGTTTCCCAACCATTTTTAAGCTCATCGCCCCCTTCAAAACGCTGACTGACACCTATCGCCCCCCCCCCCTCTCACCTTCCTTATTCTTCCAAAAAAACCTTAAGTTGGCGCAAAGGAACATCAATATAATTAAAAATATAAGTACCTAACTTTAATTTGGAGTAAAATGTTCACAATAAAGCAATTATAACCAATCACTTTTAAACAAAAAATATTAATAAATAAATAAAACACCCTTTTTCTTCGTTTACAATAAGCATCTGATGAGACAGACATTTAACTAAGATCATCGTAGTACTTTTTAAAAAAAACATAAGTACATTTTTTAAGAAATTATGTTCTTTTATATACTGGAATCTGAGAGAATTGAGATCATTGAAACTTAAAATTTGAAGGAAAATAAATTGGAAATATGAAAATTCACAAAATTGACAGTGAATGACAAAATACTTCCTAAGTTTCATCAAGGAGGAAGCTCTTGAACTTTAATTTGTTTCTTTCTAAACTTGTGATTAATTGACTGAACTCTGAACAACCGGTTTCGTACATGTTTACAATTTCGATTTTCGCTAACCTTTTATTACTACTGTTTTCGCTTCCAAATATCCATCACCCTCTATCGCCCCTTAAGTATTTATCGCCCCTTTGAGTAGCCAAATCACCCTTTTAGAAGTGATCGCCACAAGTTGGAAACCACTGGTCTAAATCTTGTTTCATTTGTAGTAATTCTCCCTCGATCCATTCTTCATTTCACTTATGTATTACGCACTGACGAAGAAGGCTCATGGCTTCGAAACACGCTTGCCTTTTTAATACATTTTTAACAATACTCATTTGTGTTTTTAAACGGTGAAAAATAATTTTATTCATAATTAATTTAGATGACAGACTTTTACTGTTTATATTATTGTTCTGTCTCTGAATTTTTAAGAACTCTCAGCCACTACAAAGGAAAACTTTCTTAGGTTACTTTAAAAAAATGGTTTCTGTTCGATTCTGAGGGGTTTTCTTGAAGATTTTGAAACGTCCAATGCATCAGAAATTACTCTCATTACTTTAATTATGACATCACTTATTATGTCACTTTAATTTGGCATTACTACTGCGTGCTAAAGTATTTTTGTATTATCTGCACTTGAAACAAAGTGATACCTTCAGTTTTTTGCCCGGCTTAAAAGAGCCATGTTGGAGGGTTTTTTTTTTTTTTTTAGATACATAAAGAAACTACTTTAACAACTTTGCTTGAATCATACACTCAAAACTTTAATGTTCTAATTTATTTTAAAAACAAACCATTCTAATATAAACATGGAAAACTACTTAATGTCATCCCCTTTATTATTGCACTTTCATGCACTACAACATAGCTTCCCCATGTTCAGTTTTCATTTTAAAATATCATATGAATACCGTTATTCTGTCATAAAACTTCCCAAAATGTATGTTGAAACCTCCAAATATTTTCCAAAACCAGTGATATTTTCCAATAAGTATCAAAAGCACTCAACGTCTTCGTATATTATTTTCCCTTGACACCTCTAGTTTATTTACTTCGGAATAGATGTTTCATTAAATAGCTGCATATTTCTTTTTTTTTTTTGTGCCAAAATTATTTATGTGAAGTAACTTACCCTCCTCCATTATAAAATTTTGTTTCCCCTCATAAAGATGATTATTAATGCTATAACATGTCCTAAATATTTGTTTAAAACATTTTGGACAACTCTAGCTTAATTATTTTGTGCAACTAACTCATCATTAAAAATAAGGTGGGTCTTGTTCGCAACATGACGCGCAATTATAGTAGCTGTGAATTTTATAATTCACAGCTTTATGTTTTACAGTAATGCATTGTAGTTTTCCAGTAATGAAAATTTAAATTTCATCGAGTTATATATTTAGAATAAATAGCATTACATATGATCTTCATATTTTAAATGAAAAATATTAGGTATATAATGTGAGTCACTCTATAGTAAACTAAATTCAGAAGAAATAGTACAATAGACCTGTGGTAGCAGCGCTTGCTCTCTTTTAAGGGAGTCTCCGCTCACTTCAAATTCAGAAAAAAGCTAAAATATCTTTGTGCAGAGCAAAACATGCATTTCATCCAGCTAAAAAAAAATACTTGCTATTAAAAAAATACGTTTTTGTAGCATTTGTTAAGCCACGTCTTCTATATATTACTAGTCTACTATGGTTCATTTCAAAAGTTAAACAAAAAATAATAATGATGATAATATAATAAATTTAAATAATTCATTTTGTTAAACAAAACTTTTTTCCTCTTTATAAGTCACGAACTGTTTAGAAATATACCATTCTGCGGAACAATAAATAACAATAAATTGATGCTAAACCAAACTTCTGCTTTTTCCTGCACATAGATTAGGATAAATATTTTACGATTATATTTTTATTTTATGATTAGAGTTAGATAATTTGTTTATTTCAACAGAATGAAATATGAATACAATAAAAACACTAATTAAGCTGTACTGATTCTGCCTAATTAAGATAATGAACGGGCTTATTAAACTTATATATTTGGTTCTCGTAATTAGTTAAGAAAAAACTGCAAGTACAATAATGGGGAAACCCTTTATGATGAATCATTTTTTTACAAAAATTCGAACAGTATCTCAAAACCCACTATTTGATTCATTAAAACATAAATTAGGAGTATCACAAAACGCACTAAATGAATGATTATGACGGTGATATGAGTTAAAATGCTTTTAGGCTTTAAACATTTTTTTTTATTCCTACAAAGAAAAGATATTTTTAAGCAAATCCCGTTTTTAATTAATTTGTTTCTTTCGTAAAAAGTTGTATTTGCTTTTCGCTGCAAAATTATATTATTAGATTATCTGAAATAACTTAAAATTTAAAATTATTTGCCATCTATAAAAATCTTACTGCTTAACACTCTTGCATGTTAACTGGCATTTAAACTACTAAAAGTCAAACACAGAAATATCACTCGAAATACAATATTTCCCTTTTGGGGTCTTTCAGAATTTTGCTTTTAACAATTTGTATTTTAAATATACCTTAAGTACTTATAAGCTAAAACGAATGGCATTTTTAGAACATTATCCAAAAATATAACATAAAGCTCATTATGACCTATTTCTATACCATGATTTGTTTTTCATTCGAACATAATGACGTAAGCCCCGACATTTAGCTTGATGAAAGATTATTCCCATTATCATTTGTTTGTTTGCGTCACAAAGCTTCTATTTTCAGCAATCTACTCATTCCAAACAGATATAATAAACACATACTGCATGTCCGAGAACAGGATCTTTATTATCTCCACTCGGAAAGCTTTTAGATTTATTCAACAAGGAATGCAATGGACTGTTATTGTATAATGGTTTATTGTGCGGATGTCTTCTTGGCCATTATTAGCTATCTATGTTTGCTCTATTGCATCAGGAAAGCTTATGGTAAATGACTGATTGACTTTAATGACAATATTTCTGAAGACGATAGTGGGCAAAGACGTTTATTCTTATAAGCAGGGCTGCGGAGTCGGAGTCGGAGTCGAAGAGTCGGACTGATTTTGGACCAAAGGAGTCGGAGTCGGAGTCCGGCTCCGACCACCTCCGATTTGGATGAAATTTTATGGAGGTGAAAACATATTTTTGAAACTAACAGATACAAATTTTCGGCGTCCAATATCTAAATCCTAAGCATCTAGGATCATTAAAAAGAGCTTCAAAATGGCGGGTCTGCTGTGTGAAACAAATTGCTATGTTTGGTCTTATGCAAGTGAATAAAAAATATTTACAGCAAAAATGCAATGTGTTAAACTAAAGTCCGGATATTTAACAAGAAAAGGATTAGTTTTGTACGAAGTCAAATGACAATAGCTGCACTTGTCTTTTGCTCTGGAAAAATTGAACTTATTGGGAAGTCACAGTGACCTCCGAAAATTGAGGTAAATGTGGCGAAATTACCTGCGAGAATTCTTAAGAAAATTGAACTTTTTGAGATGTAACAATGACCTCCCATGACCTCCAACTGGGATACCCCAGCTTGCTACCTCAGCTTGCTTAGTATGCAAGTCAAATATAAATGTATAAGTAACATTTGAAATGCATATAAAAGAAAAGAGCCTGTCATTCAACTTCTTTATATCATATTTTTAATCAAACCGTAACATTTTATTGGTTTAAATTTATAAAATACACTTTAAGATGTACTTCAAATTGTGAATATGCATTAGAAAAAATCTGTTTCACTTAACTTTTTCTTTAGCATTCATTAAGCAACTAAAAACATTGTTTATTGGTCTCACCTTGACATCAGGATGCTTGAGGGCTAAACTTTTCGTCTTTGTGATTTCTGCTATCAGTTTCACTAACTGAGAATTAAATAATCATTTATACTCCTATACAGGCTCTTTTCAATTGAGCTGAAAATAGATACACTAATAATCACAAGACCTTAATTTTATCTTAGAATCAAAAAGAAATTTACCCTACTTTTTTGCGTAAAATATTTGGAAATATCTCAAGAACTTCAAGAATTAAATGTATAAACATATTTTAAAATTAAGCAGAAGAAAAATTCAATATTTCTTCCATGCTAATATAGCAAATGCAAAAGTTCGTCGATGTTATGTTTTTTCGATAAAACCATCCAAAATTATACAGTAACTGATAAAAACTGCTCGATTTCAACCTAACATACTATTCAAATTGAAAAACTACGTCAATATCTTCCGTAGTAATGTTTAAGTAAAATCACTCGTTCATAACAAAAGTACCGTTTTGATCAAATATCACGTAGTCTGACCACGGGTGAGATGAAAAAGCTGACAAACGATTTATGGGTGGAAATGGACGCACCTGTTAGTTTTTTGGGACGCCATCTTTTGCAAATATGTGTTAACATTTTAATTAAAACACTTACATCAATATTTTTACCCCTCGTTTAGTTATATTCGTCTCGACTGGACGTTTGCCAATTCCATAGCAACCGTGCACAGTCAGTATTATCGTGTCTTTCGTTTTCCGATAATATTGCTCATACAAAAAAGCTCGTTTTACAGTTACATAATTAACTGCTGGGATAAAAATACGAAGACTTATGTCAATCCATGAACTGGTAACATTGTTTAGTCTGAAGATTAATGAAAAGTTTGAAAGAGTAACTTAAAACTTATGCATGATCTTAATTTTCAGACAACTCTTCGTTGCAAAACCTTAATTTGCCAGAAGCGTATTCAAGTCTCATATTATATTATTTGAATCAAAAATTTTAGAAAGGGTGCAAGTCCTACGAAAATGAGTAAGAATTACGCACTTTATGAAATAAACTATTCATTTTAATTTATTTCATATTATATGTCATCGACTATAGATTTATAATTTGTACAACCTTGCTCACTCCCTTATTAAAAAAAAGACAGAGAATAACCACTCCCTAGCAGCATCATCTCATCGGCCGATGATCGGCCATTCATCGAAACCCGATGATATTCTCATCGGCCGATGATCCAATATGTCTCATCGGCCAAGCAGAATCCGAGCAGCAAAATTCGATGAGAATACGATGAGATTTGAAGCAATTTACGAGCAGAACAGTCCCGTGCCGAGGAATTTCACCGGGAATTTTGATCGGAAGGATATCGTTTTCCGATGGAAGATAGCTCGGCTTATTTTCATCGGGAAAGTTGATCGGAAGGATATCGCTTTCCGATGAAAAGTAGCTCATCGAAAACCGTGCTCGGATACTGATCGGAACGATGTCATCGTGCGTTACAGGATCAGTTTACCAGGAGTTTGTTGATCGGCCGAGCAAAATCCGATGAGTTGATGCTACTTGGGACTTCTTCTACATGGTTGAAAATATTTTTGTCAATTAAAATTTTATTTACATTTTATATTTCTTTTGATTTGAAAATCTTCTCTTCAACGAGCATTTTTTCAACGATTATTTTTCTTCCTTTTCCCTCTTTATTATCTGCTTTTAAACAGCATATGTGACACAATGTTATATTTTAAAATGGTTACTAGTAACTTTTACGATTAAATGCATTCAAGTCATCTTTTTTTAACCATTTGCAAATTATTACAAGCGCTAAAAAAAATAATGTACCAGAAGTAAGTTCGAATTGTTGGATGAAGCGGAAAATGTTCTGAACAAAGGACATTCACTATTACCGATATAAAAATTAATAATCATCCTATTAAAAGTCACGCTTGAGTTTTTATACTGTATTTAAATTAATCTGATGTTATTGCGGATAGTTTTCAAAACATTTACTTCACACCTAAGGCAATTAGGCAGCAGCAGTTTACCTTTAACATAAATCGAAGGAGATGATCCTCCTCTGCATGAAACAAAAGAAAATGTTTTTATACTGCTTTTCGTGTTTTTGTCCACCGAAACTGATATGTGCTTTTTCTTTTCTGTGTAGGTATGTGTAACAATTTTTTGAGGACAGCTAGGAGTTACGCATCAAATTCGGTATCATAACAATCAGTTACCCCCCCCACCCCCCCATTTATTTACCGTGGTGGCAACTGATATTATTTTGCTAATTTTTCGGTGAAATCAAATAGGGGCATTTAGTAATTTTAATGCCATATTCGAAAGAGCTGTTTCTTCTGCATAAGATGGAATCTACTATAACTGTTAGCGGAAGGCTAGAATTGGGAAAGCTTTCCCTAACTCAATCCACCGATAACTATCTTTAGTTTGATAAACTGTAACCCTATTCCCTCTTTTAAAAACAGCTGTTTTTATTTTGATTTATTTATTTATTTGTTTGTGAAGTTTACAGACACGATAAAATTGGATTCTAATTTATGCTTCTTATAAACAATTTGATTCTTAACTACAGTAAAATGGGGTGAATCGGAACACTTTTCTGCTTTAATTGTAAAAAAAGTAGTTAAAAGATTTTTTTTTAATTTGATTTTTGGGTAAAATTTTCGGTCTTGCTTTGCTTTTGATATTCAAAGCAAAGACAAAACATTTCGAACAGTTATTATTTATATATATACTAGCTGACCCGGCCACGCGTTGCTGTGGCTAAGGTATGGGTTAAACTATAATGTTTCAAAGGTCAAAATATGAAAACAATCGAACAAAAATTTCCTAAGTTTGCTAGAAACAAAAAATCAACAAAAAATGTAGCATTTTAGTACTTAGAAATATTATATTCAAGCTTGTAACAATTGAGTTAATTAAAAATTTGCTTATTGCTATTGTAACATTTTATTTTTTTAGTAATGTAGGTAGGGTAGATAATTCCCCAATATTATTTGTTATTTTTTGAATTATAAGCATTTTAAATTTCAGTTTAACTCAACACTAATCGGTGCACAATATAATTTGTTAATCTGTCTCTTGTAAACAAAAATAGATTGGACGTTTTTCCCACACGGGAGCAAGCGACCTTTAGTTGCCCATGGGAAAAACATTGGTTTTCTAAATCTAAACCGCAAACTGACATTGTTTGTCCTTGGAACTTATTAATGGACATGGCGAAGGCTAAACGAATGGGAAACTGTAGCCTTTTGAAGGGTATTGAAGATTCTGACGGTGTCATTGGGATACGTGGCAACAAAACTACTTCATCTTTAAACTTGCCAGTCAAAATGATTGCCTCAATAATGTTCCCAGTGATTTTTTTGATAACTAAACGCGTACCATTGCATAATCTCAGTGGATTTAAATTACGTAGAAGAACTATGGGTGAACCAATTTTTAACAGCAGATTATGTGGTGGCATACCGGGTATGTTTAAAGAATTTTAGTTAAGAATACAGAAAAGCTGGTAGCTAAATAGATAATTTGCAATAAAAAATACAGGGTGTCCACTCCAATCGTGGACCAATAGCTAATTTCTAAACCGTTAGAGATAAGCATAGAGTTTATTTATGAAAAAATCTCCAAATTACGAAAGAAATTTTGGGTCTATTCAATGTTTTTCAAAAAATCAAATTTTGAAAGAGTTACGAAATTTAAATTTTTATACAGCCCCCCAGTCCTATCAATCATATTTAGTAAAACATTCTTGACACTGTAACGTTTAAAACTAAAAAAAAAATCACTCTTCTACCATAAAAATTGACCGAGTTATGACATTTTGAAAAATCAAGATTTTGAAGGATTTCGCATACGGTCCCTTAAGCGATCTCTCGATGACGTCATGAAATAATGCAAAATCTTGATTTTTCAAAACGTCATAACTCGGTCAATTTTTGTGGTAGAGGAGTGATTTTTTTTTAGTTTTAAACGTTACAGTGTCAAGAATGTTTTACTAAATATGATTGATAGGACTGGGGGGCTGTATAAAAATTTAAATTTCGTAACTCTTTCAAAATTTGATTTTTTGAAAAACATTGAATAGACCCAAAATTCCTTTCATAATTTGGAGATTTTTTCCTAAATAAACTATATGCGCATCTCTAACGGTTTAGAAATTAGCTATTAGTCCACGATTGGAGTGGACACCCTGTATATTGCGGTCCTAAATTGAGATAAAAACTTTCCTATCATTTAAGTTGGACCAAACTGAAACTGCGTGCAAAATTTGGTTAAAATCGGTTCAGTAATTGAGGAGTCCATTGGCCACAAACACAGGGACACGTAATTTTTATATATTAAGAATATTACCTGTTTACTGCGCTCCGGAAGGTGTCAGAACGTGTGCTTTATGTCGCTCAGCCATGGAGGTGTCAAAAAAGGCTTAGTAAAAAGGTTTAGCCAAGAACACAGAAAAGCTGGTAGCTAAATACATAATTTGCAATTAAAAATACATTGCGGTCCTAACTTGAGATATAAACTATCCTATCATTTCAGTTGGACCAAACTGAAACTGCGTGCAAAATTTGGTTACAATCGGTTCAGTAATTGAGGAGTCCATTGGCCACAAACACAGGGACACGTAATTTTTATATATTAAGATATTACCTGTTTACTGCGCTCCGGAAGCTGTCAGAACGTGTGCTTTATGTCACTCAGCCATGGAGGTGTCAAAAAAGGCTTAGTAAAAAGGTTTAGCCAAGAACACAGAAAAGCTGGTAGCTAAATACATAATTTGCAATTAAAAATACATTGCGGTCCTAAATTGAGATATAAACTATCCTATCAATTAAGTTGGACCAAACTGAAACTGCGTGCAAAATTTGGTTACAATCGGTTCAGTAATTGAGGAGTCCATTGGCCACAAACACAGGGACACGTAATTTTTATATATTAAGATGTTACCTGTTTACTGCGCTTCGGAAGCTGTCAGAACGTGTGCTTTATGTCGCTCAGCCATGGAGGTGTCAAAAAAGGCTTAGTAAAAAGGCTTAGTAAAAAGGTTTAGCCAAGAACACAGAAAAGCTGGTAGCTAAATACATAATTTGCAATTAAAAATACATTGCGGTCCTAAATTGAGATAAAAACTATCCTATCATTTAAGTTGGACCAAACTGAAACTGCGTGCAAAATTTAGTTACAATCGGTTCAGTAATTGAGGAGTCCATTGGCCACAAACACAGGGACACGTAATTTTTATATATTAAGATGTTACCTGTTTACAGCGCTCCGGAAGCTGTCAGAACGTGTGCTTTATGTCGCTCAGCCATGGAGGTGTCAAAAAAGGCTTAGTAAAAAGGTTTAGCCAAGAACACAGAAAAGCTGGTAGCTAAATACATAATTTGCAATTAAAAATACATTGCGGTCCTAACTTGAGATATAAACTATCCTATCATTTCAGTTGGACCAAACTGAAACTGCGTGCAAAATTTGGTTACAATCGGTTCAGTAATTGAGAAGTCCATTGGCCACAAACACAGGGACACGTAATTTTTATATATTAAGATATTACCTGTTTACTGCGCTCCGGAAGCTGTCAGAACGTGTGCTTTATGTCACTCAGCCATGGAGGTGTCAAAAAAGGCTTAGTAAAAAGGTTTAGCCAAGAACACAGAAAAGCTGGTAGCTAAATACATAATTTGCAATTAAAAATACATTGCGGTCCTAAATTGAGATATAAACTATCCTATCAATTAAGTTGGACCAAACTGAAACTGCGTGCAAAATTTGGTTACAATCGGTTCAGTAATTGAGGAGTCCATTGGCCACAAACACAGGGACACGTAATTTTTATATATTAAGATGTTACCTGTTTACTGCGCTTCGGAAGCTGTCAGAACGTGTGCTTTATGTCGCTCAGCCATGGAGGTGTCAAAAAAGGCTTAGTAAAAAGGCTTAGTAAAAAGGTTTAGCCAAGAACACAGAAAAGCTGGTAGCTAAATACATAATTTGCAATTAAAAATACATTGCGGTCCTAAATTGAGATATAAACTATCCTATCATTTAAGTTGGACCTAACTGAAACTGCGTGCAAAATTTGGTTACAATCGGTTCAGTAATTGAGGAGTCCATTGGCCACAAACACAGGGACACGTAATTTTTATATATTAAGATGATATTACCTGTTTACTGCGCTCCGGAAGCTGTCAGAACGTGTGCTTTATGTCGCTCAGCCATGGAGGTGTCAAAAAAGGCTTAGTAAAAAGGCTTAGTAAAAAGGTTTAGCCAAGAACACAGAAAAGCTGGTAGCTAAATACATAATTTGCAATTAAAAATACATTGCGGTCCTAAATTGAGATATAAACTATCCTATCATTTAAGTTGGACCAAACTGAAACTGCGTGCAAAATTTGGTTACAATCGGTTCAGTAATTGAGGAGTCCATTGGCCACAAACACAGGGACACGTAATTTTTATATATTAAGATATTACCTGTTTACTGCGCTTCGGAAGCTGTCAGAACGTGTGCTTTATGTCGCTCAGCCATGGAGGTGTCAAAAAAGGCTTAGTAAAAAGGTTTAGCCAAGAACACAGAAAAGCTGGTAGCTAAATACATAATTTGCAATTAAAAATACATTGCGGTCCTAAATTGAGATATAAACTATCCTATCATTTAAGTTGGACCAAACTGAAACTGCGTGCAAAATTTGGTTACAATCGGTTCAGTAATTGAGGAGTCCATTGGCCACAAACACAGGGACACGTAATTTTTATATATTAAGATATTACCTGTTTACTGCGCTCCGGAAGCTGTCAGAACGTGTGCTTTATGTCGCTCAGCCATGGAGGTGTCAAAAAAGGCTTAGTAAAAAGGTTTAGCCAAGAACACAGAAAAGCTGGTAGCTAAATACATAATTTGCAATTAAAAATACATTGCGGTCCTAAATTGAGATATAAACTATCCTATCATTTAAGTTGGACCAAACTGAAACTGCGTGCAAAATTTGGTTACAATCGGTTCAGTAATTGAGGAGTCCATTGGCCACAAACACAGGGACACGTAATTTTTATATATTAAGATAGGAATTTAGGGGTGTTTCGAATCACCCCGCTGATAGGGGTCAATCGGAACACTTGTTAACATTTTTATTTTTTTCAATTTAACCTGTAATATTTCTCACAAACATGAGGAATATTGATGGGGAGAATAAGAACAGATAGTTACTGTCAAATAAAAGTTTATTTTCTATACCAGTAAACGTTTATAATTTGTCAGAATTAAAAATAATTTTGAACTTATGAAAAATTAAATTAATTTTAAGAAATGCTTTTGAATTAAATACAAAGCTGTAACATAAATTGAAGTCACTCATATCGTCCACAAATATGTACTTGACCTTAAAACTAGCAGTTGTGGCTTGACTTAAGTTTTTTCATAACATCTTCTGGGATGAACGCTGCCTTTTCTTTAGTTTCTTGAAATCTCTGGGTTTTGGGGATTGTCCTGTAAGATTTTCCCACTTATTCATCACTGTCTGTGTGCTGGACTTTTGCTACATAAAGTCTGTATGACTTTCCCCATGTATTTTAGGTAAAAAGAAGTCTCCTGGAGCAAAAATCTTTTTAAATCTGCAATTTTCTGTCATTCTAAGATCTAGTTGCTCACGAGAAGAGATAAACAGTAATAAATCCTTGTTCTTGTCTTGACTAGAGAAATTGGGGTTAGAATCTTGATTTTTCAAACAGTTTCCTTTAAATAAGTTTGAATTGGAACAACAGAACCAAGTGTTCCGATACACCCCGCAAATTTTTTTCCTATGTCATTTTTCAGAATTCTTCATTTTTATGACACAATTTTTAAAAAATGTAAATTCTAATGTGGTATTCAGTTGTTCAGATACATGCATAATTGAAACATACCACTCTTAGGTTTAAATTATAAGAAGGTTTGTACTTACATATGAAGTTTTGCAGTCTATGAAAACGTGATGTTTTCTAGCATTCCACGTGCAGCCCTCCTTATAAGCCAGTAACGTTGCCAGATTGACAAAAGTAATTTTTTCCTACTTCCTATGATCTTACCTTTCTAAAAAAAAATTAATGGCGAAAAATACCCAATAGTATATTTATGAAGAATTTCTTTGTACGGTTGGGAAGTTTTGTTCCGATTGACCCCGCTGTTCCTATACACCCCATTTTCCGGTACGTATTTTACGTCTTTTAAAGGTATATTTAATTTAATACTCGAACTGGTGGAAATTTTATTCTGCACAGATTACTTTTTTTATGATACTTTCATGTATTGCGGTATCTTTTCAAATGAAATTGTTTTGATTTTTGGGCATTATTTGATAAAATATTTAATATAAATAAAATACAGAAATAGCTGGACAAATTCGCTGTACCTATAAAAAATTAAGAATAATCAACTACATAACATTGAAACTTGAAATGAGAAGAAAGAACTTTTCAAAAAAAATAGTAAAAGCCAATGATTAAAAAACTTCTATAATTTATTGCATGTTGTTTTTATAAAAGAATAGGGTATTTGAGAGTATATTTTACTTAGATTTTTTCTCTTTTCACTTGTCGTGTGCTTTGAAGGGATTAAACTCTGATGTCACCAATTACTGAGCAACCTTTCTGTGACTTGAAGAGCTATTGCTATTTAAATATTTACACTAAAAAAATACAAAACAACACATCAGAATGCAGCCACATTCCTTGGTAACTGTTACTTTACAGTGTGCTTTCAAAAGACTATAAATCAAATTAAAACTTTGATTTATTTCAACTGATGAAAATAATTTCTAATGTGGGGCGTATCACGCTGTCCTATAGGGTAAACCGTAAAGTGTCGGGGGAAAGAAGTTTTTTGTCCTGAAATAGATTTCCGTACCCTTGAAATTAAAACAGTTTATATATTCTAACTTGAAATTAAAGAATATACTGAAACTATTTTATCAAAAAAGCTAATGCATAATGCACAAGAATCTACAGCTTAACTATTTTTTCCACACAATGTTCGATTACGTCGCGAAAACGATTGGTTTAAACTTATTAGACAGCTACCAAATTGCTTGAGTGCTATTTATTCCCATTACTGTCTATATTGCAGCATTTCATTTCGATTTTACTATAGCTAATTCTAATTAAGCTAGCTAAATGACATTTCCTCTTAAATTCATTTATATTCGTTCAAAATGTTAAACCTTTTAATGCTTCTTAATTATTCTCAGTCTCCTTCCGTTTCCAGTCGCATTCTTACTTTTTATATATTTTTTCTTTTCCAATTTCCTAATTTCCTTCTTTTCTTCCTAATTGCTAATTTTAAAGAATTTTTTACTGGAATTAGTTACATTTAAGAGAAATTGGGTTAGAGAAAAATCTATTTTCTTTTTTTTTTTTTTTTTTTAATGACGAGTCCTTATATACAGTTGACCAATTTTGAAAGCATTACTCGTTTAGATCAGTTCCTTTTGTTCATTCCTTGACTGTTTTAAGTTTTAAATTCATTACTTTGCTAATTGACAATAAATTATTTCAAATGCACTTTAAGTTGTTAAATATGTTAAATAAAAAAGACAAAACTGTATAAATTTCTGCTTTTCAAACTGTTAGGTGCTATATTTCTGTGAATTACAGCTACGATTTTTTTTTTCAAACATTTTCACTTAAACCTTCATTTTTTACTACTCTGGTTTCTCCTTTTCTTTCTTTAGTTTTTTTCCCGAATGTTTGTCCTGTACATTTAATTGCTTGTACTCGTGCGTGTGATTACTTGTGTTTTGTACTAATATGCAAAACATTATAAGACACTTTATTTAAAATTTAATTTCCTGTAACCAAGTAAAAATATTTTTAACACTGAAAATCAAAAACCCACAAAAAATTGTTCTCACTGCTAACCCTTAAACATTTTTCCTGAATTGATCAACTCGTTTTAATTTTATTATTTACGTCTCTGCATCTAAATAACATTGAATATTTGTGATTATGCAGACAAGTATTATATTAATAGCTTCATAAATTTCGTAAATATTATTCAAAACCGCCATAAAAGGATTATTTTTTTATATGGGAACTGAAGTAATATCAACGTTAAAATATTGAGCTAATAAATATAATCCTTCAATATTGAAGCTATATATCAGAATTCTATTGCGTAAAATGTTCAGAATCGCAATTGATATTTATTGCAGCAACCATTATTTTCGAAAAATGAGCTTCAGTTTTTAGGGAAGAGGAAGCCAAATGCGTTTATTTATTTCATAAAACTAATAAACAAAACATTTATTCAACAATATGCGTGTTTGTGTGTGCGGTTTTTTTCTTTTTTTAATCGGATAAAGAAATTTAAACATGCCTCTGAAGAACTTAATATTAAACATAAATATTTCGAAAAATAAAGAAAACAAATATTAAAATCTTATGTGTTTTTTTTTAAATCCAAAATATATTACATGATGTAAAACTCTCTACTTTCCAACTAGTGTTTCCTGTTTATTTTTCCTTATTATTTCAAATAAAGTTTATTCGAAGTAAATTTGCTTGTACAGTCACATTTTGTAGAGGAAACACGTTTTCAGGTTGTTCTTATTCTCTAATTTTGAAGCGCTCAAAATTGAAGGAAAATATAGTCAAATTGAAAAGTAAAAGCATAAGCAGAGACACAAATAGAATCCGTTTACAACTGGTTAGTCTACGTATATTTAGGGTCAGAAAGATACGAATGACAACTAGGTACCGATTTCAGTGGTTGTGCATAAAAAACGTAAAAGCATATTTTATTTTCCTGTAATTTATAATTAGAAAATAAAATGAATTATCTCCCACAATTTAAATTCTCACTTATTCAAGACATCGTTCTATAGAAAAAATTAAAGCCGCTAATTGTACTTCCCTTTTGTGGTCTTTTAATGAGTGCAGCCTGAATGTATTAACTATGAAAACAATGAAAAGATCTTAAAACCTTGATCAAGTTTTCATTTCCTTGGCATCCTAAGTATTTTGACATTTACAAACCCAGAAATACTCTTTGCAAAAGCAAACATTTTTCATATCTCAAAATGTTTGCAAAAGAAAATAACCCTGAATATGGAAAAGATTTTTAGTCCCTCAGAGACACACAAATATACATTTCTTTAGAATCTTTACAATGTTTGAAAATCTGGTGCTTTAAGGTATGTTGAGCGTTCTAGAAGGGTATTGGGAATATTATTATACAAATAAAGATAGTTACTTCTACTCTTTCAAATTTATTTTTACAATAATATTCTAAAATTTATTTTCTAGAATTGCATTCACTTAAAATATTTTACTAAGTTCGATAATGCTTTATGTATAAAAAGTCTTACTAATAATTCAACTTCCAATATATTTATTTCATTGCAACGAAAGTTGCACATAACTTTTACAAGTCGTTGGAGTTCCCAAAGCTCTTTAAATGAATTATTGTATTTACTTTAACAAATCCTTTAAGCTTCATTTTTAGTGATTTAAAGAAATAAATTTACTTTGATGGGTTTTAAAGATACATTTATAATAAACAAGTAAGACTAGGTTCCTTTCAATGGTTAAATTTGTTATTTATTTCTTAACACTAAAGAGTTAATAGAAATGTATTGAGACTTTTACATGAAATTTAATTCAGCTTATTCCAGCATGGGAGGGCAATTTATACTTAAATTCCGAAAACAAAAGAAATCTGCATATTTGCCAAAAAAAACTTGTTTTGTATTAGGAGGACTGGAAAGTAATGTCATTGTTTTTTAACAAACAAATTTTTCAACTTGTGCATTCTTAACCTTCCTCTACTACGGTGGGTCGTATCCGACCCAAATCAAATTTAAAATTCTGTCTAATTTATTTTTACATCCTATAGTATTATTACTTTACATTAGTATCCAATTTCCAAAACATAAATAGTTTTTTACGTTAAAAAAAGGCTCAAAAAACAGTATGTCGGATCCGCCCCAAAAGTAGTGTATGTGTGATCTTAAACGACCGTAGTAGAGGAGGGTTAATCAACAATGTAATAAACCTCGTTATCAGCAATCTTGAGTCGTGTAAGCTCAAAAATATTCAATCTTGAATAGATAGAAATTAGCAGGTTTTGAAGCAAAATATCAGAAGATGGCATTTTGCATATCAGACAAATTGTTCTGTTTGACAGACAATGTGTTTTGTCACATATAGATCAAAATAAAGGGAAATCACGTGGTGCAATGTCTGGTAAGTATGATAAGTGATGGAGCCCTCCACAAATCATTAACTTTTTTTAACTTTTCGCCTTCAGCAGTGTAATCTCCTATTACACTGCTGAAGGCGAATCTCCTCTAATGTTACAGGATTACTACTTTTCTGCTACTCCACCCAATACATAAACCGATTCCCCTTTTTACTTATATCAAGCAAAGGTACCGTTATTGAGTTTGGTCCGATTATAGCGTTACCTAATCATACCTATAACGGTTCAGATTTTGGGCTTAAAGTTTGAGTTTGAGTCTAAACTTTTGAAATCAGTTAATGAAATACAAAAAAGAAAAGCAGTAAAGAATAGGGTTTTTTAGCTCCCAAGTCTAAAGCGCTCTCAAGCGGCAATATTTGAACTTTGTCTTTATCATTTATTTTCAAGAAAATACATTAAGAATAATTCTAGATAAAGAATTCCGAAAAAGAATCGACTAATTTTTCCGTTTTCTATAATCATTTCAGATTTTGGACCCTAATCTGTAATGGCGCCTATCTCCTTCGGAAGTCGTTTAGGTCCCCTAGTTTATTATTTGATTTTTTTGTCATAATATGTATTATATTCTCTTAAAGTTTTGCCTAAAAGTTCTGAAACTCTGTATTTTTTATCATTATACTAAATGAGATTGTGTCATTTTCTAAATTCAGATTTGAAATGCACTTGCAAAAGCTTTTTGTTTTTTAGCCTACTTTCCCATTAAAAATAAAAGAAAGCCGAAAAAAGTATGAAAAGTAGCTTAATGCATCTAAAAAAATATCGCCAAGTCCAAAAAATATCGCCAAGTTAAAAAAAATATCGCCAAGTCGAAAAAAATATCGCCAAGTTAAAAAAATAAAAAGGTAAAATGAATATTGAAAAATTAAAAATTTGAAAGTGGGTATTGAGATGGGGAATTTGTGTGTCGGTCGGTCCGTCAGTCGGTCGGTCGGTCTGTCTGTCCCCCCCTAATAACTTTTGAATGAACATTCCGATTTGGACAAACTTTTTTTTGTTGGAAAGGTCTCGGCGAGTACAGCTCATTCCCATAATTGATTTTTCGATTTGAACAATTCAACTTTGAACCGTTCAAACAACCTGTCCCGCGATGCTAACTTTTGAATGAACAGTCCGATTTGAACAAACTTTTTTTTGTTCGAAAGATCTTTTCAAGGATACTTCATTCCCGTATCTACATTTTCGATTTGAACAATTTTTCGCTCAACATTGAACCGTTCAAGCAACCTTTCCCCACCTAATAACTTCTGAGTGAACCATCCGAATGGAATAAACTTTTTTTTGTTGGAAAGATCTCGGAGAGTACAGCTCATTCCCATATTTGATTTTTCGATTTGAACAATTTTTGGTTCAACTTTGAACCGTTCAAACAACCTGTCCCGCGATACTAACTTTTTAGTGAACAGTCCGATTTGAACCACCTTTTTTTTGTTCGAAAGATCTCGGCAAGGATACTTCATTACCGTATTTAAATTTTCAATTTGAACATTTTTTTCGTTCAACATTGCACCGTTCAAACAACCTTTCCCCACCCAATAACTTTTAAGTGAACCGTCCGAATTGAATAAACTTTTTTTGTTCGAAAGATCTCGGAGAGACTCATTCCCATATTTCACTTTTCAATTTGAACCATTTTTCGTTCAATGATGAACCGTTCAGAAAATTTTTTTTACATGAGCGCCTACGGGAAATTTTAATTGAATGTTGATTCTGAACTTAAAGGCAGATTTCCTTCAAACTAACTTTGTAAGAAAATGGTTTTGATAAATAATGTATTGTAAAGTACTTTTCTGAATAATCTTCTGTGAGGACTCTGATTCCGACTCCTGACTCCGCAAACAAGGCGGAAATGCAGGCTCAGAAAAAATGACTGACTGGGCAGACGATTTTTTGTTTATTTATTTATTTATTTGTTTTGTTTAATTTATTATTATTATTATTTTTTTTTTTTTTTTGGCAGACGATTTTTTTTGTTAACAAAAATTTTTCATTCACGAGAGCATTTAATTCTTTATTTATATTTATCAACTGGCAGCGGTTTAAAAATGAAATTCGAGACATTTTATTAACGAACGATTTTTTTTCTTTCTTTGATAAAATGTGTTTTGATGTTCTTTGTTCTTTTATTTTTGTTTTATTTTTTTTTTCTGAAAACGATTGTGGAATTTTTCTACGGAAGAACTATGACAGTTACATTCTTTAAATGGTGCGACAAAACTTTATTTACTCGTTCATTTACTTTTTACGTGTCTATTTCATCTGATGAGAGGGGTATATTTTGCTTTTAGAAATCAGCTTTAAGTGCTATAAAGGTATGTTTGACATAATTTTCAGTTTCAGATAATTAATAGAATATTGATCAGATGCTAGAATGCCGATATCGATGTACGGGAAAGTAGGCTCGTTTAGTTCTTGACAGAACTTCTTGTTTTTTTTTTTTTTTGTCGTGTGCAGGCTGGCAATTTGGGGTGCGCTGCTTCACTTTTCCAACTGTACCGTTATTTGGTGTGAAGTCCGACTTCCACAGTACACGCATGCCATAGGTACCCGTTTATAGGGTAGGCAACCTTTCACACAACAACACATTCATACAAAGAAGGGACAAGGACAGGAGAGAGAAAGCACATCCATGCCCAAGCTGGGACTCGAACCCGGGGCCACACCATCCGTGGTAGACTGCTCTGACCACTAGACAAGGTGGCTGGCAAAAGCGTTTTGTTAAACCTTTAATATTGGGGGAGGGGGGGGAGGGTTCCAATGTGTCTTTATCATTGCAGCTCAAAACAATAGAACCCACTTTAGGAAGAACTCTAATGTCTTGCACGAGCGGATTCATTATGTCCTACATAAAACTCTAATTCCAAAACGTTTTGAAATAAATCGATAATCGTAAAAAAATCGCATTAACTAGAATAGAAGGAAAAGTTCTCGAATTCTTCCACTTTTCATATTACGAAGCTTCCTAACGACTATTCCAAAGTCCGTAGAGAAAGGTCGTTTAAGTACGAGGAAATACTACTTTTATGGTGTCTGCGATATGCGTTGATATTAATTGAAGGACTGCTTTACTAGCTAAAATCACAAGTTGAGAAATTCTCGTTTTTGACAAATTTTGTGCGTTGTTACTTATTATTTAATATTTTAAATCTTATTCTCCAATTTTAATCACATGAAATGATTTCATCTTTCACAAAAATAGTGCAAAAACTAATTACGCAGATAGAAATTGATAAAATCTTTATGCAACAACAAGAATAGGGAAAAACGTATATTAAGCGCAACGCATATGAGTTTGCTAACTTTTGCTTGATTCACGCAATATAGTACAGCTAATTAGATTATGTTCTAGTTGACAACCGTAGAAGCATTGAAGTACACAGTTTTCGTGCTCATTTGCGTGTAGCATTAAGAATCTTCTCTACTAATAATAAAGCTGAAGGTGGTTCTGTCTTTCCTTCTTTCTGTCTGTCTGTTACGCGCGTAGCGCCAAAACCGTTCGGTCGATTTTCATGCCACTTGTCACAAAATTAGTTTGTAGCATGTAGTTTTGCACCTCGAAGCGATTTTTCGAAAATTCCATTTCGTTCTTTTTCTATTCGAATTCTTAGCGGAAATTCGATAAAATAGGGAAGAAATATTTCACACACATTTTCAAGTCTTATGTCATTCGAAAGCTTGGAATTTTCTGCACAAAATGAAGTTTTTTCGAAGTTTCTACGATCATCAGGAGAGCTGTAACAATTGTTTTTAGAATCCCGAAATTCAAGGCTTACCTTCAGTAAAGCAAGCCAAACGATTCTAAAATAGTTGAACTCTAGAATAAAATTTGTTTGAAAAGAGAGATAAAATGAATTATTTTATCAACGGAAATCAACTTTTCATGTTGTTACTATGGTTACGTGTTCATACTTATTTTTGTTTCGTTATTTTTCCAGGGTTGCCAGACGTAGTATTTTTGATTCTACGATAGTATTTTTTCGGCCCAAATTAGGAGCGTAGTATTTTTCTCTCAACCCTGTTTCCAATATACTAATGACTTAATTAAAAGATTTGGCGGATTTTTTTTTTTTTTTTGATTTTCATAGATTTCGCATTTTAGCAACATTGATTTTGGCAGCGTTTGGAAACAGTAGTATTTTGTAATATTTTTTTTAGAGGAGGCGTAGTATTTTTTTGTTCCAATTCTCTGGCAACCCTGTCTTTTTCCCGGTAAAGATGCTTTGGGACCCTGCTTGGCGCGTTTTCAAAAAGTCAACTACGCAAAATAGCTAGGGTTACCACGCTTGGCGCGCCTATCGTTCATTTAGCAAGAAAAGGGCACCTAAAGCACAGATTAACGAAATATCGTATCAATTGCGATATTGCATCGTTTTTTTAAAGTGTTTCATTTCGGAAAATGTATTGTTTTGTTTTTTAAGCTAGGAAAGAAAACTTTCTTCTTCTTTTAAACTTTGGTAAGATTTCTGTTGGTTTCTGTTATCAACAAAATTGTTCTTATTTTCTTTTTTTGGCTTATTTTTGTCCATCTCCCTTGGGGTTGCATTCGAATGTTCCAAGGGGGTGTTTTACCCATTTATCGGGTAAATCAGTGTTTTCAATGCAAGGTGATATGAATTGGTTAACAAAAGTGATATGAATTAGCGCGACCACTTGGCGATATATCGCCAAGCTTTTGATCGCCAAGTATTTGACGCCAAATTTTCGATTTTTTTTTTTTTTATTTAGGTTCCATTTGGCGCTGTTGGCGATATTTTGCGAAAAATCCACTGAATGATGTTAAAATCGACGATATTTAGGAGATTAATCATTATAAAACATTTTTTTGCATTGTTTCGTAGCAAACTAGGGATACAAATGTTTGAATTGTTATCTTGCTCACTCCAAGCACTATTTTAGCACTTAAGGCATCTACTAAGAAATTTACACGTAAAATTAAGTAGTGTGGGGTCCATATCAGATCATTATATCACTTTAAAGGAATTATAGTTGAATAAAACTAAAATAGAGCATTTTTCTGCTATATCAATTATTTTACAAATGAACTTTTAATTTTATACCACGGGCAAAGCCGTGCGGGTACCGCTAGTATAACATAAAACTAAAATAATGGTTTTCAACCATTCGGTACGCTTACTCCGTTAGTAAAGATCTGTTCCCTTTAACTCCCAAAAATTATACAAAATTCCACTTTTTAGTTAAAATTTAACTGTGGTTTAGGTTTAGTAATGTCGTGTGATCCTATATATTTCAATACCGATTAATTACACTGCAAAAAATAAACTATTGTTTTCAGAATATAATACCAGCAACAGAGGTTCGAGTTTAAAACTGTAAAATGGACAGTATTAAACTGCAAAATTTGCTACCTTACAGTCTAATGCTATAAAACAGCAATTTTACAGTTTATTACCATAAAATTAGCTGTATTATACTGTAAAAACAGCATTATAATCATGGCAGCTGTTGTTCCTGTTTAAAACTGAAAAATGCACAGTACTAAACTAAAATTAGCAGTTTTACAGTTTATTACTGTAATATTAGCAACTTTACAGTTTATTAGAGTAAAATTAGAAAGTTGACAGTTTAATACTGTAAAATTAGTAATTTTTACATTTTGTTACCATAAAATTACGTGTATTATACTGCAAAAACTACATCTAGTTTTTACAGTGTAACTTGTGCACTGATGCTGAAAGAAATTGAGTAGGCATTTAAATGAAGTACCGTCCAGAACTTCACACAATTTATTTCAACTAAGTAGAAGTGTTTATAAACAACAATTATTGAGTTATTGAAGCAAGTTTAATGTCTAAAATGATTACCCAAGCAGCACAAAGGCGTTCAAAACACGTTCTGCAACACGTACAGAGCGCACCAGCCGGCACGTTCAAAACACGTTCTCGCAGCACGTGTTGTCAACGTCTATGTGTCTCATCGATCGATGGTAATATGACACGTCGAAATCTGGTGTTGACCACCTTTTTTTGTCCCAGTTTTGAACGTAGAATGGTAGGTTATATTTAGGTTCTGGAAATACGTTTGTTTTCAGTGCTCCCCAGCTGAAAAAGTATACTACGTATACCCCACTATCCGGTGGCCGTGACATGTTTTAACCGTGACATCATTTTTGATCCACCATTTTTGATCCATGATCGTCGCCATCTTGGTTTTAATTATTTAATTAATTTATTTAATTTAACTATTGATTTTTTAATTACTTTGAATTTAATATATTCATTCCGCGGGATTCGAACGCGGGTCCCTTGCGACTCCAGCCGGACACGCTAACCACTATACGCTACTTAATCTCATCGAAGGAGAAAAATAATACTTTAAATGCAATTTTTTTTTTGCAGGAGGCGCCATCTATGAAAGACTAAGGGCGTAAATCATATCATTTTATTAGTATGAATGCAATGCTTTTTTACTGAAATGCATGCAAATCTGATTAGGATCATGGGAGAAAGAGTTGTTTAGGATAAAACTTAAAGTTTCTGCAGGTATTATTCCTCTTCCCTTTCTAAAAAGCACCAATTCACGACCTCAATTCTGAGAAATTAAGCACCTCCTTAAGCACTGAAATGACACCGTGATAATATCAGGGCTGCAGAGTCGGAGGAAAAATGGTCGACTCCGACTCCGGGATTTTAAAACATTCGACTTCGACTCCCGACTCCTGCTTTTTTTGAAATTATTTATTTTTTTACCCAAATGTGAAGAGGGAAAAACCCTAAACAAAGGTTGAAATATTAAGTCCATTTTTAAAAGTTTCATTTTTATTCATGGTCGTAGATAGGACTAACTTTAGGGGGGGGAGCAAGCTGGGGTATCCCAGTTGGAGGTCATGGGAGGTCATTGTGACCTCTCGAAAAGTTTAATTTGGTCATGAATTCTCGCAGGTAATTTCACCACATTTACCTCAATTCTCGGAGATCACTGTGACCTCCCAAAAAGTTCATTTTCTCCAGAGCAAATGACAAGTGCCGCTCTTGTCATATTTGACTCCGTACAAAACTAATCCTTTTCTTGTTAAATGGCCAGATTTTATTTTAACACAATGCATTTTTGCTGCAAATATTTTTTATTATCTTGCATAAGCCTTATACATAGCCTCATACATAGCAATTCGTTTCACAAAGCAGACCCACCATTTTGAAGCCCTTTTTAATGATCCTAGATGCTTAGGATTTGGATATTGGACGCTGAAAATTTGTATCTGTTAGTTTCAAAGACATGTTTTCACCACCATAAAATTTCATCGAAATCGGAGGTGGTTGGAGTCGGAGTCGGAGTCGACATGTTTTTCAGCAACTCCGACTCCGACTCCTTTAGTCCAAAATCAGTCTGACTCCGACTCTTCGACTCCGACTCTGCAGCCCTGGATAATATTACTGTTTTTGCACGTCAAATATCACGTTCCTTAAGCACTGAAATGACACCGTGATAATATTACTGTTTTTGCACGTCAAATATCACGTTCCTTAAGCACTGAAATGACACCGTGATAATATTACTGTTTTTGCACGTCAAATATCACGTTCCTTAAGCACTGAAATGACACTGTGATAATATTACTGTTTTTGCACGTCAAATATCACGTTCCTTAAGCACTGAAATGACACCGTGATAATATTACTGTTTTTGCACGTCAAATATCACGTTCTTTAAGCACTGAAATGACACCGTGATAATATTACTGTTTTTGCACGTCTAATATCACGTTCTTCAAGCACTGAAATGACACCGTGATAATATTACTGTTTTTGCACGTCGAATATAACGTTCAAGTGACACTTAGCACCGTTATTTGACCAATAACACCATTTTTGCACCAAATTTGAACGTTCTGGTGCTGCTGGGGTAACCTCTTTAAAAAAAATCAGAGTTCTAGCTTATCATTTTCGAAGAAGCTTTCAAGTATTTTATGCCTTATTAATAAAAACTTTGTATTACAATCTCTGTTTAAAAAGTTTTCTTGTTTTTAATTTAAAGTATAGTTTCAAAGTTAATGTATAATTATTGCATACACAATTTAACAAAACGTTTTTGCTGCGGGTACGCATAATAACTAACGAGCAAGAAATGGGTTTAGAGGCTGAAAAATATTAAAACCTCCTGCACTAAAGTATTCACGGCAACAAGAAACGCTTCATAATGTACTTACATTTCACAGAAAACTTAACACACAGTAAGCAAGCATACTCAGAAAAACAAGTTTTGGTAAATCAGAGAAAAAACGAGACATTAAAACTTAACTAAACAAAGTAATACTTGAAACAGTAAGAAACCTCCTGTAAGCCATCGTTAACCTTTTGGATCCGGGCTGTTTTTTTGAAAATTATTCTTTCGACCCAGGTAGTACCCCCAGCAGCACCAGAACGTTCAAATTTGGTGCAAAAATGGTGTTATTGGTCAAATAACGGTGCTAAGTGTCCCTTGAACGTTATATTCGACGTGCAAAAACAGTAATATTATCACGGTGTCATTTCAGTGCTTAAAGAACGTGATATTTGACGTGTAAAAACAGTAATATTATCACGGTGTCATTTCAGTGCTTAAGGAACGTGATATTTGACGTGTAAAAACAGTAATATTATCACGGTGTCATTTCAGTGCTTAAGGAGGTGCTTAATTTCTCAGAATTGAGGTCGTGAATTGCTGCTTTTTAGAAAGGGGGGAGGAATCATATCTGCAGAAACTTTAAGTTTTATCCTAAACAACTCTTTCTCCCAAGATCCTAATCAGATTTGCATGCATTTCAGTAAAAAAACATTATATTCATACTAATAAAATGATATGATTTACGCCCTTAGTCTTTCATAGATGGCGCCTCCTGCAAAAAATTTCCTTTTAAAGTATTATTTTTCTCCTTCGGTATGATCAAATAGCGTCTAGTGGTTAGCGTGTCCTGCTGGAGTCGCAAGGGACCCGCGTTCGAATCCCGCGGAATGAATATATTAAATTCAAAGTAATTAAACATACAATAATGAAATAAATTAATTAAATAATTAAAACCAAGATGGCGACTATCATGGATCAAAAATGGCCGATCAAAAATGACGTCACGGTTAAAACACGCCACGGATAGTGGGGTATACGTAGTATTCTTTTTTAGCTGGGGAGCACTGAAAACAAACGTATTTCCAGAACCTAAATATAACCTATCATTCCACGTTCAAAACTGGGACAAAAAAAGGTGGTCAACACCAGATTTCGACGTGTCATATTACCATCGATCGATAAGACACATAGACGTTGACAACACGTACTGCGAGAACGTGTTTTGAACGTGCCGGCTGGTGCGCTCTGTACGTGTTGCAGAACGTGTTTTGAACCCCTTTGTGCTGCTTGGGACGACAGTTGAACCACAGATTTCTTTTAAATTGGAAAGAGAAGGTGTAAACTTTCGTACGAAACGTATGAAACCTTTATAAAATCCTCGGCTCCAAAGGATTCGAGTGAAAATTTCAACCCCGTCCTCTAAAGAAAAAAGACTTATGGTACAACATGTGTACCACCCGGTTCCTAAAGGTTAAGGTAGAAACATGCAATACACCACCAACTCGTTTATTCCATCCATGGATTGCAGTTTCGTGCTTATTATGCACTCATCAGCATGAAATAGGAATTAAACGAGCTGCTGATGAGTGCATATTATGCACGAAACTTCAGTCTATGGATGGAATAAACGACCTGGCGTTGTATTGCAAAGTGCTACTTGTTTCTTTCAAACATACAAAATATTTTGATTATTTATCGGCAATAAGATATAATATAACTACTATCGATGTAAGGAAAGTAGAGTTTTAAAATAATCTTCTAGATTGCGTTACTTTTGCTCTTTTTCCCTACATTGTTTGCATATTCATATATCATTCGGTTCATCAGGCTTCTACTTCTGGAAAACGGCCGAGCTTCGATGAAAATACTATTTATTTATCTGATTAATGGTTTCCTTCAAAAAACCAAAAAATACCGCAATGATGAAATTCCTTCTTGTTTGAAAAAGGAAGAAAACGTTCTAAATATCTGAAATGAAATTATCGATTTTTTCAGAAAATTTTTACTCTTCATGAACGGTAAAGTAAGCATTATGTTAAGATCAGTATTTTTGGCAAAAATAGCAATCTATTTCATTATTACATTTAAAATGTAGAATGAAAAATGTTAGGTAAGTATTTTAAATCGAATTAAAGTAGTATTTACGTATTCATCCAAAAGTATAATAATATTTTGAAAATTTGAAATGACGTAAGAAATAAAATAAAAGTGAACTAAACAGAGTATTTCAGAATTGCCATGACTGTTCATTACTATAGAAACAATACAGGTTAAACTATAAAATAAACATTATTTAAATTTTAAAACATGGTGTATTTTTTGTCTTCCTTTTATTTTCCTTCTTGTAAACTTTTTGATTTTTTCTAACGTTAACTTTCTCACGCATGAAACATTGGTGCTTATATTTTTAAAAAGAATGATTCACTAAAAGTTCAAATTATTTGATTAGAAAGAAAGAAATGTAATTTAAGCATAAGCATCTTCTAAGTAGAATTTCTCCATTTTCTATGTTTTACCAGAAAATTGAAAAAAAAAAAAAATAGAAAACCCTCTGAATTTTACTAAAGGAAAACAAGAGAAATATATCTCACTTTCCTTTCAAACATCCCGTGAAACAAATCAAACGCAAGAATATTATCGAATCCCATTCAAAAAATGGAAAAACACAGCACCTATATAGATATTTCACGCCGAGGTACATTCCTTCCTTCTCAATGAAGCCGGGACACTGTCTGCAACGTCCCCTGAAATTGTCTTTACAGGAAGATGGTATCTCCTTTCGAAAATAATGGCGGAAACGACACCCTATTTTATCCCCGAAACATCCATCACAGGAACGGAAAATTCCCCACCGTGTTGATGCGACGAAAGTAGGTCATATTATTTCACTCTGGCGTGGCATTACTTTCTGGGGTTTTACTTTTTGAATACGCATTGGAATACGGAATGATATTGGTAATTTCTAAGTACTATATCATTCTTGTTGCAGTGAAATAGCACGTTCTTTTTTTTTTTCTGTGCTTGTTATTCTTCAAATAACCATTTTGAGTTGTCTTCAGTGCTGTTTAGTTCCGATGGTCACTGGTTCTATGCAGTTGAAATTAAATTCGATTCTATTTTGTTCATCGCTTTTATTATACTTGGTTTGTCTTGGCTTTGTTGGTTAGTTGGTGATCAAGCTTCTTAATCGATGCCAAATATAAAAATAAATAACAGCAATAGTAAAGTACATTGTTAATAAAGGTAACTAATTATTTCAGGAATAAGCTTGAGCTATCATAGAACTGTGAGAAATGGATAGATATTGGAAACTTCTAAGTACTATATCAGGGCTGTCCAACTGCTAAGAGCCCTCGGGCCAGAATTTCGGTCACTGATCACCTGGCGGGCCGCAGTTTGAAAAAGTTGAACAATAGCCTGTTATATTCAATTACAGTTAATAGTTGAACAATTAATTACAATTACAAACAACTTACTTACATTTTAATGTGAAAAATGAGGCATATCAGCCTTCTTTACAAGGGCAGGAATGTCGACATCGATGTTAGTCGTTGCCAGCCAAAGAAGGTCTAACAGTGAACTGTCAGAGAGAGAGGTCCTGTGGTGATTTTTGATAGAGTTCATCACCGAAAAAGCACTTTCACATAAATATGTGCTCCCGAACATAGAAGTTATTTTCAGTCCGAGGTCACGTAGATTGGGGAACCGTTCAGTTGGAAGCAACTTGAAGAACTCAAATCCCCTTTCGGTTCTTGTTTGAAAGAACGGGTCAGCCTGGAGATCGCAAAGTTCTAATTGCAGGTTTGCCGGTTGTTCCTCAATGTTTGCCGTGACTGGGTTACTGAACAGAGCCACTTCATTCTTGATACTCCCAAAATCTGAAAATCTGGTGTTGAATTCGTCAATAATTATCTGCAACTCAGGGCAAAACTCAGAAAAGTCTAGCACCTCCTCACATTCTGACGCCAAACGACTACAGCTGGCGAAGTGAGACAAGTTATTTTTTGCCAAAGTTGCATGGAAAATTTTCAGCTTGTTTCTAAACCCATTTACGTGTGCCATTAGATCAGACACCAGTTGACCTCTTCCTTGAAGTTTTAGGTTCAGATCGTTGAGGTGGCAAGTAATATCAGTTAGAAAAGCCAGGTGACGTGAAAAATCCATGCTTAAAAGTTCTTGTTCCAAGTTTTCTGACGGAGAAAACTGTTGAAGGAAAAGAGGGATTTCTGTTCTCAAATCGAAAAATCTCTTGAGGCAGTTTCCGGCACTGAGCCACCTAACTTGATTGTTCATGAGCAGGTCTCCGTATTCTGCTTCGATTTCCTCCAAAAAGTTACGGAACTGCCGATGCATAAGAGACTTGTTGCCGCCTCTGATCATGTTGATGACTTTCGTAACTTTTTTGAGGGTTTCAGTTTGCTTCACCGATTTCCCGCATAAAGCATGCTGGTGAATGATGCAATGAAGTGCAGGGCATTTCATTCCTTTTTTTCTCAAACATCCAATCAATCCGTTATTTGGTCCTACCATTACCTTTGCACCATCTGTGACTATGGCGGAACACTTTTCAAAACCTCCGACACTGTTGACAGCTTTCAGCACTGCTTCAAATATGTCCGTACCCTTTGTTGTGGAGTGAAGAGAACACATGGTAAGTAGCTCCTCTCTGATCTCAAAGTCTTCTTTTGCAGTGCGAATGAAAATCAAGAGTTGACTGGTCTGTACTCTCGTCGATACACAAGGAGAAATAACAGCATTTTTCAATCTCACTGGACAATTTCTGTTGTATTTGATCACCCATTTCGGCAACTCTTCGCTGGACGGTCTGATGAGAAGCTGGAACCGAATCAAATTGCTTAACAATTTTGCTATCACCAAATGCTTTTGCCATTTCTACAGCACACTTTTTAACCAAGACGCCATCAGTGTAAGGTTTTTTCGCTTTAGCAAGCTCAAGTGAAACTGCATACGAAGCATTGTACTGGTCAGATTTTACTTGAGTAAACACACCAGTTTGTTTTTGCAGTTTTGACTTCAGTTCTGAAACCATAAAAGATCTTGCTTCTCCTTGATATTTACCGTGGCTCCCTTCGTGAAGACTCGTATAATGTCTTTTGACATTGTATTCCTTGCACACAGCCACAATTTGCATACAAATCATGCACTGGAGTTTGTCCTTTCTATTTGTAATAAAGTACTGGGTTTCCCAGCGGTCCTGGAACATACGATTCTCGCTCTCAATCTTTCGTTTTTTACTCATGATGGAAGATGAAATATATGCAGTCAACTACTGAGCCAAATCAAGATCATCAATGGAAAAGAGAGGATTGTTGACGACAGCAAATTCTCAGCAAAAACCGCAGCGTCAGTGAGCCCCTCCGCCCCCCTCTTTATTTTGAACCAATTACAGGCAGGTTTTACCTATCCCTGTTTCCCCCGCCTGGTATTACCAACGCGAGGCAATACTATTTCTAGGAATTTGTTTGAAGCGACACGTGCCTGGGTACTTGCAGGGTAGGACTGCATGACCTTGACCTTTAGATGTCCCCCCTATACGTTTTCTCCCAATACAATGAAAGGAGTGAAAAGCGATCGAGAAAAAATTTCGGGAATCGCGGTTTGACCAAGAATGGTAGTCTCGATGCTTCCCAATACCATAAAATTTCGAAAAAAGAAATCTGCTGAATAAGAAGTTGGCGGGCCGCACGATACGTGTTGGCGGGCCGCATGCGGCCCGCGGACCGCCAATTGGACAGCTCTGTACTATATCATTCTTGTTGCAGTAAAATAGCACGATTTTTTTTCTGTTCTGGTGGTATAGAGTTTTCCACTAACAACCCTTTTGAATTGTCTTCAGTGGGATTTTATTTTCGATGGTCAGTGGTTCTTTGCAATTGAAATTAAACTCAATTCCATTTTTTACATATTTTTTATTATACTTGGTTTGTCTTAGAGGTCAAGCTTCCGAATCGATGACAAAAGTAAAAATTAATAATGACAATTAGAACGTAAATTTTAATAACGAAAACTAATTATTTAAAGAGTGAACTTGGGCAAGCATATAACTGTGGTAAAAGAATTTTGCAATAGCAAGAATTTTGAAAAATTTCCCAGTTTTCAAGGTTTTCCCCAATAAAAGTTAATTTACAAGTATTTTTAAAGACTTTTTCTGTACTTGCTTCTGTCATGGTTTTCACCTTTTGCTTCCGGTTGCAGAGTTAAATTCAGCCGCGTGAACTTTAACGCACTTCTGTTTTTAGTGGAGCGAGCAAAGGTTTGGCTTACGTGGTTTTGAGTCGAGTACAATCATTGGCAGGACTACGACTGGAAGCTTTAAATCTGACTGAAATTGTTGGAGATAAACCTTGCAATATTAAAGCAAAAGAAGAAATGAAACGAATGAGATTAAGGTTAATCTGTGCTTTGGATCCCTTTTCTCGCCAAACACGGATTTCTGTTTTATCGCCATAGA
>JAXGGA010000818.1:0-187357 GCA_038373865.1 Uloborus plumipes | reverse complement strand
TTTCGGCTGGTTATATGTTGTCAGGTACATATGCACGTGCTAACAGGTCGAAAAAACTACTGAACATTTATTCGGAGGTGAGAAAAATCAAAATTTAGACTCAAATTTGAGTGACTTTTTTTTTTTCGCGATCACAATACTTCCTTTACTACGTAAAAGGAAGTAAAAAAGAGTTTTGCAAAACGTGTTTTTTTTCTGAAGTTCGAAGTACTTGCAATACTACAATACATGCAGTATCTTTCGCCTTAGCCCTGGCTTAGGGGCGGTTACTTACTGCTTCGAAGTACTTATTTAGATAAACTTGAAAAGCATTTTTAAGTCCTTGGTTGCAATAACGCATTAAAAACAGCCGTAATTTATTTTAAAAAATACAACCTAATTTGGACAAGACATCATCATCACAACCTTATTTAAATGATGCGCACCGTAAAATTACACCACAATAACTTTATTTTGATCAAACGCTTTACATTTCAAAATCAATAACAATTGTAACGTTGCCAAAACTCGTTTGCCAAATACCATGAAAATTTAAATTTTCGCTGATGTGATTAAATATGAAACCGGAGAACAGGGACACTGCATCCATTCTCATTAGCCTCTCTCGCACCTTCGGCGCCAAATGAAATGAAAAATATGAAACCCATTGTTATAACAAAACGTGGTTGTTATAAAACAGTAACAATGATAGTAATCATAAAGAAAATGGTGAAAAGAGAGCTTCTCAAACTTTTAATGAAGGCACAAAAAACCGTTTTTTTTTTTGTGAAAATTCGCGTTTTTACAGAAAAAACGCCAATGTAGATGAACTCAAAAGCCAAAACTTTATCTAAATACAAAATTTTATCAAAATCGTTAGAGCCGTTTTCGAGATCTGAAATATATATATATACGGGTTATTTTCTCAATTCGTTAACTTTTGTGTCCTTCATCCATATCTTCCAATTAAACACCTATTTTCATTATCTAATGCTATGTTCTATTTAAGATGCTCACAAAGAGTAATGAAAACGTGCATTGGCACTATTTTGCACTTAAATTATATATTAAAAAAATAATATATAGGCCAAATGTCATTTCCGTCCCCTGTCACCACACACATTTGTCAACTTAAAAAAAAAAAAAATTACTATATGAAGAAACATTTTCAAAAATTAATACATATGCATTATGATACAGTATAAGTGTGTACTTCAATGAACCATGTAAGTATTCCTTATCATATTTAAATATTTTGATAGAGAGCTCCCCAGGCGTGTCCCCAGGTTTTGAAAAAAATTTCCCCCAAGTAGAAAAACCTTCAATAACATTCTATGAATGGCGCTAGTTGGCAATAAAATAGCTCAAAATGTTTAAGAACATTCTTCTCAGCAGAAAAATACTCTTTAAACGAAGTTTACACATCTTTTAGGGTGTGTGAAGCTTGTTTTATCTTAAAAATTCTATGCGTGACTTTATTCAATGTCATTTCCGTCCCCCTGGTTATCTTCCAGAAAATTTAAATAAAATTAAAAAAAATTCCACTGCCGAATGTGTTCTTACGAACACTTTTAAGGTATCAACAGTTAAAATAAAGATATGAAAAACTTTTCACACTGTTTTCGAAAACCCACTGTTTTGTCATTTCCGTCCCTGTCATTTCCGTCCCCACTTACGAAGTGGTTTCGGGAGAGTGACATTTTAATGGATTTTAAAAATTTTAATGCACGTTATTTATATTGTTGTGTTATTTTTTAATACTTTTAGCAAATTTCAAATGGCAATAAGTTAGGCACATTGTTCAATCTTTAAAATTCATAATAATTTAGAATGATATTTAGTTGTATGGAAGTTATTAGTTGTTTAATTAGTTACATCTAAATTTTAAAACTTATAAGAATAAAATTTTATAAATTTAACTATTCTAATCAATATTTTAAAAGTAGTTTAGAATATTTTGTGTTTCAAAGTGTTTTACTCTCACTGAATAGAACAAAATTAAGTATTTAAAAATAAATCCAAACGTTAATTGTATTTTATTTCCATGAAATTTTTTATGGTAAGTTTTCTACACAATTTTGTTTGTCTCTTCTATTCTAGGAACAGTCTGTAACATTTACATTATTGTTTAGTTATGGTTAACAATTCAAGTATAAATTAGAAATTTTATTTTTTATATTTGGATTTTGTTTATTTCTTTTTTCAAACTGTTAGCTGTTAAATTATTATATTCTTTAGGTAAAGTTCAAATGATATAATGGAGATGAAAAAAGTAGTTTAGAATATTTTGAACTCCAAAATAGTTTTTATCTACGGAAAAGATCAACATTAAAGGAAAATATTTTTTAAAAGTAAGTTTTTTAAATCTTAATTAAATTTCTCCTTGTTAGTTATCATATAATTCTGTTTTCTTTTTTTATTCTTAGAATAATTTAGAACAAATTCATTATTATTTTAGCTAACTTATGACTTAAAATATTTATATAATAATAATTATTTGTTCTATTTTGTAAAAATGTTTACTTTTATGTTAAATTGCGTTAAGCATTAAAAGTAAGGCTCTTCACCGTCACAGAGACTGATATAAAGCGAGTTGAAACCCTGCTACCAAAAAAACTGAAGTCAATTCCAAATATCATGAAGCTTCATCAGTTGGTTTGGAATGAAAATAACAAATCAGTGTTAGGTTTACGCATGCTAACTTGCGTTTCTTGCGAAACCGATCTTTCTTGTACTCATTATGCTTCGAATCTGCCTACAGTTAATATTTTATAGACGAAATAAAAATAAATGTAAAACAGACAAATGAAAAAATAAAAAAACTTGTAACTCTTTGCAGTAAAAAAAAGTTGGTATTGTAAAAGTTTAAAATTCCAACGAAAAATACTACTATTTCTTTAAAAAATTAGATTTAATCTGTTTTGTTTGTAAATAATGTAAAAAAAATATATGAAGCAATATTCTAAATGGTGTATTTTGTTTTCTATGTCATTATTTATCAATTGAATAAAGTTTTAAAAATATTTTTTGAGTTGGGGAAGTGCTTAAGCCGGGAGATGGTAATTACACTTTTTACATTAAACTTAAACTTAAAACTGTCATTAAAATTTTATTTTTAATTTTTTTTTGTTGCTGAGCACTGATTTGTGATCTTAGATGAGTTGTCTTTAAACAAATATTAACAATTATTAATTAATTACAAGTTGAATTTTTCCTACTTGGCATGGGCAAAAGTTAACGTGTTGAGAAAATAACCCATACAAGAATTTCTCGTTTAAAGATGTAAGATTACATAAATGGCTACTTCTGTATGTATGTCCGGAGTAATTTTCAAAACTACTAGACGGATCTTAACCATTTTTTCATCATAGATAGCTACATTAACAGAAATCAGGATAGGTTATAAATTGGTTCTAAAAAACTTAGTTTAAAAAAGTTATTATGGAAAACAGTAAATTTCATGTAATTTCCCAGGCCCGTCATTTAGGGGGGGGGGGGTCAATTGCCCCCCCCCTGGCTTTGAGAAATCAATGTATTTACATATAAGTGGGCGTGGTTTTTTATGTTTTCCGATAAAATTGCATTGTGTTTGGACCCTTTGCCCCCCCCCCTCCCCCTGGAAAAACGTGAAATGACGTCCCTGTAATTTCCCATTAAATGATTAAATTTGCAAATGTCGCAAAAAATGCAACAAATGTTGCAAAAATTTGTTGCCTTGCAACAACAATATTAATAGTAATCATAAGGAAAATTCTGGCTCAAAACTTCTCTGGAGTAAGTATGAAATTGATTGCTTTCTTAGGATTTTATATTCATCTATGCCAATAATCGATACCGGGTATAATAAAACGAGAATTGATTTTGGCAATAGTTAGAAAATGGAAAGTGATTTTTTGGAAAATCACACGGATAAAATAATAACGCATCTATAAATTTGATTTCACGTTCTCCTTCACACCCAGTTAACCTACCGCATGGTCACTAGAAATAACTTTGAGAAATATGATTCTACGGGGCTTAGTTGAAAGTCAGATTTATTTTCTTGGATTTGGCATGTTGCATTTAAACCCGGCACATCAGCTAGTTTTGTCATAAATCATGAAATACGAATACCTGCTAAAGATAGTAAACGCTAAATAAATAAATAAAAATAAAAACCTTATCCTGTTTATTTTCTTCTATCTGTCTTAGTAACGTAATGCTAGAAGAGTTTGTGAGCTGAAAGAAATTTCTTCACAATTATTTAGCAGCGTTAAAAGAGCACGAGTCCAATCCTTTGCTTGCATCAGACAAACGTTTTCGCTCTCTTCTGAAAAGTTACCTATATGACACGTTAGTCTGGCTTTGAGGTTCAGAGTTAACGTGTGCATATGCGTGTGAAGTGCGAAAAATAACCAATTAAAAAGTCAGCCGTACCAATATTTAGACTTTCTTATCACACAATACTATTGAGTTTGGATACGAGGTTTGTGATACGGATGCTTCGAAAATGAGTGGTATTACTAAAATACTTAGATATTTTCCGATTTATGAATCCATGTTAAGTCTTAAAGCAATCCAAGGCAGCAAAAAATACTCCGTGCCACATGCAAAGGTTTGGTGGACCGCAGAACTGCAACAAAATAGTTTTTACGAATGAGACCCCCCCCCCCCCCAAAAAGAGAGAAAAAAAAAATGTCTTGCTTCAGGTGAAGGTTTGGTTTATTACAGAACGGCAACGAGATGGCTATTATATTAATAATATAAATGATCATGTTGATTATGATTATTATTATAATAATTGAAGGGCTTGGAGTATGAAGGGACTATGCTACATTTTAAAAAATGAACACTCTGGACAAGGATAAGCAATGGATACAGGTAAGCAAATAAAACTTGGTACATCAAAAATCAGGTGTCATTAGACCAATTTCAAACGCACACTAACGACAAAACCAGAATGTGAAAAAGCTGCAACAGCTGCAACAACAAAACTTTGAACTTTAATTACTCGCACTTTCTGTTTCGTCACATAACCCCTTAATCTCTCAAGCCCTTAACAAAACGCTATTATCGCTACGGTATTGAAAAACTGGCTGAAATAGAGTTTAAGAAAGTGGAATGTGATGCCATGTCCTCTTTGAAGGCTATGCTTCTTAAGTTAACTCTGTGGTCCTCTAGAAATAAGTTATTTACCACAAACATTTTAATTAGACCTAATACAGAGTTGTATTATTGCAAAAGTTAATTTCATTTCGTATGTTCTCAAAAAAGTTTGAAAAACACACACTGATTCTTATCCGGAGGGACAAACAAGAACTGGATTATTTCCCATGGATATGTCGTTGGAGAAAATTAGACAAATATTTGGCGAATATTGATTGGTTGTATTAATTTGTCACGTTAAACAGTCAATTTCAGTAACCATTTGATGTCCCATTACCGTTGAGAGAAAATACACCGCTACTCCATTTTTTAATGAAGTTGTCTGTCACATTAAATACATCATGTCCGTCTTAGCAAATTTATTAGGTATGATAAAACAATTAAGTTATAGACTATAGCTGAGAAACACTTTTCTTTCATCAATCAAAAGGGAAAGAGAGAAAGAATGATTATTTTATCATTGTTTTTCAACACTTAAAGCGACACTAATTGGTTGAGAACAGCGATGAACAATAAGTAGAAAAGAATAGAATCACTTTTCTAGCTAAAAATAATGTAATTTGCAAAAGCTTCAGAGCAAAATAGCAAAGTTCAGCAAAAATTGAATAAACTGAAACTTGGCTTAACTAAGATAACATAATTAAAAACAATTTATTTTTTATCTAACTTTTCATTATGCTAATTTTTGAATTTCTACTTATTGTAAGAATTGTAATCACAAGCAACATTAAACTCAAATTTCGGGTTAAATTTTAATTTTGCTCATCTTCGAATGAATGTTGAGTAGTTTTTTCGGTCTGTGCGCACGTGCTTGTGCATCTGTACCTGCGAGCGTATATGGACATTCGTATGATCATCTTTGACCCTTCTCGAGCTCATTACGGTGAATTTTCTCGTTACTACTGTATGTATGTATGTATGTATGTATGTATGTATGTGGGTACGTGTGTATGTGCGTACATCCGTATCTTGCATAACTCTAAAATAATAAGCCAGATGCAAATTATAATTCCAACATTCATGAGGCACTAATATGAGGCGTATAGTGCCTCATGAACGTTGGATATATTATTTGCAATTATTGCAGTAAGGTATCTATTTTTCTTCAAGTCGTAGATGATTGAAATTCTGCATGTAGACTCAGAGGTAGTCTAGTTGTGCAGTGTGCACTTCCCCTTTTGGGTGCATTTGGCTGTTCTAAAGGGCGCTTGATGGGCCAAATCCTTGTTATTTTTAATGCACTTAAGCTATGTTCAGATTTCGCAATCACTTGGCGATATATCGCCAGTTTGGCGACGAATTTGACAAAATAAATGGTTCTTGAAAAGAAAAGAAAACGGAAAAGAAGAAAAAGGGAAGAACCGAAAAAAAAAGAAAGAAAGAAGGGATAAAAAAAAGAATAGGAAAAAAAGGAACTTCTAGAGATGTTTTTTTAAAATTTATTTTTACTTATTAAATAATACTGTTTAGTTTATAAAGTCAAGATTTATGGAGTTTCATATCTAATATCCTAAAATTGAATTTCCATACCTAATATAAATTTTTAAAAATTTTATAAGCTACTGATAAAAGAGTTTATACAATACTCATGGTAAGTATATTTTTAGAATTATACTTTAAAATGGAAAAAAGGTTACCATTTTTAAATCCTCGAAAATGAGAAGAGTTAGCTGGAACTAATTGCACAATTTAGGTTAAATCCTCTTTTAAAAATGCAAGAACTTTCTTTTATAAGGCACCAAATTAAGGAAGCACGCGATTTGTAGATTTTAAACCACACGCTTTCCAAAAATACGCTTACGTGAAAGAATAGAATGAAAGTCAGTTTAAAAAACATAAAATAGGTATTTTCTTAACAGTTCTGTATTTTATTTCGTACGTCCTATGCAAATTGGACGAAATGTTTTTAGTTTATGTAGCAGCTACTAATTTATACTCACAGAATAAATTAAATAGGCTCATTTGTGTAAATAAAACATTGTATAAGCTATATAGTTATATTCGAAGATGAATAATTCTTATATTGTACGCAGATAAATTTAATTTCTGGTTAAAATTGTAATTTTCATAATTTCAAATGCTTTAAAATATTTTATCGCAGTGTCAATTGAGGTAAAAAAAACATGGGGTTAATGGAAACAAGTTTTATTACCACTCTTGCGGTATTTTTTGAAACTAAACTGTTAGTGAGTAAAGACAAGAATAGGTAAAATATGGAGGACATTCTGCGAGTTACCGTGTTTTTAAACAATCGTGTAGGCGACATCGTTGTTTGAGGAGGCACTGTGAAAAAAGTTGTTTTTTAAAGTTTAGTGATCTCACTTGTTCCTGTCCATTAAATGTACAATTGCGAAATAACTAGTTTCAAATTTTTAAACTTGTCATGCGGAAGGTAACTATAAGCATTAATTTGTGCATTTTATTTTCCCAGATATTTTTGATGTGCTATTTAAGAGTTTTTAATAAGCCCATAAATAATATACTCTGAGGTACATTAACAGTTGTTTGTCATTCTTCCTACATTTTGGAAGACACTTTTGTGTTTATACTGCATAAATACCACCTCATAATTTATTTTTTAAATTATTTCGTGAAGGGTTTCACACTGGACGTGTATGGGGCGAGTATCTACCTACATTGCAACATTATAGAAAAATAAACGGGTGCCTACATTTACTTTACGCTTCAGGGTAAAAGGAAACACAATGGGGTAAATATAAACGTGGTTTTATTTACTAGCAATCAAGTCAAATTTTTTTACAAAGTTACTCTCAGAGACTTGGACACAATTTTATTTTTTTTACTCCAAGTTTCATTATTTATTTTTTTTATTTCGCTCTAATCATTACAGTATAAGAGATTTCAGAAAACATATGCATTTAATGAGCATTAATATTAACGTATACAAATTGTGAAAATTTTCTGATATTCTTTTCCTGATGGATTATGGCCTGAAATATCGTTTCCCACTCCCATAGCTTCTTATGCCACTTAAAAGCTCTCCTCCCATTATTATAGAAGAAATATAGTGAATACTCGTGTTTTACATCGTTATAAATAGAATCACTTCAAAAATTCGTATGCTTATAAGAATTCATATTCTTGGAGACAACTTTGATGCTCTGAGAACGACTGATTTAGAATATATTGATTTCAACGCATTGGGAATTTCTTCGTCGACGGTGTTTTAAGGAAAAAAATCGTAAAGTAGAATGCACTTTGCCATTTGCAAACACACTCCGTATTTTTAGTGTAAATAAAAAATGATATATCCAAAGCAGGAAAAAAAAGTCTACTTTCCTGAGAAACAGCACAAAACGAATAAGGCTTTTATGCGCTCTTTTCGGAATGGACTTAGAACTACTGAACACGCTAGTATTGTTCTTTTTTCAAATTCTGTTCTCCATTTGCAAAAGGAAATGTTCCTCCGAGTGTGATGCCATCACAATAAAGCTTTGCAGGCGACTAAATATGCTATTTTCCCTGTTCCAGTTTTGGGACGGAGAAATGTTTATACTTGTTAAATCGATAAATACTTCACTATTTTTTGATCAGCAACGAATCAATTTCGAGTTTTGAATTTGCTGAATCAGAGAAGGAAAACGATATTGTTTCAGAATAAAAAATTTCAAAGATTATGAACCAAAATAAACTTTTTTTTTAAATCTCAATTTTTTTTCGCTTAAATTATTAGTCTCTCCCGCATAAAAAACATTCAAGCTTTTGATTCCGAAAAAAATAATGTACAGAAAAACTGAAACTGGAACAATGAAAAGAATAGACGCATTATTTAAATGTTCGTGCACTGCGTCGTTAAGATTTTTTTAAGAACTGATAAAATTATAGTATTTTAAATAATATTTTGGATCAAAAGAGATAAAGTTTGCTACCGATCTAATTAATGCACTAGTAATAAATCTATTAACAAAAAAAAAAAAAATTAAAAATCAGCTAGTAATAATTTTTCTTGTGACGGGATTATTTCAATTTATTTTATCTCGTTTCTTTTACAAATTTCTTTACGTTATTGAACTGATTTATTTAACTACACTGTTAAAATCTGCCAGACTTCTAGAAAATCTCGAGGAAACTGAGATTCTATAAACTCTTGCACATGTAGTAATTGATAGTTTTTCTTAAGTAATGTTGCAATGGACATTATAACGTTCACATATTTTGAGTTATTCTACAAAATCTCCTATTTTATTTGGAAATCAATCGTATCTCTACAAAGTGACATTAAATTTCCGTAGATCCTCATAAAGCTGTAAATCTAATAATTCCAAAATTTAAATTTGCTGAATTAACCAACATATTTTTTAGTTTATTATTTATTTTTTTAATTAGCAAAACATTTTCTTTTTTATTAAGGAAAAAAGCCCCTGGAAAATAACGATTGTACTTTTCCTATGTAACCGCAACTTGTATGTCGAAAAACTCCATTTAAAACATTCTCAAAAAGATCTAGGTAGAAAAACGCATGGAGTTTTTTCCTCTTTCTTTCTTTTCTTTTTCTTTTTTTTACCTTTTTTTCCTGTGTACCAATTGCGGAATACGAAACCAGAAAAAAAGGGCAGAAATCTGTAGTGAAATGTAAAAAAAAAAATCAATTCCAAAACCTGGCCGGTATTCAAAACAAAGTGAAGTGAAATAATATTGGCCTTCTTCTCACTTAAGATTTCAGTGAGGAGCGATTGAAATTCTAAAAGCAATTGGCCGCCTTAATAGGATGCGAGGTTTGCTGTCAGAAATAAATGGAGCTGAAAGAACATTTTGAATGTTACGAGAAAAGAAGTTTTTTCTTTGTCTCTTCATGGTGACTACAATTCCTAAAACGACACAGTGAATAATTTTGCATGCTTCCGGATCATTTTTGTTTTTAAAGTTAATTTTTTTTTATCTGACAGACTTAAGTATGTACACTGCAAAAAGTGATTGCTGTTTTTACAGTATAATATAGCTAATTTTACAGTAATAAACTAAAAATTGCTAATTTTTCAGTAATAAATTGTAAAATTAGGACTTTTAGGGCCCTACTCCACATTGACGTAAAGCAGAAAAATAAAGCAGAAACGTAAAATGGATTAAATGGTGTTCCTATGGAAAGTACCCGGATTTTCGGTTTCTGCCTTCGGTTTCGGTAGCGTTTTCCGCTGATGTGGAGCAGGGCCATTAAAGTACCAAATTGTAAAATTGCTAATTTAATGGTTTATTACCATGCATTTTACAGTTTTAAACTGAAATCGCTGCTGCCAGTATTATACTGTTGTTTTTACAGTATAATGCTGCTAATTCTAAGCTGTAAAAATGCTGCTTTGCAGTAACATTCTGTAAAATTGCTAATTTTGCAGTTTGTTACTGTGTATTTTACATTTTTAAACTGGGACTTCTGCTGCCAGTATTATTTTATAAAACAACAGCTTATTTTTTGCAGTGTATAAACAACGGGCAATTTAGTATCAGATTACTATTGATCTGTATCATTTAAGATAAAACTTATGTAGTTCTGGTAATTCTACCGGTAGCGAAATTTTTGCAAGTTCAAAACAAATGACAGCTGGTTAAGCTTTAAGTACAAAGTGATCCTCTCATGTTAAATATTTATAAACGAGTTAAAAATCTGTTACTGCATTTATTTAGAAGGAGGTAAATTCATTTAGGATGTGATATATCTTACAACAACGGCAATGATATACAAAATAAGCTTTGCACATTTCAATGTATGTGTGGAACCATAAAAAGAACATTGCTTAACACGAGGGAATTTGTTTGGAGAAAAAGACAGTTTTGTAAACGAAAATTTGTAAAGAATTTCTAAAAAATTAATTTGTATATGATTTTTTTAAAACTCGAAAACCTATTTTAAGATACATTCTGGAAAATACCCTCCAAAAATGTATGATCAAGATTTTAATAGCTCTATACCCATTACTTACTGAATTTGCTAGACACATGGGCGGGATAAACATGTATAAAAAAGTGATCGTATTTGCTACAAAATGTAGACTTTTTCTTAAAAAACAAATATTTTTTTCCCACTGAAGCTCCCTAATACATCCAGTGCACAACGCGACATAGGGTAGACTGGGGCACGTTCACGCGGATTTATTCCAATGAATTTTCTAATTTTTATGCTTCAATTTAGGAAATTTTAGATGTTATGGTCTTATAAAACAGTTAATAAAGTTGAAGTTTGTGCATTCAGTTTTTGCCCTGTTTGAGTAACTTGCCCCAGGTAAGGGGCACGTTTACGCAATCTCTCTTACTGACAGAGTCTCACTTACAGAGCGGAATTTTTCACTATTTTGAATTTAACCTAGTTATGTTAGTTTTTTGAGCATAATGTCGTACCATCTATAAAATAACAAGAAGTTCTGTCAAGAACTAAACGAGCCTACTTTCCCGTACATCGACATCGGCATTCCAGCATCTGATCATTATTCTCTTGATCATCTGAGACTAAACATTATGTCAAACATACCGTTTTAGCACTTAAAGCTGATTTCTAAAAGCAAAATATACCCCTCTCATCAGATGAAATAGAGACATAAAAAGTAAATAAATGAATAAATGAAGTTTTGTCGCACCTTTTAAAGAATGTAACTGTTACAGTTCTTCCGTAGAAAAATTCCTCAATCGTTTTCAAAAAAAAAAAAAAAAAAATTAAAAGTACAAAGTACATCAAAACACATTTTATCAAAGAAAGGAAAAAAAAAACTCGTCCGTCGATAAAATGTCTCGATTTTCACTTTTAAACCGTTGCCAGTTGTTAAATATAAATAAAGAATAAAATGCCCTCGTGAATGAAACACTTTTGTTACAAAAAAAATCGTCTGCCAAAAAAAAAATAATAGTAATAAATAAAATAACACAAATGAATAAATAAACAAAAAATCGTCTGCACAGTCAGTCATTTTTTTCTGAGCCTGCATTTCCGCCATGTTTGTGGAGTCGGAGTCGGAATCAGAGTCCTCACAGAAGATTATTCAGAAAAGTACTTTACAAACATTATTTATCAAAACCATTTTTTTACAAAGTTAGTTTGAAGGAAATCCGACTTTAAGTTCCAGGATCAACATTCAACTTAAATTCCCCGTAAACGCTAATGTTAAATTTTTTTCTGAACGGTTCAATATTGAACGAAAAATGGTTCAAACCAAAAAGCGAAATAAGGGAATGAACCTCTCCGAGATCTTTCAAACAAAAAAAAGTTTATTCCATTCGGATGGTTCACTCAGAAGTTATTAGGTGGGGAAAGGTTGCTTGAACGGTTCAATGTTGAACGAAAAAATGTTCAAATTGAAAATTTAAATACTGTAATGAAGTATCCTTGCTGAGATCCTTCGAACAAAAAAAAAGTTTATTTAAATCGGACTGTTCACTCAAAAATTATTTGGGGTGACAGCTTGCTTGAGCGGTTCAATGTTGAACGAAAAATTGTTCAAATCGGAAATGTAAATACGGGAATGAAGTATCCTTGATAAGATCTTTCGAACAAAAAAAAGTTTGTTGAAATCGGACTGTTCACTCAAAAGTTAGCATCGCGGGACAGGTTGTTTGAACGGTTCAAAGTTGAACCAAAAATTGTTCAAATCGAAAAATCAAATATGGGAATGAGTTGTACTCGCCGAAATCTTTCCAACAAAAAAAAGTTCGTTCAAATCGGAATGTTCATTCAAAAGTTATTAGGGGGGGGGGGAAGGTTGCTTGAACGGTTCAATGTTGAACCAAAATTGTTCAAATCGAAAAATCAAATATGGGAATGAGTTGTAATCGCCGAGATCTATCCAACAAAAAAAAGTTTGTTCAAATCGGAATGTTCATTCAAAAGTTATTAGGGGGGAAATTTGCTTGAACGGTTCAATGTTGAACGAAAAATTGTTCAAATCGAAAATGTAGATACAGGAATGAAGTATCCTTGAAAAGATCTTTCGAACAAAAAAAAGTTTGTTCAAATCGGACTGTTAACTAAAAAGTTAGTATCGCGGGACAGGTTGTTTGAACGGCTCAAAGTTGAACCAAAAATTGTTCAAATCGAAAAATCAAATATGGGAATGAGCTGTACTCGCCGAGATCTTTCCAACAAAAAAAAGTTTGTCCAAATCGGAATATTCATTCAAAAGTTATTAGGGGGGGGACAGACAGACAGACCGACGACCGACAGACCGACAGACCGACACACAAATTCCCCATCTCAATACCCTACTTTCAAATTTTTAATTTTTCGATATTCATTTTACCTTTTTATTTTTTTAACTTGGCGATATTTTTTGGACTTGGCGATATTTTTTTTTTTAACTTGGCGATATTTTTTGGACTTGGCGATATTTTTTAGATGCATTAAGCCAATTTTAATACTTTTTTCGTCTTTCTTTTATTTTTAACGGGAAAGTAGGCTAAAAAGCATTTACAATGGGAAGAATAGTTTATAAAATTAAAATCGAATAGGCATGAAGACATAAGTATGATTGTAAGCTACTAGAAACGAATCTCTTACTAAATTAAACCAAAACTGATGATTTTCAAACTTTACTAGCCTAAAAATACCAAAAAGGTGTGACACAGTACGGTTCAAAAAAGCTTCAAGGGCACGTTTACGCAGTAAGAACTTGCTTAAACGTGTCCCGGTGTTATTGTATAAACGTGTCCTGTCACCTGGTTCGGATTTATTTTTAACGTGCAACGCAATTTAATGGTTTAAGTTAATTATGGCTAAAGTTCCGCTAATATTCATATATTTGTATATTTTTATCTAAGCATTCTTAGTTCATAATAAGCTTCAATTTGTTCAACATAAAATTTACTCAAGTTGGCAGAAAACAAGTTATCCTCCCCAAATCCTACACCAAAGCTCGACGGAAGGCCAAAAACTTGTGAGAGTACTTGCTAGGGACCAGATTCAATATGTCACGACTGATGATACACCAACTATAACACATTTCGAAAAAAAGGGCACTGCGTAAACATGCCCTGGTCTATCCTACAAAATTCTGTTTTTGAAATTTTTCGTAATATTTAAAGCCTGTTGCAGATTCTCTTTCATCGCATCCGGAAAAGAAACTCATGTATACACATTTACAGTGCTAATAAAAATGGGGACTTCGCGTTTATCCATAAATTATTCTCTCTCTTAATAATACCTGTGGAACTTTCTTACGCTAATTTAATACACCTATATCCATTTCGAACTGATTTTACAAATCGTATGGGCGTGATATATATGAAAAAGCTTTCATATCATTAGTTATAAAATAAAGTTCCATCTACTTTTTGTTTAAAAACAAATCATTTTCCTAACGAAGCTCCATGTTGCTCCAAGGAGCACAAAATACGAAATTCAGGTTTGAAATTTTTCATAATAATTAAAACCCGCTTTAGATTTTTCTTCTTCGTATCCGGAAAAGAAAGCCCTGTCTACACAGTTCCAGTAGTGATGAAAAATGAAGATTTTGCGTTTCGCCCTAATTAAATCTCTCGTTCTTAATACCTGAGGCTCTTTCCTACGTTTGATGCTCCAGGAACACTCTCTGCTTTCATCGATCGGCAGGGCGGGAAATTCTTTCGTTCGAATGATTAAACTTCCATGAGCTTCCATTTGTGCGAAACATGTGTAGATTAAACGAGTCGAAAAGGGAACATTATTCATGACATTCTTTCATTTTTTTTCGCTGCGAGAATAAAATCCCTTGAGAATTAAGGTGTAAACCATCGTCTTTTAAATGAGACAATAGATGTTAAATAAAAGAAATTGTTACATTTTAACATAATATTTAGGGAACTGACGGCGAAAGAATAGCTGCGCATTCCTTTGCCTGGTTCATATTTATAAATGCTTGCATTATTTGACACGTAATCGCCGTTTTGTGACTCTTAGGTTAATCAAAGCAGCATATCGTAATATGATAAATGTTACGAGTAAAGGTTTTCTCTAATGGAAACCATTAGTTTTACAGTTTGGAATTTATTTATATTACCAATTTCTTGACTAATACAATCAATGACAATATGCATTTTAAAAACTTTTTATTGGTTATTGGTTTTCAAATATTAATAGAAATTTACGCATGAGGAAACAAATTTTCATTCCCTATCGGCCATTAGAGTTTGTCTCTAGAGGTAGTTGTCAGTGCCGTGGTATGGACTATTTTTCCTATAACCACTAAATGGTACTTACACATTTGTTGAACTGTTAGCAGAACAAAGCCATATGTCCTAATAAGCAAGCAGGTAAACTTTAGACTCATGAAGTAAAAATTGCTTTGTTTTGCGACTAAATTTCGAAAATTTTAGTCAGAGTATTTATTAAGTGTCTTAGGTTTATTTCTTCTAAAATATTAGTTAAGGTAGAGAGTAGTTGACTACTAGAGCACAAAACTTACAAAACAAAATCAAAGAAGTTAATATTCCTTATATTATTGCTAGAAGTAATTTTTTTAATCCTCTAGCATGATCTGTAATTATTTCAGTTGTAACTGGAGTTTTGATTAGAGTTTAGGAACTAGGAGTACACTTACAAAGATTTCTAAAAAAATCAAGAAAGTCACTTCTCAAAACAGTGAGAATTATTATGAGGCAAAAAATATTTCCTCATATTTCTCGAGGTCAAATTTAATTCTATAGGTCCACTTACTGAAATATGATGATCATCCATACTTGGGTCAAGTAAAAAAAGTATTTAACAATTAACCATTTAAGCCAGGATTAAGTGGCGGTCAATCAACTGGTTGTATAAAATGTTATCAAAGTCAGTAATATTGAACGTAATGGTCGAGTAAAGAGTTAGTGTTAGTTTTAAAACTTTTCAATAACAAATGAACAAATAAGTAAATAGAACAAATAATGACGCTCTGTAATGCTTTGGTACTAATTGTGTGGTGAAAATCTATATCGGAAGAATGAATCCGATTTAGAATGCTATGTTTATCAAAGAAAAAAATCATACTTTTTTTTCACATGACTATTAGTTTTAAATGGTACCGTAAATCAGGGTTACTTGGATCCAGAAGAGGGCTACTTGAGCCCACAGTAAAATGATAAAATCTGGGTTTGGTACTAGCGTTAGAGACTGCAGAGGGCTTCTACCTAGTGGAGACGAGGAACTACGTGCAAGTCTTCAACTAGTAGGTACCAAACCTAGATTTTATCATTTTATTGTAGTGGGCTCAAGTAACCCCCTAGGGTCCAAGTAACCCTGATTTACGGTAATTTTAAACTTCGTATGAATATACATTGTGAGGTGGAAGTTCAAGTTAATTCGATTATTGATAAATAGCAAAACTTTTATTAAAAAAAAAAAAAAAAAACCTAAAGAGTGCAATTATACAAGAAGTCTAAAAATATACACAAAACTCAAATTAGGTCAAAAAATAGGATAAAACCTTATTTTGCTCAAAATGTGTGTGGTACTAAGGTATTGTTTTAAAAATGAAGAAATGATGTAGGCGTTTGCTCAAGATATGCATAAATATTTATAAATAATTTTTCCACAACTAATATCTCATCGCATATCATTATTTTGTACTCACAGCAGTAGCACATTAAAAATTCTCTTCAAAGAAAACTGGCAGAACTTTTCTTTGGTAAATTTAGAACACAAAGTTGACTAAGCTTACCTTGCTTGGAGTGATTTTGTGTTTTTATAAGAGAAAAAAATCCGGGGGGGGGGGATTGTATTTATAAATAAACAAAAACCAAATAATATCCCAAACATTTCGAGAAAATTCTGAAATCTGGCAGAAGAATTGATAAATCTAATCCCAGTTTTATCTACATCCAGCATCCAGGAATGATCAAATCAATAAATTCAGTAGTTCAAAATTCAAAAATTCCACTTCATGCCCAATCTATAAAATATCATGCCCCGAAAAGAGAAAGTACAATATTGGACTGAGAGCTAACAGGAGAAACAAAAACTTAAGCCAGTGCCAAAACAGCAGGCTTAGCTCGCAACGAAATACGAGGCAACATATATATTTTTCGTTTTCTGCAGCATCTTCCGCTGTGAAATACGAGCTGCATAATGATACCGATCGCGATATCAGCTTACATAACAATGAGACAAGTTGACATGTTTGCGGGTTGCGTCGCTATGGGGACAGTGCTTCGCCTTTGTGGAACTCTTCCCCCTTTGAATCACGTTCAGTTGGAAAAAGATTGCCCATTTGTTCAAATGCGAGACTTCTGTTGCTTCTAGAGCGGCTTTGACGTCAACGGGACGTATGGTTTCTTTTCGGGTTGATTAGAAACGGAAATCAAACGCGAATTTAACTATCGCTTTAAGCGATGTAGTCAAATTCTTTAGTAACTTTAGGCTATTTTTGAAGTTTTTGTTTCGTAGATGTTAATTATCTGCAGTCAATTCTTTTAATTATATATTTTGAATAGTTTGGTAAGACGAGGGATTTACTGGTTTTGTTTTCCCAATTAAAAGCTTTGTGCGCAAACAAATTAAATTCTTGTTTAGTCGTGTATTTTCCCTAAATTATTATTTTTTAACATTGATTGAAATGTATTTTTATTCTTAAAACTACTCAAAAGTAACCGTAACATACGCATCGTATAACTTGAAAAATTAAACATGGTAATCATCGAGGGTGGGAAAGGAGATAGTGAAAATAAACTGGACAGATAAAAGAATGGAGAGAGTACTCGTAGATAGAGTCCATTTAAAACTGAAAATAATGCTGATGCTAATGCCACTTGAGCAAGGGCCGATCTAGAATGTTTCAAGGGAGAGGAGATTGATTTTATGACGTGTCCTTCACAACACATCTTGGCTTCTAAATGCTGGCCTCATATGTTCTGGACTTCATTTGCGAAACATATCTCGAACAGAGCCCTAAACCTCCCTTCTGCTAGGATGGTTTAGGGCTAGGGTGGTTTAGGCATTTTTGATGGTCTAAAAATGACGTTTTTTAAAACTTCAACGTTAAAAATTTACCAGTGGCGAGTCTCTGACGAACTCCCTCCTTCGCCCTTTCCTTGTATCCGTTCCTGCACTTGGGAGACATCTCATTTTGCTCGGCGAGTAACAGCAAAGCAGAATGTAGCAGATTATCAGAATGAGCTAGGCACCTGAAAGGTTAAGAGTGCGTTCTGGCCTCGAGATAGGCTGCAGCACTACCTCCACTATCTCGGCATAAGGCTAGAGGACTAAAGAAACTCTGAACCCATGAAACTAACAAGCGACGGACCACTGTCAGATCCACGAATCCAGACGTGTATACTAGGCTAGCCCCTTGTCTATTTTTATCCAAGAGGCCTTTGGCAATTTTTTGTAGCATTAAATTTTGTAGGTTTCAAATTTTGCAGCACCTTTACCAGTTCGTTCACCACGTTTCATATCGTCGGCACCATGCTAAAATAACGAATGTGAAAAATTGCGTTTTTCAAGTTCGAATTTTACAAATAATTAAAACTGAAATGATACCTTCAAACTATAGTTTTACACTTAAAGATATCTATAAGAATTTAGAAAGTTTAAAATAACCAAGCGCTTCAGGTGGGAAAAAAATATATTCAGGGTTTTGGCTCTCCTGAAAAGTGCCGATTTTCACATTCGTAATTTTAGCATGGTGCCGACGATATTATATCCTTCATAAAATTAATACTTTTATTTCATCCTAATTTTGAAGGATCTTTCTTCAATTCATTCGCAAAGAAACTACTATGAAAAAATGAAAAAAAAAAAGAAAGAAAAAAGAAATTTCGTAGGGAAATTCAAAATGTATGCAAAACTCAAAACTAATATTTTATCCACTACTTGGAAAAAACAGAAATGCCGCACGTTTTTTCGGTTTCGAATACGATGGAATTCTTTCAAAAACATGAGCTGCATAATGATGTAGTTTGGGGTATGTTGAGTGATGAACAAACAAAGTGAAACTACTCGAAACTACATCGCTTCAAGCTTTTATGCTTAAAAATTTAAAAATTATTTTCATTAAGTTATATCTTTACAAATATTTCTTGTTGAGAAAAAACACACATTAACTTTTTTCAATTTAAATAATTACTTTACGAGCATTTTTAAGCATAATTATTGAAATAATTTTAAAGCAAATTCATTTAACTAATTAACTAACTTAGTTAACTAATAACGGATAAATAATTTAGTTATAAATTAGTTTCCCGTTTGTCCCCTTCGTAAATAATATTGAAAGCTTTTAATTGAAAACTTAAGAAAAATTCTCTAGCGATGATTTTGATAATTTTCATGAACTTTGAAATTAAATTTCAATTAATGATTATGGAGTGCTTTACAAAACGGAGTTTTGCTGTGAAAGTGTTCAAGTGGAACAATAAGAAAGAAAATGAGTGGCATGAAAAAAATAATGCCGAATAAGTATTTCCGTAAATAATAAATCGTAATATTATTCGTAAAAACTTCACGAGTTTGCCATTATGAAGATTTTTTAAAAAAAGAATAAAGCATTACAAGAGATTTAAAATACTTTTTGTCTTTAAACTTTTTTGTGGATCTGAATTTTCACAAGAAGAAATTCTTAAATAAATTTGAATTAAATTGTAAAATGTTTCAGAAGAAGAAATTTTACAAGTATTTTAAATTCATGGAGATATAAAACGCAGAGTTAAATGGTTCCTAGTGAGAAAAAATGTTATCCGTGAATAAAATCTAGTAAGGTAAAAAAGCAGCTTTCACAGCCTTAAGTATATCAATTTCTACAACTTTCGTAGTTTAAACTGTATATTTTTAGATATCATCTGAAACTATGTTAAAAAAAAGTTATTTATATTGTGTCAATATATGCTCCAGATATCCTATAAAACTAATACTTAACAGTTTTCTAGCTTCACTGTTGAGTTTGAGAATTTTGATTTTTTAAAATTCCTATAGAGAAATTAGATCTTTTATGTATTATAGAGAAATTAGTCTGAGAGTTTTATCTTTTATTAATCAGTTGCTTCACTGTCTAATAAAAACAATAGTAAGTAGCCTTCGCTAATAGTAACGAAACTAAGTTATTAAAAAAGCAAAGCATAGCTACAGTTTGACTGAAAATATTTTTGCTGCATTTTAGAAAGTAAGGGTCATGATTGAGTGTATACACAATATTTTTATTTATGTTTATTGTTTCCTGTGATGTGAAAAACTTAATTTATCCAACTAATTTATACACTCATTTATACACCGCTTCATTTATGCGATTTTTTCACCTATACGACGACCTAGTAAAATAATGATAGTATCATTCGTTTATGCGACGCTCTAAAGATAAATATTTCACTTATGCGCCCAATTTTCCGTAAAATTAAAAAAAATAATAATTTAATTTCTTTAAAAAATAAGCATTTTTCTTCATTTTCTTTCGCTTTTATTGCTCATGGAAGGTATTTTTTCCTCCTGAACTAGAGTTCGGAGAGGGACAATTATCTATTACGGATCGTTTTAAAGGGAACAGTTTGCAATTAGGTACGCTACAATTTATGTTTTCTTATTATCATTGTAGTTACATTACAGTAATTGCTTAACCGTAGTAATATGTCCCTTTTCTATAGAAACTTTCTTATTCATTCTCTCGTTAGAACCTATGTTGCGTTTTAGTCCTTTAAATAGGTTTGTTCACTTATACGTCTCTCTCACTTATGCGCTTTTTTCTGTTGGTCCCTTGGGAAGGCGCATAAGTGAGAGTTCACTGTAAAGCATGCGCAACTGAGCAATAATTTCTTTCACGAAAGTTTTAATTAATAGTAAGAATTATTAGATTTGGACTAAGCCATATGAAGCCCAGCGGATAAGGTATTCTCGAAATCGGAAACATCCAGTTTGGAATCTGACAATCACTTGCCGAGCTCAAACGGGAGGGCGTTCTCAATAAATCTATGCTTCGTGTCCAAAATCCTGCAGTTGATTGCCAATAGTGACTAAGTTTCCAGTGATTTTCTTTCTCCTGCAGGACTATGTCTAGAGGTGATGCTGCCATTTATCAAGTTCAAAGTCAGAATCCTCTTCAAAAGGGTTCTCACCTTCACAGGAGCCGCTCCCTTGTGTCAAAATACCTACCATAACGCGAAGAGCTTAGATCTCACCAATGACCTAAGATAGTAACAATATTTGGACTCAGAAGACATTTTGGTTTCCCCTATCGCTGATAAACACCAATATGGTGATAGAGTTGTTCTAAATATTTTGCCGATTGTATCTCGATTTTATGCATAGTATTTTTCAGTTCTGTTTCTTAGAAATTGTTTCGCTGCACAGGGCACTTTATTATCCACTTTGTATTTGCTCATAAAAACTTGAAAATCCCTTTATGAATAAGAAAAAATGATTTATAAATAAGTGAATGTTGCATTAAATATATTGTTCAAATGGTTGAAAAGGAAAGAGAAGAAACTCAACATATAAATTTAAAGATACTGGAATTCTAACCTAAAACATTGTTATGTTGTCTGAACAGTTAACGCAACAAACTGTTAAGAACATTAAGTTACACAGACCTATTTATTGCTTATGTTAATAGCGTTCGTTATGAATAAAAAATAAACTTATTATTGTATTATTGTGGTAATTTGGATCCAGAAAACAGTGATCGGCTTTGTTTTTGTTTTAAAAGTTTCTCATGCCTAAAAATTAATAGTAGAAAAAAAACCATAAATACAAAATGATCATAGAACATTAGTAAAAAACTTAAAAATGACAGAGCTCCAAAGAGACCCCAAAGAGAGAGAGAGAGAGAGAGAGAGAAATATAATTACCGAAGAAGGTCCAAGCTTAAAAACAACGACACGGAGATTGTCAGAGGAAGAAAAATATGGAGCAAAAGAAAAAAAACGCTACTGACATTTCTCTTTGTTACATCTTTCCTTATCTCTTGATACAAAACTTCGGAAAAGCAAACTTGAAGTGTTCGGAAGCACATAATGATTATTGATTTTATCATTTCCAAGCGAATTCTAGTACACAGCTCTGCTTTCCACTATTTTAAACTAATATTTCTTTCGGACTCGGCTTTGTCTCCGGTCACGATAAATCATCATTAGGATGCTTTCGTATGTCGCTTCTGAGTTACTCCAGAAGCTCGTTTGGCGTATCTTGCTCTCCAACAAGCATATATGGGAGTTTATTAAATGCTCCCTGTGTAAGAATTTGTCAAAAGTGATGTCGGATTTTTAACCAATTTTTATTTAAATACAATAATAGCCAATATGTGAAGAAGAAATGAAAATCTTAAAAAATAATTCTCAAGCCCCTTTTTCTGCAGCTAAGCGAGACACTTTTTATTTCATTATCAAATTCCATGATTTATCCTTCATTTATAGTTTATCGCTTTGGATAATGACGAAAAATAGACCCACGGACTTTTTTTATTTTGGTCAAAGATTCTTTTTTGTAAAATCTCACTGCTTCAGTTAATAGCATCCGAAAATACAGACGCGTTGGCACGATTGCATAGAGCATTGCGCTTGTAATGGAAACGGCTTGACAAAATATATTGTAGGGGAATGGGAATAAAATGAAATAAAGGAATCAAATCCAGAAAATAACTACTAGTAAAGCCACAAATGGCGTGTTCAAATTTAGAACTCACAAATAGAACTGGTTTAATCATACTTGATAAATATTTGCCCAAGTTGCTGTTAATCAAAAGCACTTTACCGTCGCGTGACAGATATAGACATATTATGATATCATATAGTTTTCAAAAAACACTTTAATCAATAGCAATAGCTCAGACGATTCCCTGTCACGAGATGGTATGAGAAAAAAATTGCAGTGATATTAATAATGGAAAATAATAATGAATAATTAAATTATTTTACAGAAGATAAAAATTGAAGATACTCTTAAAGATTCAATTTGAATCTTTTCTCAAAAGAAATTCTTATGTTGAAAAAGGTTTGAAAAATAAACAGTCATAACTACCGTATCGAAGAAAACCATCTGACTTTGCCTAGCCTAAGGCCCACCCAGAACACAAAGAAATAGATCATGTGTCTCGCTTTCTACCAATTAGCAAGCGAATAAAAGTATCGCTGTGACACAGAAAAATGGAATAAAAAATCAATTTCAACTGAACAAAGTGAATATATAGATGCTAGTTTTGTAAGAGTAGAAATATTTACATCTGTGTATTTTCCAGTTAATTGGAATCTGCACCGTTTAAAAATATTCCTCATAGTTTAAAGTTGATTTTCCTTCAAACACTGGTTAAATTTTAAAGAAATAAAACATTGGTCTGCTGAGAAAATGTAGCAAATTCGATCAAGCTCAGCTGCGCCTTTTACAGGTGTAAAACATGCAAAATTAGCTCTACCCTTATTGAAAAACTCTAACAGTTTATAACAAAATCTGACAGTTAACAAGCTCATAAATTTCATGGTTTAAGGAGACTTTGTTTTTTGGCAGAGGTTTCCGCTCAAGTGCAACTCAGAATTCAGATGCAAATAATACGCTGGGAATAGAAGTATTGAAGTTGTGTGGAAGGAGAAGATCAACGGTAGCGTGCGCAACCGTGAAATGTGAAGTGCTTCTGCTTTCTTGGGAGCAGCATCGTGGGCCGTCGCCCTTTCAAGTGGAAAAAGCCATTGCTCACCCCCTATTCAGAGAGGCCTTTGATGTTCGTAAATCGGCTCAGCTTTATAAACCGCTATCCGTTTCAAGTGAGGAGCTATTTTAGAGGATTTTTCGGATAAACTTCGGTATTCGTTTGAAGATGATTCGCTAGCTGTACTGATTATATAGGTGCGCTATTTGCAGTGCCAAAAATTATTAAATGGCACATAATTTGTCGTGATAATTTCATTCCAGCATAAAATTCAGTCCTATAGCTCTTAAAGTACTATTATTTGTTTGCAATATATATATATATATATATATATATATATATATATATATATATATATATATATATATATATATATATATATATATATATATATATATATATATATATATATATACACACACACACACACAATGTTAGGTATTATGTATGTGTTCCGCCTCCAGGCGTGTACTAAGTTAGGGTAAAGAACAGCATAAACGAACAACGATTTGAAAAAGACTTGAAGAAACGTTACATATGCAAAAACGACAAAATTCAAAAAACAACTTTTTGCATTTGTAACGTTTCTTCGCGTCTTTTTCAAATCATTGTTCGTTTATGTTATTATTTACACTAACTTCGTACACGCCTGGAGGAGGAACACATGTATAATACCTAATATTTAAAATGCATGTAATGTTTAGCAGCAATTATGAGCTGATTGTATCTAGAACATCTAATTTTTCGCATTTCCCCGATATATATATATATATATATCTATAATAATAAAAGCAAGTGTAATGTGTCTGTCTGTCTGTCTGTCTGTCCATTTGACCGAGCTCTCTAGCCAAATCTATCGCACGCAGGGACCTGGAATTTTTTACACGGAAGCACAAAGGGGCTTCCGTGTAAAAAGAGGACCACGAAGACCTCGAAGCCCGATTTTCGATTTTTGAATTAGAAAAATTTTAAAAAAATATTTATGAAACTTCTTCTCGAGATCGCTGCTCGCCAATACAATATGTGTTATCGTAAATCCTTACTTCAACAAGCGACCCGATGGTCAAGTGGTTCTGCGCGTCAGGTTGAAGTTCCTGATGGAATGAGATCGAATCCAGACCCGCAAGGATTTTTTCGAACAGCTGCATGGTTTTTTTTTTGAATGATTTTAATGATTGTAATGTCCTTATGCAGGTACATCCCCTCATGGGGATCTACCCCATATTTTTTTATAGTACAAAATGACAGTTTTGGTCGGATCTTTGTTAAAATTGGCAATGGGGTCCTTCGATGCTGTAGAATTTTCTTATGGACGTTTGCGCCATTTTTGGGGGCTTTGAATCGATTGTGGCAATAAATGGTTTTTGATTTGCGGCACTTATATTATTTTTTCAAAAATTATATACACTATCAATTATATTATGTTAATTTTTGTACCTTTATAAAATTCTGTATTTTATACCTTGCATTTACGTCAAATTCAAGGTAAAATTAAAAGTCAAAAATTCTGAAGAAGATAAATATATGTTAAAAATTAAAGTAACTATTTTTTGTGATTTTCATATTGTTTGTGACCAAAAAACATCATTACAAACAAATAAAACTTATCAAACACCATGAGTGTTGAGTTATTAGGCAAAATCTGCTGTGTAATGTTTTTTTTTCACTGCGAGAGGGGGGGGGGTATGAACGACCATTAAAGTGACACAAATTTTTAAAAAATAAAGGTTGGATCTCCAATTATCTTGCTTCGTAATTTTAACCCTCCCCGGCTGTGCAACGGTACGCGATTAGTCATTCAAAAATTAATGAAAAACGTGATCGAAGCCAGGATTTTAAATGGCAAGTTCAGAGGTGAAAATATACTCATATCACGGATTCCTATTATACCTACAGATGTGCCAATTCAATTCAAACGTATTCAGTTTCTGATTAGATTGGCATTTGCAATGACTATCAACAAATCCCAAGGTCAAACGATGTCTGTTTGTGGCTTAGATTTGAGAACACCATGTTTTTCACACGGACAATTATACGTGGCATGCTCTCGAGTGGGTAAACCATCCAGTTTGTTTGTGTTAGCTAAAGATGGACTAACAAAAAATATTGTTCACGCTATAGCATTAAGAGATTGATATTGTTTAATAGTGTTACTGTCGTAATTGTTTAATGATATATAATTTTAAGGAATAAATTATAATAACTTAAAAATAATGTTTGCCTTTTGTTATTTTTATATTCCCTCATCGTTCACAGCGCTCCATGCTTATTTCACGCATATACAACATTCTTACATACATACAATATACACATTCTACCATACATACATACTTACAATAAGTAAGCTATTTTTGGTTTACACTAGAAATTGCTACTATTGTGATTTGTTGCTATACACACTACTATTCCTGCGCTATTCACTTATCTGCATTTTCTAAATGCACGGGCAACGCCGGGAGGGTACAGCTAGTATGTATATATATATATATATATATATATATATATATATATATATATATATATATATATATATATATATATATATATATATATTTATTTATTTATTTGAAAAAATCGTAAATTCAATAAAAGATCTAAAGAGGAACCCAAATCCAGGCCATGAGGAGAGGCCATAAGATCCCATTCCTCTTACGTTTATATATTTAACGTTCAAAAAATCCTAAATGAACTAACGAGGGTGGGAGGGTGAAATAAAGTTGTCTTGGTTAATTGATATTGTTAAATGCGCATTTTAACTAGGAAAGATGCATGATATATACTGAAAAAATAGCAAAAGTGGAAAGATATGAATCGTCATGTTCTTTTTTTAAGGATATATTCATCAGTAATTTGAATCAATCTCCATCAAGGCGTTTTTACAATTTATTTCATTATTAATTTAATTTTTTTTCACTCAAACTTTTGCTCATCTTAAAGATGATAAATATGTTTTCAACATTTTGACAGAATTTTTCGAATGATTAAGTACTAACTATGTTGAGAAAAAGAATTGAATTTCAATTTTGTTTCGATCCAGCTACTCTACACTATTAATAATTTAACTTGTTTAATTTACTTTCATTTTTGTATTTCTGTTAAAAAAAATGACTTATTCCATTAGATGACAAGATTTGTATGCTATTACATGCCCACGATATAATCACGAAATGGCTAAAAATTTAAATTAAAATTCGTTAGAACCGGATTTTTTTAGCAGTATAATTGCGTAATATTAGATAATAAACTAGGCATGTTAACAAGAAACTTTAATAGTAATAAATACCTTCATTAAATGCAAACGGAACTTCTCTTTGTATTTAATTTTCAAATGAGCAAATCTTCTAACTAATAATAATTTCTGTAATTGTTTTCCACAACTAAAAATAAATTATTCATCGAAAACGTCCATCTAATATCATTAGGTTTCTGGTAACGTTCTATAAAATGCACGTTTATCTTTTTAGTAATTAACCCTAACATTTATCGAAATAAATAATCGATAGTGAAATTTCCAGTTTTAGTATTTTAATGAGCAATATCGATTTTCAGTTTCGTGCTAGAAAACACTTCGGATAATTTCGAAACCCTTTTTAGCCAAAATAAAATTAGCTTCAGTCGATAAAATTGTTTGCTGAAAAAGATCATTAAAATAAGGAGGTCGTGCATTTACTTTTCGGCGACATTTGTTTGCAGCTGTTACTCGAGCTAGACAAAATATTCTTTCTTTATAAAAAAAACATTAACGATCTCGTTCACAACGATGAGGATTAGCTGTAATTTTCTTCTACCCCTAATTTTTATTGTCTCTTAAGACTTTAATTGACTTAATCAGTGAGTATATTAAATTATGTGAACCGCATATTTCAAGTCAGTGGTTTCCAAATACCTTCCCCCTCCTTTTACCTTAAGAAAACTGTTCTCCCCCCCCCTGCAATTTTTATAAAAACTCAATTACAAAGTTTCTGAACTTAACCAATATGCAAGCATTAGAAGTTACGCTCCTTAACATTCATATTTTTTCGGATTTTTTTTTCACTTTTCTTACACTTATAAACCATAATAGATACAGAGAATGTGGTATTTAGACTTACGGAACTCTTAGGAGTCTGAAATTGGACAGAGCAAAAGCTAACTAATTAGAATGAGTGCTAACGAATTAGCAACGAATTCGAATGAACAACATTGCTGAAATAACCTGTTTCAGACTCGATAGTCATTTTTTTTAAAACTGACTCTCTAGCGGCAGTAAAAATGTGTATATAAATAGCCAACCCATTTTAACCCCTCCACAAACAAAAATGTAGCAAAGAGTGACGAGAGAAATGTTTTATACACTCATATCTCCTAGTTTACTACGGCCAACAGAGGAGAGAAAATTTTACAGAGATAGTCGGCAGAAACTTTGCAATGATTTTATATATGTGAATATATAGGAATATATAGGATTTACATGAATAAAAAAAAGATTATGCAGAGAACTCTTTAGCTATTGCCATTATTACCATACACGGACAGCTAAATTCTATTTTACACGGTAAGACATTAAGTTTTTTACTCATCTCAAACGAGAAATATTTAATCTTTACCTAAACACGTTACAGGTATGCAATGAGTTACCACCCTTAAGCCAGGGCTAAGACAGAACTGAAGCAAATACACTCACAGCTCGATCATAGCATCCTGAGACTGCAGTTTCGTCCTTATTTTGGACTCCTCAGTCAGGAATAGCCAATGATCGAGCTGGAGACAAAGATACTCTTATTGGAGCTAAGATTGCCAACAAACTGGTAGATAAAATTAATTTATCTTACCAGCGAGCGTCCACAAACCATGGTCGAGCTGTGAGTGTATTTGCTTCAGTTCTGCCTTAGGCCTGGCTTAAGGGCGGTAACTCATTGCATATTACCCAGATTTTGCCTTCAAATTTCGAGTTGAACCGTACCATGGTTTGCGAAAGCTCGTTGGCAAGATAAATTAATTTTATCTACTAGTTTGTTGGCAATCTTAGCTCCAATAAGAGTATCTTTGTCCCCAGCTCGATCATTGGCTATTCCTGACTGAGGAGTCCAAAATAAGGACGAAAACTGCAGTCTCAGGATGCTATGATCGAGCAGTGAGTGTATTTGCTTCACGTTACAGGTATTTTCGTTGAAAAATTCTGTCATAGTACATTACGATTGTCTTTATAATTGCAGGCAATCACATAAAAATTTCATTTTCCAAAATAATAACATTTATAGAAAATATTGAAGTTAGTTCATGATTCTTACTCCTTCATCAATAAAAACAAATTTGAAACTTATTTTTTGAACGAAATAACGTAATCTGATTGCTTGGTATGAAAAGTTTGTTTTTATTACTTTTATGGCTTCTTTTAACAACAAAACTCAAAGTTTTCTTCATACTAAAACATCAAAATTTATTGTATCATCTAAGAAAGCAATTTCGAAAATATCAACCATCTAAAATGTTCCTGAAAATCAATCGCATGTTACAAGAAACCTCCTTACGATTTTTTTTTTTTTTTGCCAGTTTTGCACCCAATCGTAAAAGAAAGTGTCCCAACTGAAAGCAAGACATCCGAAAATTACTGCCTTCAGCAAATAGCATCGATAGCGCGTCGTTGCTATGACAGCGGTACACATAAACAGAAAACTATTATTCACAACCAACCGCAGACTGTTACAAGATTTTACCTACGAATTTTAGGTGTAAATAGAATCGTGGCTGGAATTTCAAGCGCGACTGAATCAGGAGATTTAGAAGATTTTTAAGAATTTAATATCATTTTATACAACAATTTCTCAGTTTTGAAAGTTGACGTATTCTCTTAGTTTTAACTAATTTTTATTATTTCTGTGATTACTACGATTTTATATTTACCTATGCTGCAAAAAATGAATTGTCGTTTCTACAATGCAATATTGGCAGCCGAAGTTTTAATTTAAAACTATAAAATACACAGTAATAAACTATAAAAATATCTGTTTTAGTTTCTATCTGTTAAGTTAGTAATTTTACAGTTTATTGATATAAAATTTAGCTGTATTATACTGTAACAACAACAGTATATTACTAGCAGCAGAGTTTCCAGTTTAAAACTGTAAAATGCACGGTTACTAAGCTGTTAAATCAGCAATTTTGCAGTTTATTACAGTAAAATGAACAATTTTTACAGTTTATTACCATTACATTAGCTATACTGTACTGTAAAAACAGCACTACTTTTTCAAAGTGCAAATGAAAATTTTGTCAGCTTTCAAAATTTAAAGGAGATTGAGTGATACATTGTCATTGCACTTTGCCTTATACATCTTTTTAGATCACATTTAGTAAAAATTGAAGGGCTTGCTGCAGAAAGGAGGTAGCTCCATTTTTAATGTCTTCAAAATGTGTCTCTCTCTCTATTAGAACTTTAAATAAAGGTCACTTTTTTCGTTCTAATATTTATAAAAAAATCCTCTTGTGTACTTCTCAGTACAGTTATACAAGAGGATTCATAAAACTTAAAGAAACTTTTAGAATGCGATTTTCTGCTATAAGCTTTAATGCAGACATTTTAAAGACATTGAAAATGGAGCTACCTCTTTTTTGCAGCAAGCCCTTCAATTGGGATAAACTTTTGTACCGTTGCGAGGTAGTGAAAACTCTTATTATTCAATACTTTTAATTTCGAATGGAAATCATTTCTGTTAGTAGTGCTTGCAAAATAACTAAAGCAAGAGTTTATATGATTAAAGAGATGGCTTCCAAATACTAAATAACTTTCTTTTTCCAAATTACATGTAAAAGTAAATTTATCAGCTTGTTCAAAAAGAATTAAATCAATTAGTGGGTAATTAAAAAAAAATGAAGTATAAACAAAATTGAAAGTAGGATATTAAGATGGAGAAAGTTGTGTCTATCGGTTTTTCTGTCAAAAGTCTATCGCATACTAACTTTTGAGTGAATAATCCAATTCGAGTAAATTTTTTTTCAGTTTTTTTGTTCAAAAGATAGCTGCTAAGGGATCTTTTTTTTTATTTTAACATTTTTCTTTTAGTTTTGATGAGCCAAAATATAAAATAAAATACATTAATAAAAAAACGCTTTTGGAAATTTTTTATTCTAATTACATCCTGACACGAGAAAGTTCTATGATGATTTCTTAAAAATTGTATCACTGGGGAAACTTTGAGATAAATATCAATATAAAAAGCATTTTTTTACGGTGCAAAATCTTTGCTGTTATAATAATATTAATTTTGAAACTATAATCAATGTTTCCCCTAGACCAAAAAGGAAAGCGTCTGGGCGCTTCCACCATACAGGTATATTTTTTACTACAAATTTTGTAACGAAAATTGTGTTTTTCTTCCTTTTTTTCTAATTTTTTATCTGGATAACCACCCATCCTTATTTAGTATTTTTCAATAGTTTGTTTATTGCTCTAATTATTACTTTTGAAATGATTAATAGAAATATCTCCAATGTTTAGTTCAAAAGATTGTCATAAAATTAAATTCAGATTTAGATTCAAATCAAATTATAAGGGAATGTAGAGAATTAACGGTTTCAGGGGCAAAAGAGCTTGCTTTTGTGTTAAAGTTTCGTTCAAATTTCAAAGGGTGTAAGAGGGTGCGTATAGAGGAATGAGAAGAAAAAAGGGTATGGTTCATCGAACGCTAATATTGAAGTGAAAAGGTGCAGTGCCTTCCTAAAAGTGCTTACGAGAAACAATACTATATTTAAAAAGAAGTTGAGCATGATAATGAATGAAAATAGAAAAAAAAAACCTAAATTATCTCCAGCTTCTAACTTAGCCCATTGTTTTAAGTTATTCCCCTGATTGGCCTATCTAGTAGTAATCTCCAATGCAACCACCTGCATAAAACGAATATACTACTTCTACTATAAACGATATACCCTGCGAAAATTTTACTCTTCCATTCAGTCCCTTGTTGTGCTTATTTTATCCCTATGTATTCATAGAAAATAGCAAGGGCGTAGCCAGGACTGACGTTAGGGGGGTGCAAGCAGTGGCACCCCAATAGGAGGTCACTGTGACCTCCCAAAAAGTTCTTATCCAAGGCAAATTGGCTGATGAAATTTGAAAACAGTGAGACAGTATTGCAAGGCTGAACTTCTTAATTTTATTTATTTTTTTCCTTTTTTTTTCTTTAATTAATTAATTTATTTATTTTCGTGATGCCTCACGTCTCTTTTGGTAGACATAGATAAGTATGCATTCTTGTATTTTATTTATTTATTTTTTAATTATTCAGTATTGTTCTGAGTTTCATTCGGTAAATTAAAAACGCATTCTCTGATAAGTGGCGACAAGGGCTTAAAATTTATTGGTGGGAGAGGAGGCGAGGGGTGCACTCTCAATGACCGAATGAATTTCCAAATTTCACCGAGTTACGAATTTATTTGTCTGCGCCAGCATGTTACAATGAAAAGCACGAAAGGGGACAAAATCGTATGTCAAAAAAAAAATAAATAAAATGGGAGGTCACAGTGACCTTCCATAGGCTTTGATCTAGGGGGTGCAGCTGCACCCCCCTGCACCCCCCTAGCTACGCCCTTGGAAAATAGAGACATAATGGAATAAGGAAAGGAAAATAACACTATCATATGGGAAAAGTAAAAGAATGCTTTGCATTTTAGCCTAATTTCAAATTTCTTCAAGAACTGACTTTGAAAGGAGGCAACGTTTAAGGCTTCTGAATACATCTAAAAGCAATAAAAAATTTATTAAGTTAATGCTTTTATCCTCGCTCAAGCGATTAGACTAGCACGGTTTTAAAAATGAAAATTTTTAGTTAGAGGGGTTTCATAAAAAGGAAGCCCTTCGCAAAATTATTCTGTCAAGTTATATTTTTATGTGCTTTTGTGAAATTGCTTCGTAAAATATAATGGAATTGGAGAGAAGTGGTGCGATATTTTGGGAGAATCATTGCAAAATATTATAAGAAGTCAACTTTGCAAATATTTGGGTGAATTCCACGTAGTAAGGGTTTACTTTATTAGTCATATTGCAATAGTCTTTTCAATAGTCAGTATCTGAGTAAACATCTTTTATTTTTTAAATTGGAAAAAAAAGTGATATTTTCCTTCAAAATTTAAAAAGGAAATTGAACGATTTTTAAGAATGTCAGAATAATTCAAATTTCTTTCATATTTTTAATGGTCTTAATACTTGCAGTCCTACTATGATCAATGTGAATCCTAATTAAAAGCTACTTTTCAATGCATTCTACTTCTGAGCTATTCAAGGAATTTATGTTATTCCCTAACATAAATTACTACTACATAAACATTTTAAACAAAAACCATTCATCGGTTTAAGGTCGAAGATTTGTATCATTTATCACTAAGTTTCGCAGGGAGTAAAAGCAATGGGCTGCAGATTTACAGCTTTTTTTAGAAGATATCAAATGAATCGTTCATGTGATAAAAAAATTTCATTCGCTTGTTCTTCCACTGCATATGAATTACCTAATAATACTTGTAATGATATTTTAAACATGCTAGTATCTTATAATGTCAAAGTAATAAATAGTTCTAAAAAGGAGCAAAAAATGACCATTTTATGTATTCCTTCACCAAGCATTCTGAAATCGTAAAAATTATCATTTTCGTTGCTCTTGGAAACACTATCCGAAAACAATATAACAAGCAAGCTAAAAAATAAAAACAGGTTAGAAAATAAGTAATAAAAGTTATGTGCTTAAAATAAGAGATGTCTTCGATGCATTAAGAGGTACTCTACAATGAGAAAAGAAAAGTTTACGATTTTTTTTATTCATGACACATTGTAATAACTCCATAGTAAAGAAAATATTGAGTGTATAGCAAAGTTTAACACACAACTAAAGCCTAAACTCAATAAAAATACATATTTCGTGAAGAATTTCATATTTGAGGGGAAAAAATTAGTAAAAATTAAAAATAATTTATTTGTGGGAGAATTTCAACATACTTCAGCTAACTTGATGTTCTCGTTATGTTTATGGTTTATTAGTTACATAAAATACTACCTTTATTTAATTCAGTTGAAACGAAAACAGCTTGAAGAACTGCAATACTGTCGGATTTTTTTAGGTAAAACCTTCCGCGTATTTACGTATGCGTCAGGTTTTCTCTGATCTTACCATAATAGGTGTGATAGGTGAGATAACAATAAGGGGAGGAATAATAAGAAGCATTTTGAGTCGTATCAAACAACGTAGAACGATGCTAATTTCAAGTACACAGTTTAGTTGAATACGTCAAAAGGATAGCGAATACAAGTTTTGGATTGAAAACTTCAGAAAGTTCCCACTCACAATCCATCACCCTTTTTTAAGTGGAATGGTTCCGAATGCTTGACATGATTTTTCAAGGACGGACAGTATGTTATATTTTTGACTGCTAGAACTACTAAACATCTTATTCATCATTATATTTCAAAAGAGAAACACACACACACACACATAAACACACACAATTTACTCCAGTACATTGCCTAAATCATTTTAAGTTAAATCTTTAACTCGAACAAGCATAAGCTTTAGATTTAAACACTGATACTTGGGACAATACAAGTTTATATTATTCTTTAGTCGCTTTTTATTATAAACAAAATAGAAAACAGCGATCCCGGTTTATCCCTTCTGCTTTAATCCTCATTTGAGGCAAAAAAAAAAAAAAAAAGCCAAAGAGAAGTTTCTAAGAAGTTTTTAATTTTTTGCTTTCTTTTCCCTTTTGGTGTCTAGCCAACAGCACGACTGACAACATGAAATATTTCCGTTTTTTCTCTAGTTAAGATTATCTTGCGTGATAAGTAAAAGCCGTCATGAAAATTTATTTGTAAAAATCCCTCATTTGAGATAGAATTAAAAACTTCATGTTTTTTAAGCAGTAAAACTATTTCCTTTTGTGTAAATAGAAAAAAATTTTCTTTTTTTGAAATAAATGTTAGGATTTCCGAGAAACTAGTACCTTATCAATAATGCTAACACGGTTCTTTTTTCATAATATTAAGATTATATTGCTCTTTTATGAAATGCACTTAATGAGGAATTATCAAATTATTAAAGCTTACTAAAAATTAAGCATATAATTTCTAATGGTATAAGATACTACTTTGTCGGTGGATTAAAAAAAAAAACTACAAAAGAAAGAAGCAATTGTTTTGCTTTTTTTTTCACTTTTATGGACATAACAAAGAGGGATCTAATTCCAAAACATTTACTTTCAAAAAATATTATGAATTATAGCGTTGCCGTTCACAATGTATTACTAGTACCTTTGCTTAGGTTTTACTCAGAAAGTTGGCAACATGAGTTTTGGGGCTACAGAAAAGTGCTTTCTCAGTGACTTATATAAAGAAAGCCATGAAAGAAAAATGAAATAATTTAGCTATATGGGAAAATGATAAGGCAAACTGAAATAATTAAGCTAAATTACCTTTTTGAAAAGGAGAAAACATGAGTTTAGTTTTGAAAATTACAGACATAAACGAAGAGCAATGTATTTTGTAATGAAACTTATGTTGAAATATTTCTTTTTATTTTTGGGATTAAATTTTTACCTTAATTTTTTTTCCCTCTTGAGCAGTTTTACCTTGGAAAATGTTCACTTTTCGCCTAAATGGGCAAAGTGAGTAAAAAAAAAGAATGAATGAACTATTTTCTATTTGATACTTAAAGATATTTTTTATCAGAAGAATGAGTGGAAAAAATTAATAGATAAATTAATAAAAAAATAAACAAACAAATAAATTTATTGATTAAAAGATGAGAAAACATAAATGAAGGAATAAAATAGTGATTGAATAAGAAGGTAAGTGAGCGAATAAATAAAAAAGTGATTAATTAATTGAAAGAATGTAAATAAATGAAAGAATAAATGAATGCGTGAGTAATTCAATAAGTAAATGAATAAATAAAGAAAGTAAACTATTTTTTTTTAAATCAATTCACTTTGTGCGGAAGATGAATAAAAGCAAAAAAACAACGTTTTAAAAGCACAAGTAGGTAAAATTTTTATTTAAATTTGCCTCTTCCATTTGCTCTGAATGCACTTGACTAATCGTACAAAGCATTTAAAATATAAATAAGTTTAATATTACATAAATAAATACTGCATTCGCTATTAGTGGGTCTCAATATTTGAAATGCTAATATCAAGACCTTTCTGATTTTATAATGATCGAAATAATTCTTGACTTACAACAAAATGTTAGAATATGGGTATGATATTTTTTAAAAATTGTTTGTATTATCATATGCTTTAATCTTCAGACATAATTTTTTCCTGGCCGGATTCGACTACATGTGTTACTACATAGTTAATCTATTTCCATGGACGGTACTAAACACATAACAAATACTCGTATTTCACAATTTCACTTCACCCTGTTATTTTATTTTGCTTCACATTCTCCCAAGTGTAAGAAAATTATCATTAATATGAAAACCAGTATAGCTGATAAAATATGTTTGTGGTTTAATGCATTCTTCTGGGAAGGGGGGGGGGGAGCCTACTCATGAATTTGCCATTATCGATATGATTAATCAAAGGAATCTGAAAAAAAAGTTACTTTGTGATTTTACTTGAGAAAGCCTTGAATATTTAAAACGAATATCGGAAATCATGTACGCAATTCTAGCTGTCAACAGGGAGTTGAGATGATACACTAAATACTGAATGAGATTGATGAAAGACTTCGGATTTATGATGAAAAAAGCGCTACCGATCGAATTGTTTTGAGTATCTTGATAAATTGTAGCCTATGTGTTATTCTGATAAAAAAGCTACATTATTGTAAAAGTTTCATTAAAATCTATTCAGTAGTTCTTGGGTGAAAGAGGAACAAACATCCAAACAAACTTTCGTAAATATAATAGTAGTAAGATTAAGTACTTTTAGATTAAGTAAGTTATACTAAAGTTTTACTAATCTGCAAATGTTTTCGCTGTTGGTACAGCACCGACTTAATCGGACACTTATAACGGTCAATTAATCCTTTACGGTCATTGTCCCACAGAGAATTCGATGACCTGCCTTCAACTAATCCTGTGGAGCTCATAAGAAAACTTTTCTTATTCAAGAAAGAAAAGACAACTCATTGATTTTTGAAAGTTGCTTATAAGAATTATTCTGACTAAGTCATTAGAATTTCAGCTTTTATTTCCTGGCTTTCACCTAGCCATCGGGATTTTCTTTTAGCGAATAAGAAATACTCGACATTTTGAAAAATTTTAATCTCGGATTATTCCTATTGTTATTTAAGATTTTTACGAAGTAATTGGACATCTTTTTCTCGAATCGTTACTGAGTTATCATATTTTAAATTTCAATCCTTTATATTTTTTCACATTTTTGTAATGTTTCTTTCTTTTTTAGCTTCGTTTTATCCATTATACAAGTTCCCTTTTTGAAACTTTTATGGTTCTCTTTTTAATTCTTGATTGTAAGTATTAGCGCAATTTGTCCAAGTTTTTTTTCTTTTTCCGAGTATAAACTTTTTACATTTTGATTACATGGGAAAACTGGTCCCAAGCTCCTGGTTTAGGAGAAACTAAAAGAGTACCTTGGCGACTAGTTTTTTCAAAAACAAAAAGGAAAAAAAAATGAACCTCTCAAAAACCATACTACACTGAACTTTGCATTAAACTCTGAGATATAATTCATCTGGCCCCTAAAACTTTCCCCTGGCCCCTAAAGTTTTACCTTTTTTTGGTCTCTGGCTACTACTATTTTTACGTTGTTTTCGATTACAGATTTAGCAAATTGTAAACTTCGCGTTTATGTACCACCTACTCCATTTGCACTTACAGTGAACTCTCAATTATATGCCGGCCCACGGGACCAACAGAAAAAGTCACAGAAGTGAGAGAGACGTATAAGTGAACAAGCCTATTTAAAGAACTAAAACTCAACATAGGTTCTAATGAGATAAGGAATAAGAATGTTTCTATAGAAAATAGACATATTACTATGATTTGGCAATTACTGTACCGTAACTACAATGATAAAGAGAAAACAAAAATTGTAGCATACGTAATTAAAAACTGTTCCCTTTAAAATGATGCATAATAAATAATTGTCCCTCTCCGAACTCTAGTTCATGCAAAAAATGACTTCCGTGAGCAAAAAAGGCGAAATATTAAAGAGGAAAGTAAAAAAAATTGCTTATTTTTTAAAGAAAATAATTAATTTTTTTTTACATTTTAGGAAAAATTCGGCGCATAAGTGAAGTATTTATCTTTAGAGCGACACACAAACGAATGATACTATCATTATTGTGCTATGAAATGTGCTGCGACCATTCAAAATCGTCGTATAAGTGAAAAAGGCGCATAATTGAGGCGGCGTATAAGTGAGAGTTCACTGTACTTATTATTTTCGCTAAAAAACCTCATGGTATCAGTTAAAAAAAAATAACTCAGCAGCATATTTTAATGAAATACCTTGAGTGTTTTAATAAGTGAGTTAACATACAAGAATCGTAAACTAGTAAAGCCGATTTAAAAAAAAAATTTTTTTTCACGCTTTATACACTGGCGGAAAAAAAAATCCCAACACCAAGAAAAAATTATTGTAGAGTAATGAAATTTGGGTAATGCAATTGTCTAGTTAACATGTTTAATTGATTAAATGTACAAGATCACTGGCCATTTTAAGCTCAAGAAAATGCTGTGCAAATGTGAAATTATGTTAATTTAATAGAGTCCGTAACGTCCAGAATTTTGAAGGCAAGCCTGCAAGCGTGCATGCATTACGTCATACAAGTGCCGAATGTCACTTAATGGTATGGAGTGCCATGATTGTTGCACTTGTTGTGTCAATACTAGGACCGTCATTGCTGACTGTGGATGATGCTCGAGGTGCCGTCCAATGATACCCCATAAGTTATCCATTGGAGACAGACCTGGTGATTTTGCAGGTCATGGTAACATGTCAACACTCTGTAGAGCACATTGCGTTACAACAGCGATGTGAGGGCGAGCGTTATACTGTTGGAAAACTCCTCCTTGAATGCTACTCATGAAAGGCTGTACTACTGGTTAAATTCCCAGACTGACGACAATTTTCAGTCAGTTAGTTTAGGATAACCACAAGAGTGCCCCTGTTGTCGTAGTAAATTGCTCCAGAGACCATGACTCCAGGTGTGGGTCCAGTGTGTCTAGGCCGTAGACCGCTTGGATGCAGGCGGTCCCCTGGCCTCCTTCTGACCAATATACAGCCACCACTGGCACTAAGGCAGAGTCTGTTTTCATTAAAAATTACAACAGATCTCCACTCCGACCTCCAGTGAGCTCTGTCTTTGCACCACTGCCGTCGGAAACGGCAATGGTTTGTAGTCAATGGAATACCAGCTACAGGCTGCCTGACTCGGAGCTGTCCTTGAAGTAAACAGTTTCTTACCGTTCCTTGGGTCACGACGGTACTAACTGCAGCTCGAATGTCAGCCGCAAATGCAGTACGATGCGCCACAGCCGTACGCAAGATTCGGCGATCTTCCTTCTCAGTCGTGCCACGTGGCAGCTCGGAACTCGATCTTATTGAGGTAGTACCATCCCTTGACCATAGCTTCCAATAATTATGCACGGTGGATACATTCCGGCCAAGTCTTTCTGCAATATCGCGAATTGAAAATCCACCTTCTCGTAGTCAAATTATACGACCTCGTTTAAACTTGGTGAGCTGTTGATAATGACTTCTTCGTCTTCTTAAAGACATTCCTGGCTAACAGAAACGCAATTCGTCAAATTTCATGGAAAAATAATTCTTACGAGCTTCACAACACGCTTTTAAAACAATGTTCTGAGTGACTCCAGCTGCGCCACACTAATGCGCGGAGCGCGAAATTTCAATCGATGTCATCTTTCAGTTGTATAAACACGCCTATTAAATTTCGTTTATCTAACACAAGTCTTTCTTGGTGTTGGGATTTTATTTTCCGCCAGTGTAGGAAAGTAATCATCAAAAACAATCCACAGTAAATGTGAATCATATAATCTTGGCACCTGCAAAACGATGTAGGTACAGGTATAGCAAACACAACTTTTTTCAGAAACGCTTTTGCATTTTGCTTATAACACTAATATTCTACATACCCAACAACGAAAAGGGATGAATTTAATATGCTTTTAATGGTTCTTTCATTTCTTTTACAATATCGCTAATGCAAACTTTCGTTGCTTATCACATACTAAAATATACATTATGCCAAGTGGCTGATTGTCTAATTGAATTTTACTTGAAAACCCGACAGCACATTATTCATTTCTTAAAAACATGCTCTTATTCAATTATGATAATTCTTCTCTGCAGTTCTGCGGACCCACGATCACTAGTGACTTTAAAATTGCTGGAACTGCAGAGATCTTTATTAAATGCACTGCGTTTTATTATTGTTAGACATTTGAATATGATTATTTTCCCATTTTATCTAAGTTCTTTATTTTTATTTAACTCATATTAAGCTGTTTTTTGAACGTTGCTTAATTTGCGGTAAGAAATGTTCCCCAAATCTTGAAAAACCTGAAAAATACTTTTTAATTACAACATTCTTCCTATGGTTTGTGTTTTTAAAATGAAAAAGCGTTTTCACGAATGAAGGGAAAAATAATCCTTTCATTAAATAAATTTCTGTCTAATAATCAAATTTTAGTTCTGCTTTTAGTTGTAATTTAAAAAGTCGATATTGAACATTCGTGAAATCGTTGCAGAATTTTACGGGGAAAAAATCCATTCAGAATCTAAACATTGAGTCATAAATTCACTTCTATGGTTCTACAGAACACTTATTTATCTCATTTTCCAATTTTGAGCATCTTTATTTTTAAAAAGTACATGGATACATCACACAAAAAGAGAACAGTCATCCATGTACTTTTTCGTGACAGAAAGAAACAACAATTTCCTTTTGATATGAAATGAGTTTTTATATGACTCAAGAAACATTTCCTCCTTCATGTCAAATATTTTCTTCAAAAGTTAGTTTATTTTCAAGCAACACAAGCAGAAAATCATTAAATCTTAAAGGTCTTTCCAGAATAAAATATATGTCGTTTGTTTTCAACGACTCTTGGGTACTTTATTCTTTTAACTCGTTTAAACACAAGTGATTGCAAGGTGACCATTTATTTGTTTTCCTCAAAACAATTACCAATTTTGGATCTATATTTTCTATTGTTATTTTAATTCATTCTTTACAGTTAATGACAAACAAGCACAGAAAAGAGCAGAATTGGTTCAGTGTTTTAATTTACAAGTTTGCTTGATTAAATTTGGAGCTGATTTTAAATAAGATTCAAGTTCTTGAAAATTTCATATGGTTCAATTTCAAAATCAACATTGTTTTAAGAGCTGCGACAAGCAACTGTGCTTTTCACTTGTCCACAAATTTGTCGGAAGCGAAAAAATCTTTTCTCTAAGTGCATTAGTCCTGGGGAAACATAAAATATATTAAACACAAATTCACGATTAAATTTATTGTTATAAAAATGCTTAAGCAGCTCCACAGAAGTGACTTTTGCTCGAAACATCCAGTTTTCCGTTCTGTCGCTTCATAAAACGGGATGTTGCTGTGTAGGTAGTTGTAACGGGACAGTACAACTGAAAAAGGGACCGTCCCTTTTAAAACGGGACGCATGTTCCACTCAGCATTGCATTTTCCGTAGAAAGAGGGCATTTACAATTAAAAAAAAATGGTTACAAACACATAAGCTTTCATTGACGGGAAATAATAATGCAACCAATAAGGCACCAATAAGGTTCTCTTATTATCTTTAACTATATTGTACTTTTCTCATCAAAAGGAAACAGAACATAAAAAATATGACGTGACACCTATGAAAAGTGTACCAGACAATGTATTCTTTTGCACAAGTCTAATTCTTTTATTTCTTCAAGGTTCTCTTTTCTTCGTAGTGTGTATTACTTTCGTGATTTGGCAACACTCTGGCTGCTCGCCAGCCTCGTATGCGTGTCATATGCGCGTGATTAAAGTACTCGTATCTCAGCGCGGAAGAAAGTGGGACTGCTTTTATGAAGCGTCTACCATCCCCGCTCTTTGCCAAAGTACAGAATCGCTACTTCATCGAAGGAAATAAAACCGAGAATAACACTCGGTCGAACGTGCCTCGGCCTATTTTTACATCATACCGTGTTTTGTTAAGGTAATCTTAAGGGAGGAATAAAAGTGAAGTGTGGATTTGGAACTCAGGGGAAGCATTTCATAGCTCACAGTATGTAAACTACGGGATAATACACGCGTATAGCATTGCACACTAAATAATGGCTACATACAAGGAAACGCGCCGTTTAGTCTCAACACTAACTCAGTCCATGACTTTTCAAGTGCTTTCTTTCTTTTAATCATTTTATCACTTATTTATTGATACTATTACACCAAAAAGTAATTTGGAACGGATTCATCTATGCCAAGCCAAAAACTGCTGCCCCAAATCCGCTTTACTTTAAAACTAGCTCAATACATGCTTTTACCGTATTATTGGTCATTGTAAAAACCTCAAGATAACACAAAAAATATTTTGCTAATAAATTGCTTAACCAACACACATTTTCATTGTGAAGACTAGTACAAGGCAGAAAATTGAGATATCTCACGAGTTCAATTAGATCATAGTAAAAAAAAAAAAAAGACTGATTTACTTTCAACCAGCTCAATCTAAATAATTTTGATCTGGAACTAATTAGACAATAAAGGTAATTTAAAAAAGAAAACAAAAATGAAGTACTACACCGATTGTAATTAAAACAAAAAAGAATTCTTTTGAAAAATTAAGTGGCTAGAGCATGAAATGATTTTTGTTCTTCCTGATTTTTTAAAAAAACCGGATGGAGCTGGTTTTAATACTAAGCACCTGAAATATTAAGTTAGGATCTTAAAAAGTATGTACAATATATAAAATGAAGGCATTTTATTAATTTAATGTAGTCACGATTGCTTACTCTTTTTCTACCGTCATCACTGCTAATTCGTGTATTATTAAACCCCCAAATGTTCTCCCTAGATTTCTACTTCTACGAGTTTTTATTGTGAGAGGAACTTGTGTTCCTAGGATCAAGCTACTTTATTTGAAATATAGGGTAAGTGCTCTAGTAGTCGGCCAGTCTCCAGTAGTCGGCCACAATGACATAAAACTCCTCATAAATAGTATATTTTTAATTCAAAATCAGATATGACGCATTCACACATTCATGTACCTATCCTCAATCATCAACCAGTGGCAGTTAAGTTTTGGGTACTTTTTTTGAATTAGTAATGAATCATTTCATTTTGAATGGTGTGCCCGTCATCCAAGATTGCGATTCTGCATATTTTTCATGTAAGATGATTCTGTGGCCGACTACTGGAGCATTTACTAGTGTTGACAACAGCTTGGATTTTAACATATTTTTTTTTTTAATTTCTGAAATAAGTAGGTGATTCACTATCAGAAAGGTTCATTCTAAAGTTTTACCTTGTTTTTGTTGCTGTATTGATAGCTGAAAGTTCTGGGTTAGCCAAGATCAACAAAAGATCTCTTAAATGGCCGACTACTGGAGCACTTACCCTATTACGTTATAAATTTTATTATTCAGTTAGTTGAGTCAAAAACCATTTGTCACCCGTCATCTAAGAGCACCCGGGAGTGATAAAACTACCCTTATTAAATCGGACCTTCTTATACGGTGTATCAAAAAGGGAAATTACCCTGTCCCAGCCCCAGGGACATGGTCCAAGTTAGTGATATACAGACTCTCAAGAGAATAGAGTAAACGATAGTTTATTTACGCGAAAGTAAAAACAGTTGAAAAAGTATATCAAGCTTATATTAACTATAGCTGTAATTTAATCGAGTAACTATACAAATAATCGGTTAAGAAATACCAAAAAGTATAATGAACTAGCAATAAATCTAAAAAGCCATAGCGTAACAAACTAACGTTTATGAAATACGATAAAACTTCCGTAATCGCACAGTTAGCAATTTATATGAGTTCTAATTATTCACATATACTACTAACGTACTTTTATCATAAACAAATCAACTAACTTGATTCTGCTTTGATACCACTGGTATACCCCTAGTTATGTATAAAAATTATCTGCTTACATTGTCATTCCAAAAATGTCGAAACATTTTATATACAGTTGTTAGAGATTCCGCAATCAGTAGGCCCTGCGATCCTTCTTAGTAGTCTTTTTTTTTTTTTGCCTTTTCTTCCAAAACTTATTAACTTGGTAACTTATAGTAACTTTATTGGTAACTTATAGTAACTTTATTGGTAACTTTATTAACTTTAACTGGTATGTAGTTTCCGTTATGATTTTTTTTTGTTTGTTTTTCGCATTACCTCGAATTTTGGAGGATTCTTTGTCGAATCGTGGTTACTGTTTCCTTTTCTACTAATACTACAACATGCTCTTTCATTTTATGCAGCATAGTTAGATACTTATTTTTTGTTGAACAAATTCAAGTAAAATTTCGTATTTTGACACTCTTAAACGAACTGCATAGTGCAACTGACAAATTTGAGCCTGAGGTGCGCGTTAAAAGTCCCGAGTCTAGATATGTGATATTGGAAACTGACTGAGATTTATATCATAGTTTAACGGTTTCATATTTCAAATTCTATAGAATGCCTCAGAATGTGTGAAGCATAGACTGTTTTAAACATTGCCGGATATTTTTAAGCATCTTATTCATATACAAAGACTGGGCAAACCATTCAATGCTGGATTTCAAACAATGCTACATAGACTGGCGAATGTCGACATTTACCAGATTTCCGGCACTCATAGAAATATATACATATGCATATACATAAACAAGAGTGTGTGTTTATCTGTGAGCTTGTGTGATTTTTTTGAACCTAAATTTCAATTCTTCTCCGACAAAATAAATTTTTTAATTCTTTCTTTCTTTTTCGATTTCTATTAATCATTTTTTGTATGGAAATTAATCGATAAAGGAACATTATACTTCATTTAAGGAGTTTAAAATCATTAATAATAAAGTACCTAATAAATATCTCTTTTTTCTACTTATACTCTCTCTACTATCCATTTAATTGAGGAGGAATTATCTTTTCAGCAAAATAAAGTACCGTTATTAAAAGCTTATTATCTTTCTTTAAGTAAGCAAGAAAAATGAAGGCTGTTTAAACAATGATAAAGAATAAAGTATACTTTTTTTCATAAACAGAGACATGGGTTGAAAAAAAATCATATGTGATAAAATGTTTTTCAAAAGAAAGAGTTCACCAGCCTTTTAGGAGTAAGAAAATTACATTTAGACGAATGTTTTAATATAAATTCTCCAACAAAAGTTTTAAAAAAAGGAAAGGAAGGAAACTTGTGTGTAAAATCTTGATACACGATGCTGCTAATAATTATTCTAATATCAGAGAAAAACAATAACTGTATTATTTGAAAACATGGTACGTTATTTAAATTAAATCAAAGAAATACTTTTTCCAGATTGGCAATGACAAAAAGAAACTGAGTCTTGCAATGAGTTTCTCACTGAACTTTTCATGTCATTTTTTTTTCTTTTCTGGCTGCTTTCCAGACAACCACAAACGAAATAGGCAATTACATCAGTAAAGTGAAAATTTTTAGATTACTCGCACTTTTAGACCATTTAAAGTCTTTTGCGTTTTTAATTCATGTTCATCGTATTCTAATTTCATTCTACAGTTAACAATGATTTTGAAATTCCTTTCCAGTGCAATAAGCCACATCTGTGTAGAGAAATAAAAATAGTTATAAATTCATCCAGAACCATCATATACATCGTATACCTCACTTTCTTCAGCAGTCGTTTTGCTTGAAGCTACAATTACAAGGATATACTTTGTGTTTTACCATATTTATTTTTAAGCTTTTGACATTTTTTTTGTCTTGTGCTGAGAACAACACGTCTCCTGTAGCGCAAAGCTTTATGTGATCCAACAACCTTGGCAATCAAAAGCTTTTCAATACATCTCCAAGTGGTCGATACTATAATTTATGTAATGAGGTTAGATTATTAAATTAATCAATACATCTACATTTTTATACACAAATGATTGATTTTCCGAACTTTTGAACAAAGTTTTAAATGCGCTAATGTCTTAGATTACGCCTTGTAGTTTCTTTAAGAAAAGATTAGTTGTCAGCTTAGAGGTTGTAATGGTCGTTTATCTGATTAATGTAAATGTGTTTTGTTAAAACTTCCACCCATATACTATCTACCTGAAAACGCATTTTACGCGATAAAACCCGTCGTGCTATCAGAGTACTTAGACTAGCTACTCTGGCGTTGAATTGAGGATTTATTCCTTTTATTGCTACAGACTGATGAGCATTAATGGAAGATGAAGCTTCATAGTAAATGAGAAATTCTACGCTAAAGCGTCGTAAGTTACTCCCTCGAAACAGAGACTGTTTCCTCCCTTAAACAATTGAATATCATCCGGTCATGAATAGATTTTATTCTGTTTTATTCCTTTGATCCAAATGGATTTGTAAAGGTCCGCTTTACTGCCAATGTAACGCTAAGTTTGATTTATTGCCTCACGTGCAGAGAATTTATCTTCCTTGATTGCTTTCACTGACGATGGAAGAATAATTTCCAGAAGCGTAGAGAAAAACATTATCTGTCTGGAAAAGTGAGTTTTAGATAGTTAATAATATTTTCTTCAGTTCAAACACATCTTTAAAGATTTTTGCTGACAGTCTCAAAAGCCCAAAAGTAAATGGTTGATTAATTCAAAGTTGCAAGTGAAAATTAGGAGATGATATTAACTCAATCTTACAACATAATAAAATTATAAGTTTTATATAAATATACTTAGTTTAAGGCTCTAAAAGTTTAAATGTGAAAAAAGTTAGCTAACTTCAAAAGTTCATAAAAAAAGAAGAAAAAGCTAACGCTCAAATTATGACTCAATTAAAAAATCGTTTTTTTTTTTTTTTTTAAGTTTAAGTTCCAAACATCAGAAAAACTTACCTGACTGACTCTGATTTAATTAAATACCTTCACGTTACTGATTTCTTGGCTCTTCTATTTTATTTAAGTTCTATTTTCAATATTAAGATCATCGTATTGACTTCTTCTATTTTGAAAGAAAACGGCAGCCGTGATTTAAAATAAAATTCTGCCACAACTCTCTTTATAGTTTTGAGAGGATTTTATTTCTGGTCAACACACACTTAATAAAGATTCATAATGCTCCACCTATTTAAAAATTTAAAATTACTTTTCTCACATTGCTTTATTTTCTTGAACTCAAGAAGTGGTCCTAGCAACTCTGAAACCGGTGTGTGCTATATTCTTTGCAATTTGTCATGAACAACTTAGAATTTTTTAAACTTAGTACAGTGTCTCAATTAAATCTATTTCTTCACCTTATTTATTAAGAAGATCTAATTAAATTTTAGAAATTAATCAGTGCATTGTCTCAATTAAATTTTTATTTCTTTCCCTTATTTGTAAGCAAGATATAATTGAATTTCAAAACTTAAAAGTAACCTACCTAAAACATTTCAACTTTTTATTTGTATGCAGTGCGGTAGCTGAACAAAATGTGTTCAGGGGAACGCAACACAACTTTCTGTAGGATAGGTGTTTTGGAAGGGAGTGATCATGGGACGTATAATCCCAGTAAACGGTTATAGCTGTAATCCATCCACATTGTGTTCAAATACTCTGTAAGTAAAATGAAAAAAAAAATGTTTCCATTCATAATGTTCAATAAATGTTTAGATTCATTAATTCTTTTTCGAAGTAAATATTTTAAATGCTACTTTCTTTCCTTGTTTAAGAAATTAATTAGTAACGTTTATGTTCTATTCGATGTCTTATTCCTGCCAGAAGTGTTGCTTTTCACTGACACCATGACACCTAAGCAATTTTTTTTGCACTGAAAACACTGTATTCTTCAGCATGTCCCCTCTCCCCTCTCCCCGAAAATGATAGTCTGTATCCGCCGCTTGGTTATGGCTGCTGAATTTTCTTCAGCACAAAAAAGACCGGTTTAGAGAACTTATGCCAGTTTTAATTCAAAAGGCTAATATTTTGTTCTTAATTTTTATTTGGAGGAATTAATATCTCCAGCGCCCCCAACTACAACATTACTCGAATGTCCATTTTTATGAATAGACGCACCTTTGTATATGCTTAAAGTGTTGAAAAGTGACAAAACAACGTAAATGAAAAGGACCGAAAACTTAGCAAAACATTTCTTTAAAGAAAAGGAAATAAAACTGAAAGAGTTGCGGTTCCGACGCTGCAACATTGCCACGTTACAGATAAAAGAGTTTCGTTTGTCAGATCAGTTACGCACAGTGAATAAAATTTATTCTGCCTTAAATTTAGACGCTGGAAGGCCAGCGACAAGGCAACTTTTCTTTTTATTGTTCAGTAAGTAGTCCGATTTCGAGAGGAATTGAAGGAGCGGGAAGAGAATGTGAGCTTCTTTCTGAAGTTGTTTGAAAAACTTTCTTTGAGATACGTATTTAAGTTCTGTAACTATGAGAGGTAAAACTTGAATGCAGTTGTTTAAAAACCTTTGGGATTGAAGCATGAAATTTGCATGTATTATTGTCAATAGGGAGTATAATACTTTCTACTGGCAGACGTATGCTTAAATGTGTGTCACTTTCAGTAATAAGTATTCTATTCGCAATGAAAAAAAAATATGATAGTAAGAATGTTTTCCGAACATTTTAAATTTAACACCTAAGAACTGGTTTTTGAAGTAAACGATTCCATTGACTATAATTTTTTCTCGCGTATTGACCTTGAAACTGCGTAAATGACAAGCATTTCTTCCCTATATAGAGTAAAGCCTGCAGCTGCGTAATTGACGAAATTTGATTCCCCAAAGAGTAAAACTTGAAGAAGCGTAGTTGACGATCATTTTTCCCATTGAGAAACAATTGAAGTTGTATAATTGCAAATCATTTGTACCCTCAGAGTAACTTTTGATACTGTGTAGCAGGCAAATCTTTTTTCTGCTCAAGAAAAACCTGAATTTGCACTTGACGATATTTTTTCCAACGTAGTAAAACTAGTAGTTAGAAAAACTATCTTTTTTGTAGCGAGCTACAGCTACTTTATTATAAATGTAGTAAACTACAACTACAACTATTTTTTGTACAATCTACAAACTACTTAAAACTACAAATTACTTTTCAAATGTAATCGCTACTTCGCTACTTTAAAAAAATAAATGAATAAAAGCAGGTTTGAGGATTGAAGGAAAAAATTCAAAAAGTGGTTTTGATTTATTAAATAGCTCATTTGAACATAGGATATTACTAAAAAAATCGATTATTTCTTTTTTATTCTTCTTCGTATTTTTATGAATCTTATTTCGAATTTCATCCACTGATGCACTCGTTCAAGATTTGAAATATCAGAATCGATTTTACCTTGTTTCTTTCTTTCTTTTTTAAAAATTTATTTTTATTTATTTATTATTTATTTTAACAAATATAAAAGTAGTTTCCGGAAATAGCTACAAACTACTATTTTTTGTATCGCACTTCTCGCTACTCTACTTATTTTTAAAAGTAGTGTGCTACGCTACAAACTATTAAAAAAGGTAGCTACTACAGTAGTTTCGCTACTTGTAGCGCGCTACTTCCAACCACTGTAAAACTCCAAGCTGGGTCCTCATTCTACACCAGCGCATCTCATTCTTATTCGTCAATATCAATTAGAACACTTCTCCGGAGAGCTCCATACTCCTGAAAGAACGGTTGCGTCATTCTCTCGGCACATATCCTCAGCTTCCATTTCAATTAAGACATTCCTCAGCCAGGAATCGAGCGATAAGTCATCCGGCAGGAACTCACGGCCGGAACTTTATGGAGCAGAATGGATGGCGGTCGCTTCGCTCTCTGGAGGAAACCGCCGCGCGTGCTTTTCTCTCCAGCCCCTTCAAGGAATGCCGCCTTTTATTAAGCCATGTGCATTTCTACGCACCATAAGGGATTTTACAGCTTTTCGCTTTTAAGAGAAAGTGCTCTAACAGTAATGGAACAAACTATTTACGACTGTCTGTTTAGAGTTCGATCAAGACTTGCTCGGGAACTCCTATTGGGGGGTATCGAATATGGTCGCTCTAGCGGGGATAAATCTGTACCTCAGAATCAGACCAAGTCCATTTTTGTAACTTTTTAGAAAAAGGCGATAATGATTGCTGGATGCATGCAAAGGATGGGACTCGCACTCTTTTAAAGCTGCTAAATAATTGTGAAGGAGTTTCTTTTATAGAATAACGTTCTTATGGGTCGATGCGGAAAAAGATTAGACGTACAATGCAGTGAAAATCGTCACTTTTGGACAAACGTCGTTCGTGTTCTTAGGTACAGAAATATACACTAACATGATCCATAGTGGTTTTTTAATAATATTATTATTTTTTAACGTCTATTCGAATTCCGTGGAAGATCGGAAATACAGTCGAGCTGAATAATTATAAGCACGAAGGAAAAACTATATTTGCCAAGCAAAGAGTGAACAGAACCTTGCTATGACAATACTTACCCTGATAACCCCACAGGCAAGCTTCAAATATTTATATTATGATTTATTGCTTTTTTATCAACTTTACAGACAGTCAGCATATTGTTTAAAAGATATGAACGTTGTTACCCAAGTATATTATTGGTCATTTGTTTCACAAAGTGCTAAACTTACCATTTCGTACTAAGTAACTCAAATTTTTATCACAGTACACTCGATTTTCATTGTACGACTTTTTCATATCAACTAAAACTAAACAATGCATTTACTTGAATGTAATGGCACTAGCCGAGCCATGTACTATCACAGCATATAACTAAATGAGAAGAGCATTTCATCATAAACTAATGCCTGATTCAAAAATGGTTCCATTAACCCAGATATAATGTGAAAAAACCAAAGCTAGGATCCGTCACCAATGTAAAAAATCTTCTCCTTAAAAAAGACCAGTATAATTTATGTTTAACATATTGTCTTTTACAAATCTATCATTAATGGAACTGTTCAAAAACTTTGCTTTTTATTTTGAAACTATTCAAAAATTTAAGAAACTCGGATTATTATATACCTTAGAAAGGTAGAATTTAAACATCATTTACTTCCGAAACTAATACAGCCCAGCATCGTTAAATCGAGCTCCAAAGGACCTTTAAAATCAATGCGTCTTAACCGTAGTTCGTCGTATCCGATGAACAATGAACAACAAACAAGAGGGATGAGATCGGAAATGTGGTAGCAGTAATTCTCTGTAAGCATGTTCGAATTAACGAGGTTCGACTGAACCCGTAGCTTGAAATAAAACAAAGTACGACCCAATGTCAATTTTGGCAAGATGTAACGGATTAACGAACTTCATACAGAAAATACCTCAAAGGTCTCGGATAGAAAAGAGACCTCACCAAGCGCCGTATATATATCGTCAACTTTCATTTCAATTAAGACATTCCTTGGCAAAGCATCCGGCAATAAACTATCCGGCCTGAGCTCGCAGCCAGAACTTTGTGGATCAGAATTAATGGGCGTTGCTCTATCCCCCGGTGTTGGTGAATGGAACCCGCCGTGCATGTTCCATTGCTCCTGTCAGGCGCCCGGTTGGAATGCCACCTTTTATTAATCCGGCACTTCCGGGCCCTATAGGTGATTTTACAGCTTTTCACTTTTCAGAGAATAATCTTACTTAGGTAATGGGGGAGATATTTATGGTCGCTGTCGTTTCAAATGCAAGAATGACTTACTGGGGTAAACCTCAGCTTGACATTGAAATTTATCAAGGTAGCTAGAGGGGCAGAGTGCAACAGGTCCTCTTGATGCGCTTAAATCTTTTGACACCATTTACTGATGATAAGTGACTGTAATTATTTTTCGAAATATTCCTTACTATTAAGCATACTCTATTGTAAGAAGGAACACAAATATTAATAGCTCTTTGCTCCAATTGCTTTAAAATCATCCTCTACAAAACACCTCGGTGATTACTGTTATTTTAAGAAAGAGTTTGTTTTATTGTAAGAAAGCAAACTCTCACAGTAATATCCACATTACATATTTAATAAAAGATAATAAATGTCCCAATGCTTTTTACACTACAAGTGAATCAGAAAGGTTTCAGCTTTTTTTTTTCTAATTAATTCATAAAAAATATTTTGAGAAGGGTTCTTTGCTCAAATCAAAGTGGTCTTAAAATTGGTTCTTCCTTACCATTTATATAGGAAAATATTTCGTAACGAAAGCAAATATTTATCAATTGAAAAGTACTTAAATTTAAAACTAATTAGTTTTTCATTCCATAACTTTTACAAATTGAAGAAAAAGTAGAAGCGTTAAAGCAATAAATACTGCCCCACGAAATATTTTTTACCGTAAAGGTTTTCATTAATACTTTTGTATTATTTAGTAGATGAGGCAATATTCAAAAGGTTCGGAGTTGGAACATTCATGGGAAGAAATAGAAATAAAAATCCAAAATGTTAACAATTTTAACTATTCAAAAACCGAAAATAATCGACTACTGTTTAAAGAAAACAAACTAATGCGGAAAAAAAAGAAACTATGTAAAGAAATATAGAAAAAGTAAACTTTTCAATAATGATCAAAGCATGAGTCTATAGAAAATAATTCAAAAAATAAGTTTAAGAGCAGTCTTTTATTATAAGCAAACGATTCAAAATAGCAACATTTTCCTTTTCAATTTTAAAACGGTTTATCATAATTTGAAAAGCTTTAAGACTTTCATGTTACATTTAAAGATATTTAATAATTATTTGTATTTTGTCTAAGAATTAGCATCCGTTGGAAAAAACGGAAACAACCACCCATCTGGTTATTTTTGGAACTAAACTGTTTGGGGAGTGAAGATTCGGCATCATATAAAGAGGACAATCTGAGGGTTCCGCTTGTTTCCAAACGGGCGTCATTATTGTTGGAGGATGATACTGTACAACAGTTGGTTTTAAAATTTTAGTGCTCGTCCATTTTTCTCTTGATGTCTTACCCCCATTTGTCTACAAATACGAAGCAAAGTAGACTAACCAGGGAATAAGCATTTAAGCGTAGTTTCATTTTCGAAAATCATAGCGTACCGTAAAATGGGGTTAATCGGAACACTTTTCAGCTTTGATTGTAAAAAAAGCAGTTAAAAGATTTTTTTTCAATTTGATTTTCTGGGTAAAAACTTCGGTCTTGCTTTACTTTTGATATTCCAAGCAAACACAAAACATTTTGAACAGTTATTATTAAAATATATAGGAAATTATGGGTGTTCCGAATCACCCCGCTGATAGGGGTCAATCGGAACACATGTTAAAATTTCTATTTTTTTCCATGAAACCTGTAATAGGTCTCACAAACATGAGTAATATTGATGGGGGAGAACAAGAACACATAATTACTGTCAAATAAAAGTATTATTTCTATACCAGTAAACGTTTATAATTTGTCAAAATTCAAAATAATTTTGAACTTATGAAAAATGAAAAGTAATTTTAAGAAATGCTTTTGAATTGAAATACAAAGATTTAACACGAATGGAAGTCACTCATGTCGTCGACAAATATGTACTTGTCCTTAAAACTAGCAATTGTGACTTTGCTTAAGTTTTTTCATAGCATCTTCTGGGATGATCTCTGTCTTTTCTTTAGTTTCTTAAAATCTCTGGGTTTGGGGGATTGTCCTGAAAGATTATTTTGCTTATTCATCACTGTCTGTGTGCTTGCCTTTTGCTATATAAAGTCTATATGACTTTCTCCCTCGTATTTCAAATAAAAAGAAGTCTCCTGGAGAAAAAATCTTATGAAATCTGCAACTTTTTGTCATTCTAAGATCTAGTTGCTCACGAGAAGGGATAAACAGTAATAAATCCTTGTCCTTGTCTTGATTAGAGGAATTGGGATTAGAATCTTGATTTTTCAAACAGTTTCCTTCAAATAAGTTTGAATTGGAACAACAGAACAAATTGTTCCGATTCACCCCGCATTTTTTTTTCCTATGGCATTTTTCAGAATTCTTCACTTTTATGACACAATTTATAAAAAATGTAAATTCTAATATGGTATTCTGTTGTTCAGATACATGTATAATTGAAACATACCACTCTTAGATTTAAAATATAAGAAGGTTTGTTCTTGCATATGAAGTTTTGCAGTCTATGAAAATGTGATGTTTTCTAGCATTCCACGTACAGCCCTCCTTAGAAGCCAGTAGCGTTGCCAGATTGACAAAAGTAATTTTTTCCTACTTCCTATGATCTTACCTTTCTAAAAAAAAAATTAATGGCAAAAAATACCCAATAGTATATTTATGAAGAATTTCTTTGTACGGTCTGGAAGTTTTGTTCCGATTGACCCCGCTGTTCCTATACACCCCATTTTACGGTAGTTAAAACTTGTAGCATTTTCTCCAAGACCATAAAACCACTTGAGATGATATATATATAATTATTTTTAAAAAAATCCGCGAACCTTTATGCCAGTATTTCTAAGTCTGGTTGCTTCCCATTCACATGTCGAAAAATAAAAGTAGAAAAAACCCATTTAAGCTTCCTGATTCAGGTAATCGTAATTTTTAGACCACGAGGGCACCTACTAATTAATATTTCGTGGGATTAATATTACAAGGAGTATACTGTCACTGTTAAAGGATAAGCACTATTTCACAGTAAAACACTTTGCTGTTTACTGAACGACTTTTAGATTGACAACCATAATTTGTATTAAAAATTGTTTTCAATTAATACTTTTTAAGCCTTCAATAATACTGACAACAAACAGAAGAAAGCGTTAAAGAAACTATACTAGACAGCAACTTAAGTTGACACTAACGTCACGACGCGCGGAGCCAATAAGAGTTCACAAGCAGTTAGCGATCGCCTCCAATTCGCCAAGTAAGCTGTGACATTTTATCTAGCTCGTTTTTCATATACTGACGTCACTCTGACGTCACGACGTCAGTGTCAAGAAACCTTTCAGTGTAGTATAGTTTCCTTCTAGTTCTATAAAAATGGAAGAAAAGAAAAAAGCATTTGCTTTGTTCGAAGAATTTGAATAAACCTTAAAAGGATTTTTTATGATAAAGATAATGTGAGACAAGTTTTCCTGAAAATGAATTTCACGTGAACTTTTGAATAAAATGAACTTTGATATTTATCAAAAGCTTCTTCCCTAATTTCAAATGAAAAGCTGTACTAAGAGCAGATAATCGAAAATGGTAGGTAATTGAAAATGTCAGTATTCAATAACTACAACTTCGAATCATTCCAAGTTTTAAATAGTTCCGTGATAAGTTTTTAGTCAAAATAGAGTATGGTAGAGCAATAAAAGAAGAAAGGCATTTCCTTTTCAAGAATTAAATTTTAAATTGAGCTTATACGTATGCTTGTTCTTGAAAAGCGAAGATAAAATACGAAAATTTAAACCATATAATTGAACAGCTTATTCCAAAAACCAGTCAAGCGACTAATTCAAAAAGTTCGGTAAAAAAATACATTTGTATCCTTCTTGTAACATTTTTCGAGTATAATTACAATATTTCAAACTTAATTTTACACATATTTACATACATTTCTTTCGGTAGAAAAGACTATAATCGCAATTGAATAATTTCATCTGATAGTATAAATGCTTCCTTAAAACTAGAAAGTTGTTTGACTGGTTTTTGAAATTAACAATTTAATTCCGAACTAGTTTTCACGCGAAAAATATAAAAATTCGCAAAAAAACAAATTGAGTTTTAGATTTTTGTGATAAAAATTATATTTTGTAACAAAATCACATAGAACTTTTAAAAAGATATAAAAAAAATCTATAGAAACGTTTTGTTTTGCTTCATTCCATAGCAGAGAATAGGTTCACTGCGTTTTGTTTTAAATACGTTAAGGGTTTAAAGGAAGTACCATAAAACGAGGTGAATTGGTACACTTTTGAGCTTTGTTTGCAAAAGAAGCAATTAAAAGATTTTTTTTAATTCGATTTTTTGGATAAAAACATTGGTCTTGCTTTGCTTTTGATATTCCAAGCAAAGACAAAACATGTTGAACAATTATTTGATATGTATTTGATGACTTAAAGGTATTCCGATTCACCCCGCTGATAGAGGTCAATCGGAACCCATATTGAAATTTTTATTTTTTTTCCAATTTAACCTGTAATAGGTCTCACAAATATTAGTAATATTGATGGGGGGAAAATGAGAACATATAGTTACTGTGAAATAAGAGTTTATCTTATATACCAGTAAACGTTTTATTTGTTCAAAAATAATTTTGAACCTATCAAAAGTTTAAATTAATTTTAAGAAAATAAATTCGAAATGAAAAACAAAGATTTAATATAAATTGAACTCACTCATGTCGTCCACAAAAATAATCTTCTTCTTAAAACGATCAGTTGTGGTTTAACAAAATTTTTTTCATAACATGTTCTGGGGTGAACGCTACCTTTTTTATAGCTTCTTGAAATTTTTGGGATTTGAAGATCATCTCGTAAGATGTTCCCACGTATTCCCCGTTGTCTGTGTGCTGGACTTTTACTGCATACAGTCTGTATGACTTTCGAGCATGTATTTTAAGTAAAAAGAAGTCTCCTGGAGCAAAACTCTTTTTAAATCTGCAACTTTCTGTCATTTTAAGATCTAGTTGCTCACTAGAACAGTTAAAAATAATTAATCCTTGTTCCTGTCTGGACTAGAAGAATTGGAGTTGCAATCTTGACTTTTCAAACAGTTTGAATTGTAACAACATATCAAAGTGTTCCGATTCACATTACAAATCCTTATTCTTTGACATTATAAAGAATTTTTCATTTTTATAAGTTGTCTATTCTAATTTGGTACTCTATTGTTCAGACATATGCATAGTTAAAAAATACTGTTCTTAGGTTTGAAAGATGAGGAGGACTGTACTTACTTACAAAGTTTTAGAGACGATGAAAAACTTATGTTCTTTATCGTGTAGCTTACAGCCTTGTTCATAAGCCAATAGTGTTGCCAGAATGACAAAAATATTTTTTTTTCTACTATATGATATTACCTTTCTAAAATAAGATTAACTGTCCAAAATACTCGACGATATATTTATGAACAATTTCTTTGTATGGTCAAGACGTTTTGTTCCGAATCGTCCCACTGTTCCGATACACCCTGTTTTACGGTACGGAAGTACGGGTGATTGGCGTATTTATAGTTACGTTCGAGCTAACACAATTAAAAGTTGTTTCTATGAGATAATTTTTTTTTCTAGAATCTACATATCTGATCCAAATTATTCGGAGCTGCGGATTAACGATGGCCGAATAAATGAGATTCTATTGTATAACAAAGCACGTTTGATTACTAAGACACCAAACGGTTGACTCTCTTCTCTTTATGCATAATATGGGAAAAAATTAATACATTGAAGAAGCTCGTATCCATTACTAAAACTTAATGAGTTATTAAAATTTTCATCTTCTGACACTCACATTGGATTCTGCAGAGAGATATCAACGACCGTCATTACGACAGCCTAGTAGCGTTTGTTTACAGTTCGGCTTGAAACTTTCTAAACGCATTTAGGTGGAGATTACTGACACCTTTTCAAGTACATGGAGTTAAAATAGCTGTATATTGCAATAGGTATATTAATCAATAACTCCAGGACTTCATTCAAAACCATTGTTCCTTTTTTGGTTCAATAAAGCGTTTGGCTGTTACTTTAAAATATGGTTTTTGGAACAAAAACGGAGAGCTGAAATACAAATACTGTCGTCCCCGCTTAATCGGGTAACGGATAAACGAATACCCCGCTTATACGAATAAAACATCCCGGAACCCATGCCATAGACGTAATATTAAAGATCCCCGCTTAATCATATACCCCGCTTAATCGAATAATATTTCTTGGAACCGACAGTATTTGTTTAAGCGGGGCCGACAGTATCTAGTTATAATAGTATCAACGCCTTTTTTTTTCCGAAGAAGGGGTGTGTGTGTGGGGGGGGAAGGGGGGTTAAAGATTTTGTGATATTGTTTTTGCTTCTTGGTAGATACAAACTTTCGTCTGCAGCATTTTGCCATGATTATAACTAGGTCGTAATAGATCCATGCAAGAGATTTGCTACCTATTTTTATTTGCCAAATTTACTCTTGTTTCTTTTCCACTAATCTCCCCACGCTTTCTATCCAACGACACAACCTTCCTCTGCCTTCTCTCACAAAAATGTTTGCGTCACTGGCGCATGTGACGCGTTGTCCGCAGGTAACATGACTATTTGAATCGGTGAGAGCGAAAACAATATCAGTCACAAAAATTCGAAAATTCGTTTTTTATGATAAAGAGCTGTGGGAGGCAAGATGCATGTTGATATCAAAAATCACGTCAGTCAGGTTACTAATTTGAAAGATACGGGGCCTGTTATTTGAATGTTGACCGCAGAAACAATGCTAGAATTAAGACGTTTTTTCTCTCTCCTGAACAATTTGAAGTTCTTGACTGACGTTGTTTTTGCACTCATCAATTCATTTGTTCATCTTTAATTTTATCACAGTACTATTTTCTTAGTCACCGTTGCCTGTGTCACAATCTACTCCGATCCCAACCAGCTCCATTACCAGTAATCTAATCAAAGTTCATTTTCAATTTCATTTTTTATCAAAACAAAATATAAATCTGAGTGTATAATTTTCAACGAAAGTTGCTAGTTATCTTTGTCATGTGCATTTTATAAAGTCAATCTAAAAGACTTTTTAACCTGCATCCCTCCCCTCCCGTCTTTTTCTACTCTCTTTTGTTTTTTTAGAAAGTAATGAGGTTATTGGAGTTTAATACGAAAATTGCAATTATTATTATTATTACGGGCAATAAGAAGAAGCAGGTTGCAACTAAAAACACATTGTTTAATTTTACTTTGTATTCTAAAGAAAACGCGGAGGAGAAACAAAATATTTAACAATAGAGAGAAAGAACTTTTAACAAAAGAAAGTCAAGAAAAATTGAAAAAAAAAAAAAAGAATTCTGAAGTAATCTTTTATCATAAAAAGAATAAATCTTTAAACGATAATTCTTCAGAAAAACAAAGAAAGAGCTATCAAATAAAATCATAGAAAAACGAATATCACATTAATACATAATCCCGAATTCCGAGCTATAACTAAATCCATTAAAATACAACAGCCAGTTTCAAATTCAACACTCAGGTGGTAAGAACTACATTATTAATTTTAAAGCCTCTTAAACCACATTTCTATGGCAAAGTAAATTATAAAAGAGAGCTTCAAGAGGGGCGAATTTGATCGAAGGACGATTGAATTTGCGGGGAGTGTGCTTTTTCAATTAAAAATTCAGTGCTATATCTTCATTGACGTGCGGCACGCAAGTCGACTATTAGTGGCTAAGGAAACAAATTGTTAAAATGCGCATAAATTCTGAAGCCTTCCATTGTTTTCGCTTTCGATGCAGTTTCTGTATAACATTGTGTGTTTTGTGTTAAGAATTTCAAACCGCTGAGAGTATTAGAAAATACATAGCAGTACGAAAACTTGTGTCTGAAATTTGAAGATTAAGTATACTGTGTCGAAAGCATTTGTTGGTTTGTCAATAAATATATTTATTACGCATTTATACAGGAGGATTGCTTGAGTTCAAGTTCTAGCATTTAGTTGGCACATTTTAATTTCACTCAAATAATATTTTCCATTATCTAGCACCAATCTGCCTATTGTGCTTAAACAGTCAACACTTTTCCAGTTAATCAATATTTTAAGTTGATTTTTTTTATTAAAGCAATTTTGACAGAGATTAACATCTATTATTTAGTTGTTAAACAGCAACCACGATAAGAAAAAAGAACATTATAGTTTTGTTACAATAGGAAAGACATGTTGAAACATTGTTTTTATTTTTGGGTTCGTAACTTAGTTACCTAAATATATTGGTAGGGTCAAGCGGGGTAATTATGAAAATGGGGTAATTCAGAACAAAAGACATTAGCGCTTCGGCAAGCAATGAAGGAAGCCCCCCCCCTCCCCCAAATAGTAGTAGCAACTGGGAGTTCACATCTTCATTATTAGGCTAGGGATGTTTTTTCCCTGATGTGGCAACACTGGACCCGCCCGCCATTTCCTTAGTTATTCTAGCCCTTTTTACAAAAGTTGTTAAACAGTTTTTCACAGTCTTCAATTTCCATTCTGGTCAGACTGATAAAATTGTGCTAAGTTATTGTTTTTATTATATTTGCTTTCAGTTATTAAGCCTTTAACAGGAATCAACTTGAGTTTCGCTGTATTTTATTTTTAGCGCCCTGTAGGAAGGTGTTCTTAATTACCCCGTATTTTCTAGGTAGGGGTAATTATGAACTATTTTTCCTCGTAGTTTTTTCAACTTCAAGTCAAATTTTATGATCCAAATAGTTATTTTGACCATTTAACTGAGCCGACGTTTTGTAATGATTTATATAAACTTGTCTGTAAGTTTGAACTTCCAAATGCCTCGCTTTTATGTGAAGAAGAAGCCACCTCCTCAATACACAAGTGAGACTTATTGTGGGCTGTGAATGATATTACAAATGGGAATATGACATACAGAGAAGCAGTGGAGTCCTACGCCTTCCCTCTGGGTGTTTTTTACAACAGAGTTAAAGGTAAAGTCAAAACTGATAGGATATGAGCAGGTCGCCCAACGGACATACCAACTGATGTGGAGCTAACTTTAGCAAAATATCTAATTGGTAGGGCTCGTATGGGGTTTCCTTGTGACAAAGAAAAGAGTTGAAAAGCCTTATTCAAGACTTTGCTTTGGCTAATGGGTTACACGTACGATTCAAAGATGGAAAGTCAGGTGATGACTGGCACATTATTTTCATAAAGAGGCATTCGAACATTTCTCTAAAAATACCAAAACTCCTACGAAATTCTAGAAAGAAAGCCTGATATCGGTTCGTGGTATATCATTTTTATGATGAAGTCAAGGAATTCAGCGGAGAGATAGAGAAAGCCAAGGGGAAAAGTATGTTCATATTTACCCCAAGTACGATGGGGTAATTATAAACAATTGGGGCAATTAAGAACAAGTAATTTTAAAAAACTTCCATCAGCCAAAAAAATAAAAAAAAATGGTAGCGCAGTGTAGCAGAGGAGTTGATAGTTGTTTCTGATTGGTGTCCAGATTTTTAAATAGGATATAATGCTCCAGAGAGCAGTTAGCTTGCGAAAGTGTAAAAATTTGTTCATGATTACCCCTACTGACCCTACACCAATTTAAGATTACTTAAAATCAAAATGAAAAATCGTGTTTCATTCTTTTATTTTTTTCTCGTGGACAACATACCAGTATTTGAGGAGCTATTATGCGTTATAGAACAAATTTATTACTTTCTAAAATTGTTCTTTATATTAAAAAAAATAACGATTTGTAACTGTATGGTCTCGCCAGCAATATGTACAAATCATTACTTTTTAAGTATAAAAACTCGTTTTAGAAAATTAACATTTTGTGTAAGATACATAATAGTTTTTTATTAATAAAACATATTCTTATAAAAAATATTCTTGAACACATCTTACTAATTAAACATCATGGTCTTATTTCCAAGCTCCACGGTTAGTTGAATCAGTGATGAACTAAATCACACACACACTCTGTTGTTTTAATGAATCATCTCGTCAGAAATAGAAAACAAATCCAGCTTTATTGAACTAGACGCTTTTCTGATTTAGTGGTTTTAATTGCTCAAAACTGTTTAGAAAAAACGTGACTCGTATAAGCAGCGGCCATTATATTCGAATATACCAGAATTTAAACCGAAGTTTTATATTCCAGAATAAAGTGAAATCACATGGGTAAGAACCCTCCTCGTACGAATAGATTGATCATTATGTAAAAATATTTCAACATTGAATACAATGTGCGAGATTTGTACTGTAGTTCAAAAATGTGTGTACACCACCAATGAATCACTTACTGTATAAATAACCCCTCTTCTATCGTTCCTTAATCTCTAAAAGCTGTTTTTACCACGTATTTAACTAACGCGTTCTAATAAACAACTTATGCAACAATTGTGCGACAGAAATAAAAGTCCTACTACCTTTTGAAGAGTAAATCATGACTTCGTTTATAATTCCCAACAAAGTAAAAGCACATTACAAGAAACTTCGAAATAAATTTAATGAAACACGTGACGCCGAAAACAAAAAAATATTTACAACTTTGGGGGGAAAATACCTGAAGAGATTCCGGGTACTGAGCTTTACTTGAAAGTGCTATAGAATAAAACTTCCGAAAGCTTACTGAGCGCTCCATTAATCTTACTTGAGCTTTGCAGGGAAGGGAATAATCCCGAATGCAAATCCCAAAAAGCGTTCCAAAGATCAATCGATGCTGACGTGCGGATGGTCTAAAACCTTCCTCAGCTCTTGAGGCGGGAAGGGGGGGGGGAGACGAGTTTTTATATCGACCATCTTTTCACAGTCGGGCGAATCATTTCCACGACGAATGCTATCGCCGATTGAATGCATTACGATGGCTTCGGTAGCGAGTAAAACAACTAGAAGATTCTTCGAAATTCTTTTTCGAGAATGAAGAAAACTAAATTTCCTTTTTCTGAGTGACATTTTTGCTTTTATTTGTTTTGCGTCTGGGATTAACTTTGTGTTCTTTGAAGTTCAGAGATGTCGGGATCAATTTTATTTTTAAATAAATTCCTTGAGTCCCTTGTATCATCCCTTGTATTATTTTCACCTGAATTGTTTATAATATGCAGACATATTTTTAAGCCCTGTAAAATCGTATTTCATGCATCAAAAAAAAAAAAAAAAAAAACCTCTTAGAAACGGAGTCAAATGCATTTTCATGCTATGCATTTCAAATAAAATTTATCTCGCAAGAAAGGGGAGAAAATCAGCTGGAATTCCAAAAATAGTATGTTTGAATGTGTGTGTGTGTGTGTATGTGCTTTAATGCACAATACAGTGTGATGCAAAAGTTCAGACAATATACAAATATATATGAATAAAAAGGAAACTATTCAGCGAAATGCTTTCAAATTTCTACTGCAGGTGGACAATATGGTCCCAAATAGGTGACTGGAGTTTTTAAAAATATAACCGGAACGAATCTTTCCCTACCAGACGGAAGTTCTTTTCAATGTAAAAACTGTACTACTAACTCAACTTTTCCCAGAGTATTCAATGCCAAAGGGGGGGGGGGGATCAACTCAAGGGACTTGAGTATTCGTTTGACTTACATATCGCATAATCCTACATCATATTCGCTGGCGAATTTCTGCATGTTGAAAATCCACAAACTAAAGTCTGGTTTGAACATGCGTCACGAAGTCTTTCACGAAGTCAGGTTTCTTCTCTGCACCTTACTTAAATGTGACCACTTTCCGCTGAAAACTAGAAGCCTTACTGCTCTTCTACTGACTGACATAAAGTTTTCTAAATTTAAGTAAAGTGTTTCTTCTCCAAATTATTATTATTACTATTTGTGGCAAGCTTTAATTCACTTCATAGTCACGGCAAAAAATAAATTTTCAATAAGAATGAAATTTACTTCTATGTTCACCAGTAACAGAAAAGGTAATTTTTCAGAATAAAGGAACGCATTTTATGTAATTATTGCTTGCATAAAAATTCTTACATTATTCAAATATATCCCGTATTTTGGGAAGTTGTCTCTTTGTGTGCCTTATGCAGCTTACACACTTGACTTAGTAGACTAAAATTGAAATTATTTTCGGAATCAGTGTCTGTAAATTATTCAACAGCAAGTCACATAGCTTATTATACAAATCGCTTTTTCCAGTGTTTTCAGTACTAAAAATGGTTTCTTAGTAAAAACTAACTGTAAAAATACTGCGAACTACAAATATTGGGATCAATGTCCGATTTTAAAGCTGAAAATAATTACGTGATTTAAAAAAGGTTTGAAACTGCTGACTAAGCTGCAGAGTATTACGCATCCTTTCAAATTCAAAATGGGTTTTCTTTTCTAAGGAATCCTATCACGCTAACAAAAAAGTAGCTGCAGACAATCAATGGATTCAGCGTCGATCGAGCTTCTCTTGTTTCTCCATAATGCAGAATTTTCTTTCTGTCATTAGAATGTGCAAATGGATAATCGATCGGAACGCCATTTCAGAAGTCTGTTAACTTTATCGATAATTTCTAGGAAGAATCCTCAATTGCAATATGCGTATCCAATAAAATAAACTAGTTCAATTGTACAATATAACAAAACGTCTTATTTTTAGTCGGTGAGATTTATTTAGGCAATTGTGAAAGCATTTCCCTTTCGTTAAAGGCAACCTATGCATTTTTGACCATCGAGGTATATGTTTGAATTTTAATTTTTTTGCTTAAATTTTTTTTTCAACCTTTGTTTCCCCCTCCCCCCCCCCCCAAAAAAGGCTTCCTTTTCTATCTCTTTTTTTTTTTTGCTTTTATTTTTCTTCCTTCCTTTCTTTTTTTTTTTAAGTGTAGTTCTTGAATTTTTGGTGTAAAGTGATAATTATAAAACAAGTAACGTGCTGAACCTTTTAACAAAGTATTTTCTATTTGCAAAGTCCATTAACAGAAACTAAAATTCAGTTGAAAATCCAGCCTTCACTTGATTCAAGTGAATCAAAGCAGAATATTCTCGAAAAACTCACCTAAACACAAAAAAAGAGCCCATTTATACCCTGTTCAGCTGTGCTGTTATACCTGTATAGTCATTCGGACGCAAACGCACATATGTTCCACTTTTCATTCAGGCAAACCTATATATGGGCGATTCTCTGTAAACTCGTCATTTTTCTCACGAAATCTGTCCAGGCACGGTTTTTTGAAATGTTCGTATAATTATAATACAATTGTTTAGAAAATGAATCTATTACTTTGGTTTGAAAGAGGGCCAATTGAAGTTTGTGTTTTTCTGATAAATCATGATAGGGGGTAAGTCCCCCGCCTAGTATAACTAGGCAGGGTACTGTGCCAGGTGACTGTGTTTTTGCTCTTTGTTGCGTAATATCTGTAAAACTGTTGGAACATAATTAGTTACGAGACTACCTTTAAATTTAGGCACAAATCGTGGACATAATAACTAATATGTTTTATAATTAAATTAGTTGACATTAATAAAATCACTTCCCAGGGGACTGTTTTCGCAACGACCCTGATGCATACTTTCATCACAAATGTAGCTCTCAAACTAAGCAAAGTAGCGTTTCAACACCGTTCTCGGCAATTTCGGCAAATTCACGCTGATTACATTAAACTTCATGCCAAAAAGAATTTGCAAAAGTTATAGATTTTTCGTATTACAGCTTTGAATTTGTTGCAGGGGACTGTTTGAAAAAACTCTGGACAGAATTTACATGACAATTTTAAGTTTTAGAAATACGTAATTGTACCTTATTTTATAAGAAAAATATAGCTTCATTATTCAATTTTCAAATATTAATTGCCAAATTTATGTAGTGTTAATAGGTTTTTTGAAATACTATCTTTAACAGTTAGGCTATGGGATTGGGACAGCCAGGGGACTTTGTTTTGGCGCTTAGATAATTTCTAGAAAAAAAAAATTAAGTTGCTATCACTCCAAATACAATTGGGCCACAAAGTATTAATGCTTTACTTGTATTAAGAGCGATAATTACTTTGTTACACATTATTATTTTTTAAATACTCAGTCCGGACAGCCAATTACCAGTTTACAGAGAATCGCCCATATATATATATATGAGCCAATATTTAGAAAAGTGCCAATTTGAAGTTGGAGTTTTCTGAAAAAAAAAATTTCTTGCAGAAAAAAACTAATATTGGATTCTAAGTCTAAATTGGGTCTAAATGCAAGAAAATAAAAGGGGGAGGTCAAGGAAGTTATTTACCCCCTCCTTAGATTACTCACTTTTAAGTCGTTACAGATCTGATGAATGTTACAGATCTGATGTTAATATGAGTTACATATTTGAGTTTATGCTTTCAGTCTTCGTTAACATCTCTAAATATGATATCATTTCCTTGCATTTTTAACATAGAATTAAGATAATTATATTAAAATATATATATTAGGCTAAAAAATCAAATTTCATTATGAAAAAGCATTTCTTGGAAATAAAAATGAGCGATAAAGTTTTTAGGTAAAATAAATTATGAGATTACCAAATCCAAGCTAATAAAACATTACTTTTGTTTTAAAACAACACACAACTTCAACTTTTTCAACACACAACTCTGCTGCTTGCTTTTCTTTAATTAGTTGCAGGAAATTTAATTTCTTGATCAGAAATTCAAATTTAGCATGCTAGTTATTATCTAGTTATTTAGCGAAATTATGAGAAATTGAAGCACCAAAAATAAATAAATAAATAAATTAATTAATTAATTAATTAATAAATAAATTAAAAGAATAATAATTAATTAACTTAATTTCTGCAGTGTCAATTTTTCTTATTTTACTAACTTCTATTGTTAGGTCATACAAACCACAAATGAAGCAATTGTACTAAACTCATTGCTTTTCATTTTTTAAGAACAAAAATATTCAATATATATGGCTAAAGTATGATTTTTGCTTTTTATAATTCTGAAACGTGTGAGTTAGTTCTGTAACATATTTGCTGTTTTTCAATGTTACCGCTCTGACTGTTACCGATCTGACAAACTGACAAAGTTTTTTTTTTTATTTCCGAGTCGATCGCACTAAACCAAAATCAAACACGTGGTTTTTTCACTTGTAACAAAGGACTATACTTATATATAAAATAATTTTTAAAATAATAAAAACTGCGCATTTTAGAGCGTGTTACCGATCTGATGACTCAAATGACACACATTTTATAAAATCACTTTAAAAAATCTTACCTACAATTTTAGGTGCAGAAATGCAAATTTTTAATTACAATTCGATAAAACTTTCCACCAGGTACTCAGTATCACGTGGTATAGGTGCAGGAAATGATTTTGGGAGCCTAAACATAGATCGGAAGTTATTGTTACCACTCTGACGGCGGAACTTGGGACATGCTTATTTCGCATCAGCTAGAAAATCAGAAATCGATTAAAACAAAAATGAAGTAAAATATTAACAAAGGAGTAAAAATAGAATCGTTTTTTGTGCAAGTGCGTTTTTTTAGGAAGTTAGAAAGTGCGCATGACCTGTTTGCATGCTAAGCTTTGCTACTTGGGACACGTTACCGATCTGATTTTTGATGTATAAACACAATATTTTCTGATGAAAAAAAAAATTTTTTTTCTGATGTTATTAGATGAAATGAAAGAAAAACTTATCTTCTTTCTGGGGAAAATTATTTTTTTAACTAGTTATTGAAATACTGGTGAAAATTCACTTGGGACTCAAATTGGCACTTTTCTAAATATTAGCTCATATATATATATGCCCCGTCCCCCAAAAAGGGAGGTTTAAAAGTTTTTTGAGCTTTAAAACTGTTTAGCACCAAGTGCACAAAAATGGTTTCGAAATCTCCACTTTCCGCAATGCAATATGAGATCTCTTAAAATAAGAAGAAAGAAAAATGCATTCGAAAAAAATGGGGTTACAGCTTTAAAAAATGCTTATAGCTAAATTGTAAGACAAAGATTACTGAACTTAACTTTGAAGCATGTAAGACTTAATACCACATTAAAAATTTACCGTTATGGTCCTATGTCGGCCAGTGTCCGCTTTCCGACATTTGTTTGAACTACTATATAACTTTCGTAAAATTAAAATTGTACCTCAAAACACGAGTTCTTGAAAGACAGTGAAGATTTTTTTCTCTTTTGAAATAATAAGAGCTCGAATTTCAACCAAAACCCTCGTTAAGCAGATGTTATCTACTTTACCAAGGAGAATTTCTTTCTATATCATTGGATAAATCATCCTATTGGGACACGTTTGTCACACTATCAATCATTATCTATTTGTCCAGCTAGACATGTCCTGTTCGTTTTCCTGAAAAAAAGTCATTGTCCCTTCACTTCTAAAGTCAAAACTACTTCATTTTTTTTTCTTTTATGTAATTCGTTCTTCATCTCAGCAAGCGTTTAATTGCATCCCACCCTACTTTGTTCCAAATTGTAAACCCGGACAAACAAGCGATTTTCAACATTCCAAACTCCAGGCCAAACTTACTGCAGATTATTGGAATCGAGGCACGAGGAAACAGTGTCGATTTATAACTCTACTTAATTCCTACTGCACTATCGGTTGGAAATCTACAGATAAGTCTCCTTTCGATCGGACTGCATTTGCTTCCGATTCCCGGGATCGTTGGGAGAGATTTACTCAAATTTAGTCCGAGGGATGTCGGGATGGAATAAAGGAAAATGTCGAAAGTCACGGATAACGTTTTTAAAATAGGCTATAGGGTTAAGGAAATTATTGAGCTTTGCTCTAAAATATGAGTAAGGTTAAAAACCAACGTATTGCACAGACTATCAAGAAGATAATGCTATTATTTTCGTGATAATTTGTGCTTTATTAAAATAGGTTTTTCTCTGCAATCATAGGATATAGGATTGTTACATGAAATGTAAATATTAAACGTTAAAAAAAACACAATCATTTTTTTACTCGACTTAATAAGTTTTTAACAAAATGCTTAAGTTTTTTTTTCTCGTTTTTTGTATTAACCAAATTAAAGACTTACGATTTTATTTATCTGGCTAAAATTGAAATAACGTCCTTTTGAAATGCAATTTGGAAAATGCTTGAAAAAGGTTTTTTTATTCATTATTTTAACTGTACTCTAAGTTTTACTAAGTTTTTAGCCAATGCATTCTGCAATTTGCCAGATTATAAACTAATAATAAAGGTCTTGAAGAACAAGGATGCAGAATTAAATGTTGGATTTCATGGTTTCAGGCTTTTTCCTTCATTCTTTTTTTTCAGCTATTACTCTCAAATGTTTTGCATGCAATACTGGACGCATACTGTTCCGTAAATACCGGTTAGCCTTTCTCATGGTTTGCGGGACAGTATGAACTTGTTCTCCGAAAGAGAAATTCGAAACATGTTGCTTATGTATATCGAGGTAGTAAATTTGTTGGTGAGGGTATAGTTTTTCACAGAACTCCCGTTTTCAAGTCATTTAAATATAGCCCATAATGGTATATTTCAATGTCATAAGTGTCAGGATATATAACAGGATCCGCACATATTTCGTGCACTTTTTAAGTATTCAAACTGAATTGGGACTACTTCAAACATAGATACCGAATTGAATATATAGAAATTGAAAAATTATACGCAATTTAAGAGAAGAACCAATGATTATCGGAAAGTTTTACAAGCATTGCAAAGGCTACAAAGGCTGATGCCAATAAGCAGTAGCGTACATAGACTTAGGTGTGCCCCTCTGCAAAATTTCTATGTGCGCCCCCCACCCCGATGTTAAACTATTAAAAAAAAGCGTGCAATTTTTCTGTTTCATGCGTCCTCAAACCTCGTGCACTCCCCCGCTATGTACTCCACTGCCAATGAAATATACCGCTGCTAGTTTAGATTAAATTTTTTTGCGGTAGCGTTCTGAAAAATAATAATTCAATAAAATTACAGACATTTTTACTAAAGAAATATTATGATCTTGTCAAGTTTGATGATTATAAAAGATATAGCTTTTATTAAAAAAATCATTTTTCTAAAAACCTCAGAAATACTAAGTATACTTCGACTGTAAATAGATCATTTTTCAGAGGTCTAACAAACAATCACTGAAACACTCTAATTTTAGCAATAATGTAACATTTCTCTGACGTAGCAGCTGTAGAACCTAGCCTATCAGGTATTAAAAATATGCAAGAGATGCGACAAATAAGATGCTTAATTACCACGAAGAATAAATAAATATCTGAGTTTTAATTTTCGCGTACATGCATCAAAAAGCAATGGATATCTAAAGATTTCAATTAGTACGAAAAAGCGGAAAATTTGGACAATTTGAGGAAGAAGACCCTCTAATTCAATGCAAACAATAAAGATAGATTTTTTTTTTGTCGAGAATATCGCCTAAAATTGAAACTCAAATTTTAGCTTTAGTCTCGAAAGTGAGTTTAAAATATTTATAAAAACAAATCGTTCGAAACAAAAATGCCATTTGAATTTTAAATTTTGTAAATTTGAACTCAATAATCAAGTCAATAATCTCAATAATCAAGAACTCAATAATCAATCAATCATTTGAACTCAATCAATCATAATAATCACTCGTAGTAAACCAAGTTTGTATTGTTACCGATTTTTTATCCGATTTTAATACTGGAGTTAAGTAGCTTTCATTACAATTATAGGTGTTAAGTGGTAAACAATGATTTCAGTTTAGATTTACTTTTTGAAATTTCGACGAAGTTGTCTGAAGCCAAAGGGAAAAAAAAAAAGTCGAATAGAAGGATCGATCAAAACCTCGAAATTGAAATTCCAACATAACGTCAGAGATTTATCACGCTATCTTAAATATCCTCACAGACTAGCTTATGGTGAAATCTAAGCGAGTGTTCATCATCTAATGTATGCACGTTGTTTCAGTTGTTTGTCTTTTCCTTTGTAAATAGTGATGGATAAAAAATGTTTAGAACCCCAACTACCGTACACGCAGTCTCCAAAATTCGTTCGCAATCTAATTTTATTAAATACTAGCGGTACCCGCTCGGCTTTGCCCGTAGTATTATATTGAAAGTCATTGGTAATAATGATTCGACAATTTATGCAATATTTTTAAATTTACGGAGTTTAATTCCTTAAAACTGATAAGGAAAGCAGACGATTTTTTACACAGTTAAGTAGTTCATTAACTATTTAATACGCTTGAGTTGGATTGCTAAAAAAACAAATACATTTTAAAAATGATTAATGAAAAACGAACGAAGCAAAGGAAATAAAAACGTAACCACGGTAACAACATGAAAAGTTTATTTCCGTTGATAAAATAATTCATTTCATCTTTATTTTCAAAATTTATTATCAAGCTTAACCGTCTTAGAATCTTTTGGCTTGCTTTGCTCAAGGTAAGCCTTGAATTTCCGGAATTCTAAAAACAATTATTACAGCTCTTCTAATGCTTGTAGAAACTTCAAACCGACATTATTTTTAGCAGAAATTTTCAAGCTTTCGAATGACATCAGACTTGAAAATGTGTATAAAATATTTATTCCCCATTTTGTCAAATTTGTATGAAAAATGAGCTAAGAATTAGAATAGAAAAAGAACGAAATATAAAAAAGAAAAACGCTTCGTAGCGCACAACCCCATGCTACAAACTAATTTTGTGCCAAATTTTATTTGTGCCGAACGGTTTTGGCGCTACGCGCGAGACAGACAGACAGACGATTCACCTTCAGCTTTATTATTAGTATAGGTATAGGTATAGAGAGTAGAGAAAATTTAGTAAGCTCGATCTCTTTCTTTTAACCCAGGTCAATCCTCTTTTATCTATTAAGTAAGTACATTTGATAAACTTAGTAAAAAATGTAAGAGGAAGTGTGGACGTAGCCATGGAGATTAGATATGTTGCTTTCAGTCTAACAATTTCAACGAGTTGCATGCGATCAGAAAATAGATGACTTGCAATAGTTTTCCATTTCTTGTCACAAAAATCAATAACAAGAAAGAATGAAATACTTCGAGAAAAATTTTTCGGAAAGCAAACATGGGACGTACACATAAGAGAATTTTAGACTAAGAAACTTATTTTTGTTTATTATTGATTCATTTAAGAGCAAAAGAGGTTCTTCTGGTTAGTTTTGTCTACTTGCTGGGACCATGTTTTATGCATGTTAAATGTCATTTGCAGTGGATGTGTAAAAGGCGAAATTCCGAAAAATAATGTTCAATTTAAAATTAAAGAAATTATCCACCCTAAGGGTCGACTTCAGAAATGTGGGTCAGAACAGCGATTCAGTTTTAAGACATAAACCTTTTTCTTCAAACAATTGAGAAACACGGAAAATTAAAGATAATCACAACTTCTAGGGTTGCTTGTCGCGAAAGCAGCATTAAGAGGGAAACTTGAAAATAATATCAAATATCATTCTTTCTTACTAACCTGAATTACGAGTACATTTAGTGTTAACATTCAGAAACTGGCAAGAGATTTTTTAATTGTGATCTTTCTCTTCTTGTCTGCCAATAATGAAATCGTTATTAATTGAATAAAGGCTTAGATGTAATAAGAAACTTATAAAGCATGTTATAATCCAAGTTATACATAACATGTGTGTTCAAGATGGATTCCTTCATTTTCAGAAAAAAATCGTTATTTCAGTCCGTATCGATACTTTAAATGTGCATCTAAGATTTTGCTAAGAAAATCATGAAAGATGATAATTGTCGTGATTTTCAATCGCTATCTTACATTTATGAAGAAAAAAAAATATAAATATTAAAATCTGTCTTTTCTGTTAGGAGTTACAACACCAAAGACACCAATTCGGATATTTTTTCATCTTGTATGTTGATGTTTTGCAGGGCAATGTCATTTGCTTATATTTTAAGCATAACCCAACTGAATGAATGAATGAAAAAAAAAAAAACTTTATTGACGATAACTCGTCGTAAGTTTAGATTTGTTTTATTTGTATTATCTTTTTAATATCTACGGCTCAGACTTAAATAAAAAAAATGAACTATTTGAGTGAAAACCATAGTCAGTCAACAGAAAATCTTTAAAAAAAAAATCCGCTTGTTGTAAAAATTGATGGTGGCACGCAGAACTTTTTTCGCCACATAGTGGCACTTTTCGGATGGCCTCTCTTGCCATAAAGTATGTTAAAAATTCAGAAAACTAAACTTTTGTTGAAAAGAAAAATCATGCAAAATATAAAATTTTACCATTATCTAATATCTTTAAACGAGCAATTCTTGTATATATATTTATTTATTTATTTACGAGTATATTTCGGATCTCGAAAACGGCTCTAACGATTTCGATAAAATTTTGTATTTAGATAGAGTTTTGGTTTTTGAGTTCATCTACTTCGGCGTTTTTTCTGTAAAAACGCGAGTTTTCACAAAAAACCCAGTTTTTTGTGCCTTCATTAAGTAAGTTTGAGACACTTTATTTCGCCATTTTCTTTATGATTACTATCTTTGTTCCTGTTTCATAGCAACCACGTTTAAATATAACAATGGATTTCATATGTAATCACATCAGCGCAAGTTTAAATTTTATGGTATTTGGCAACGTTAAATTGTTATTGTTTTTGAAATGTTAAAGCAAGGCTTCACTAGATAGTGTCTTATACAGGCTGTTTCATTTATTCAAAAGCCATGGGATAAAAGCAGTAGTGATTGTCCAGCGAGATCTGTTGAATTTTTCGGTAACTTACAATATATAAAAATCAGATTACTTTACTTTTCAAGTGCGATTTCAAAATTGAGTATAAAAGTGTTATAGTTAGTTTTAAAATACTTTTTTTCCTCCTCAAGAGTGTTTAGTAAGATATTTCAGGTAAAAAATCAATAAATAGGAAACTCAATGTTCTTAAAATATTAAGTTTCGAAACAAAATTACATCTAATATCTTTAGACCAGCAATTTTTGTATACACAAATTTCGGATCTTAAAAACGGCTCTAACGATTTTGATAAAATTTTGTATTTAGATAAATTTTTGGTTTTTGAGTTCATCTACATTGGCGTTTTTTCTGTAAAAACGCGAGTTTTCATAACCCCCCCCCTTTTTTGTGCCTTCATTAAAAGTTTGACGATCTTTCTTTTGTTACTTTCTTTATAATCACTCTCATTGTTACTGTTTCATAGCAACCACGTTTTATTATAACAATGGATTTCATATTTAATCACATCAGCGTAAGTTAAAACTTTTATGGTATTTGGCAAACAAGTTTTGGCAACACGTTAGAATTATTGTTTTTGAAATTTAAAAGAGATCGATCAAAATAAAGTTAGAATTGGGTGTGGGCGGCGGTAGTCCGATCGGTAAGTCGTCGGACTCGTAACCGGAGGGTCCCGGTCTGATCATATAGAGGAAGCCCAGCCGATCAAAGATCCACCGTTTTCATTAATGGTGGCTGGGGGACGTTAAAAATGTTTGTGGTCATAAAATCCTCCAAGTGAAACGATACCTCTGGGGGATGCTGTTCCAAGGGTTTGCTCGGCCCTTGGGCCTGGTTCAAAAATAAACAGAGCGCTCTTCAGGGCCCCATCCCGGTCAAACCACAAGTTGTGGTATGCACGGGAGGAACCTTGGAGTGTGAAGTGAAGTGAAAGGCAAAGCCAACTGGAACCAAATGCGTACTAGAGAACAGGGACTCTGCATCCATTCTCATCAACCCCTCCCACGCTTTTGGCGCCAAATGAAATGAAATTGGATGTGACTTTACGGTGAGCATGGATTAAATAAAGTTGTGTTTTTTAAAACAAATTACAGCTGTTTTGAATGCCTAATTGCCGCCAAAGGCTTAAAAATGCTTTTCAAGTTTATCTAAATAAGTACTTTGCATTTTAGAAAAAAACACGAGTTTACAAATCCCCCTTTTTTTTGAAACCGAGCGGGCTTGGTCCCCAGGTTCTACTATTGAATATGAAAAAATTATGAATTAAAAGAAGGTAAGATTTTTTTTCCAACGTTGTCTTACGTTGGTTTTACGTTGTCTCCTAAGACACCAATGACAAAATCCCTATTCCTTTGAAATAGTGATATTTTATTCCTTACTTTAAAACTTGAAAACACAGGAGGATATTTTTGAGTTTCTGCTTCAACAGCTTAAAGTGCTGGAAAAGCCCTCAAAATAAAGAAATACATCCAAAAGGAAAAAACTCGTCATTGCCACATCACTCAAGTAAGAACCATGGGACTTTATCGCTGCTTCGGCGAAATGCTCCATCTATTATCTCTTGTTTTCTCCATTTTATTACTTGCCATTTTTCTATAGGGATGTGACATTGCGTCATTGTTGGCCAAAAGAAAGAATTAGCGATGTTACTAGCTGACATTTTGCTGTCAAAAAATAAGTAGAAATGCAATACATAAAGATAGGCTACCATAAACATGTGCATCTTTATTGAAAAAGAACAATATTTTTTTTTTACTCCTACGTAGTAAACCAAGTTTGTATTGTTACCGATTTTTTATCCGATTTTAATACTGGAGTTAAGTAGCTTTCATTACAATTATAGGTGTTAAGTGGTAAACAATGATTTCAGTTTAGATTTACTTTTTGAAATTTCGACGAAGTTGTCTGAAGCCAAAGGAAAAAAAAAAAAAGTCGAATAGAAGGATCGATCAAAACCTCGAAATTGAAATTCCAACATAACGTCAGAGATTTATCACGCTATCTTAAATATCCTCACAGACTAGCTTATGGTGAAATCTAAGCGAGTTTGAATAAGTTTTGATTTGAAACAGTATAGTGTAATCTCTCTAGGTCACTAGACTTAGAACCATGTGATTTTTTCCTGTATTGATATGTAAAGGATATTTGGTTTACATCCTCTTTATCTGTTAATCTTGACAAACTGAAATATTGAATCACTGGAGCAATTGCTTTTATTACTACAAAATTAGCTGTATTATACTGTAAAAACAACAGTATAATACTGGCAGTAGAGGTTCCAGTTTCAAACTGTAAAATACACAGTAATAAACTGTAAAATTAGCAATTTAACAGTTTATAACTGTAAAGTAGCAATTTTACAGTTTGTTACTGTAAAATCAGCAATTTTTACAGTTTGTTAATATAAAATTAGCTGTATTATACTGCAAAAAACATCATACATTTTTTACAGTATATAGCAGCTCTTTAAGTACAGGTGTGATATCATTCTGGTGCCATGAAAAGGCACCAGATGTCATTCTGTGATTTCATTCTGGTGCCGTGAGAAGGACTGAAGTATGAAAAAAAATTGTAGTTTTTTACTCTTAGAAATATACACATTTAAAGGCCAACCATTCTTTTTGAATCATCTTGTATTAATATAACTTCACATGTAGTGGCTACATTAATAAATTTCCAATCTTCATCTAATGAGTACAACCAAAAACTGTGAGCATGTTAGAGTTTCTTCTCTCAGCAACTGCTATGTGTTGAAATACCTAGATTCTCTTAAATGGACACCAAAGTCCCTTTTATCTCTTGAAAAACATATTGCTCATCTACTCTCCGAGAGACACGATAGCCTCGGGAAACAATGTCTACGAATATAATATGCTTCTTTTTCATTCCTTTCGGCGAATTTCTGGAGCAGAACCGCAATTTCCGGAATGTGCTCACGTTCGTATTGCTTTCCATATTATTCAAGTCGCAGGCATCTCCTGCCGTTATTGTCTGTTAAGAGATTAGCGGAAAAAATAGAAACACATGTTTGTGACTTTTTGCCTCGGACTTTTATCACAAATATTATGAGAAAAAGTCGGTTATTCGTTTTCTTGGAATCTCGACTCTTGACATTTGGGAATGTCAATGCACGTGGCTTATTGGAATGAGGCGAAAAAAAAGATGATGATACATAGGTGGGCAAATGAAAGGAAATATCGGTAGATATTGTCAGGCGTTGGCAGATGATGTTATTTTCATTGTTCGCTAACCCTTTCTACTCCAAATTCTGTTTCAAGTTTGTTAACAGCAGCTCCCAACACTTCTTTGCCTACCAACCCATAAAAGAAAAAAAGACGAAGTGGCACAATGATTGTTAAAATATAGCTTAGCAAAAAAAAAAAAAAAAATCAGAATCAAAAATAATTAAATAAATATTGAAAAATAAAAATTTAAAAGTAGGGTTTTGAGATAGGAAAAATGTGTGTCTATCGGTCTGTCTATTCCCCTCTAATAACTCTTGAATGAACAGTTCGATTCAAAAAAAAAACTTTTTTTTTTGTTCCAAATCAATTCCAAAATAGATGAATAGTTATTTTTTTCCCCAAAAGAAAATTTACACTTGCGATGAAACTGCAAGATAAGTGAGCGCTTTTCCTTAACCAGGGACGTCATTTCTAGTTTTTCCGGGGGTGGGGGGGCAAAGGGTCCAAACTCAATGCAATTTCATAGGAAAACATCAAAAGCCACGCCCACTTATATGCAAATACATTGATTTCTCAAAGTCGGGGGGGGGGGGCAATTGACCTTCCCCTGCCCCCCCCTAAATGACGGGCCTGTCATTAACCAATATTTTCTTCTCTGTCAGGAAAACAGCAAGGTATGAACCTTTTTATGCTATTTCTTGTATCTACGTTTTCGCTTCTTTCCCGTGCTTCAACATTTCAGCAAACTAAGTATTCCCTTAGTTTTGTATATCATCAAGTTCCCCATATTTTTGCCCGTAGGGTTAAGCTTCCAATTGAAAGTAAATTTAAATTTGCAAAATAGTTGAATTAACCGTTGCCAGACTAATTGATCTTGAAATCTGCTATAAAATTATAACATTATACGCTCACCACTGAAACTTTTGATTGTTCCCCCAGAACGCAGGCAAGCTTAGCTCATGGGCTTTGTTTTTCTTTCGGGGGAGAGGGAATCAGACCGTTGACTAATTTCCTTTCAACAACATATCGCCCGTGGGCTGCAATATTGGCATAACTCAAAACACACGTTTTGAAATAAGAACAGGTGTAAACAAGAAAATACACATTATTTTCAGCAGCATTACTAGCACAACTTATGATTAAATAATAGGTTGTAAGACGGCAGCAAACTGAAGCATTTCTTATACATTTAAATTAACAAAGAAAATTTTAAACCCGCTTACCTCAGAACATGTTTTTTTTTTTTTTTTTGAGTTTACTGTTGCAGCCCATGAGCGATATGAGTATACATTACGAAGAAGAAACGCGTTCTTGCTCCCCCCCCCCTTTTTTTTTTGATAAAAGCTAAGCTCCGACTCTGAGCGCAGTGGGTAACCAATTAGGCAAAAAGCTAGAACATTATAGGTTAAAATCCCAGCATGACAGTTTTTACTGCAAGAAAGGTGATACATGATGTCCGGTACTCCGTGAGTTGCTTTACAGGAGTTTTCCTGATTTTCTGTTGCTCAATATTTAAATGTAAAGGAAGCACTGTCAGTATCGCTCTACATATGAATCTATTCCAAAAGATGCAGAAAGCAGCAAAGAAAGAACCTGCATCAAATGAAATCTAGCCTGTCGCAGCTTTCGATCCAGTAAACAAAAAACAAATTGGCAACCCAAGCAAATATTGTCATATTTGAGGGTAATAAATCAAAACGAAGTTTTTTTTGTTTTAGAATAAATTGGTATAGCTACCTATTCAATTAATTTTGTTATCTTCTCATCAATTAGTTTAGTAGAGATGTCCGAGACTCGGTAAGTTTCAACTGTCTCAGTGTAGCTTTCTCATAAAAGCACAAAGTACAATCTATAGAATAAAGTTAAAAGGGGAAGAAGGAATTAAAGACATCTAAATAGAAAGAACTAAATTTTTGCATTTTTTCTTGGTGATGTTGGTTTTAGTGGAAGCATTAGAAATGCTCTTTGTGAGACTTAGGAAGCCGCACAAGTGAAAACTCGAGCAATTAATTCATTGTTCCCTAACAAAGATTTCTCTCTTTCATGACTCTATTAAAGAATTGGCTTTGGATAAACTTTTACTTCATTTTAATGCTTTATAGATAAATAAATCCTAGCACTAAATGAAAACTTTTATAAACAGTTCCAAGATTTGTTGGGGATTGTAAATGATAGTTTTAAAAACCAAATCTGATACCAAAGATTTCGTTAAAAAATGTTGGACAAATGCTTCCTTAAATACAGTTGGTTATTTATTTAAAGACGCTCTATTTAACGACTTTCTCTATTTAAAGGCGACTTTCCACGGGCCTGGACCCCTCATTGTAGTTTTAGAAAAAATATGATTAAGGTTGCATTCTACTTTTAAGGACGAGTTTTTGTGGTTCCTTGAAAGTCGTTTAATAGAGAATCAACAGTACAAATCTTGTCAATAATTTATGAGGGATAAACTTGAAAAGAATTCGAAAAGTATGAATAGAATTCTTTGGGAAAACTCTTAGGCATATTGGTTCACTTTGTGCGAGTGCGTCACCTGATTTTTTTTTTGCATTATTGAATTAAAAACTAAATAAATGTCTGACTTAAAAATATTTGACTTAAAATTAAATAAATTAAAAAAAAAAATAAATATTCAAAATCTTAGTGCTGCACTCTCCCGAAAAGGTTATGAAATAAGCATTCTACTCTAGATTTTATATCAAAAAAGAAAAAAAAAACGTTAATTATGTTATACACAGCTTATTAGATCGTTTAAGAACTCTGAGGTTTCTGTTCGGGAGATATTTTTGATTTCGCTAAAATTCGCTTTTCCTACACTTTAATACTCTCTGCAATATTACAAATTATAGACATCTTGCGATGTTATGAAATGCAAAGAGGGAGTTTTAAAATAGTTAGAAATTTTATTTATCTGCTGTAAAGTTGCACTATTTCACAGTAAAATGCCATTTCTGATGTGGTTCAGTGTTTAAATACCTATATAAATTTGATCTAGACTAACAATTAATGTTAAATGTACTTAGTAATTATTTCTTACTTTTGGCGTTCTATACAAAATAACTCTTAAATTAATTTTTTAACTAATTTAACTTTTAAATTTTTCAAACTAGTAGTTTTTCTTCCATTTTTACACTAGAAAGTACAGTAAAACTATCAAAATATTGAGAAGAGAAGGCAATTTAAATTCGAGAAAATGCGGATAAATTTTACAGTAAACGAGTGTGATAGAATTTTTCAGAAGCAACTGTTATCAATTACTAAACTTGTACTGGAAATAACATCTCAGAGAAAAATTCTTCACAGAGAGAGCAGCATGTAGATTGTCTGCATTATCTTGGAATGTCATAATGTCATGAAAGTCTATTGATTTGCGTTTGAAATGATTATGGGAAATAGCAGGCGTGTGTAAACATAAAAAAAAAATGCTGTGTAATAAAGGAAAGAAATGTCATTGAAGTTTAGATTATGCTCGTTTTTTTTCTTATTTAGTGCAAAAATGTTAATAAATAGCAGTAAATTAGTAGAATCAGCTACTTATAACATACTAATTGAGATGGAACAATCTAGGCGTATGTGTTTTAAAAAAATAGATCTAGTTAGTACTTCAGATCATAAAATTGTATCAGTATGTACAAGGGCATCTAAGACAAAAATGTAAATTATGTAGGAGTTTTTAAAGTACCGAAATATCTAATGAAACAAATAAATAAATAAATAACAGAAAAATAAAAAATAAAGAGATCGCATTATTAATATTTATTTTTAATTAAGGAAAATAAATGGTAAATTAATTAAAGAAACTACATAGTTAAGTAAGGGAATTAATTGTATGAATCAAGTTTATAATTTTATTTCTGTAATTAAATTCCTTTTGTTATAGCTTTAAACAAAGAGTTTTTCAAATTACTTTAACTAAAAAATAATATTAGAGGCTTTGAAAAAATAGAGATCAGAAAAATACAGCCGTCTTGAAAATGATAGCTTTTTTTATATTAATCCATTCCCACTTAGAATTGATGTAGAAGTGGAAAGAAGGGAGAAGATGAGTACAAAGAATAATGGGAGCAATAACAACAGCGATTGCTCCGATAAATTTTGATAGTAATAAAAGAAATAAGAATATAAGCATAAAAATAGCAAGTAAAAATGTTACTTTAGCATACATTAAGAATCAAGCAAATGAAGAAAAAAATAATTCAGATGAACTTTTATCTATATTTGCTCAACAATACAGTTTTTTTTAAAATTTAAAGACTAAATAAAAAATTCAAATAATAGGTAGTAAATTGCTTTTTAGATTCTTCTAAGTGGTTACAAAATTCAAATAACGATAAATATGACAAAGTGGAAAGTCTAATTTTTGCAACTCAAAACTTTTGAAAATTACTTCACTAGTTTCTATAATTTGTTACCAAATAAAAAATGTCATTTTATAAAACTTGTTCTTTAGAGTTTACTCTCTACTGGGCTATTCCAAAAAAAAAAACGGATATTTGCTCCCGCATGTGGTCGCTCATATACTGTCTAATCTTTTATCGCACGACCTTCCTCGCATTTGCGCATGCCCGAGGACTCTTCTGATTTTCAAAACGGGGGGGGGGGGATTCAAAGTAACATTTAACCAGGAAGTAAAAACTGAGAGCACCGGCAAGTGCGTCTCGAAACCTATCACCCCTTTTTCAAATGGAAGCGTTCATGACTGCTAGGCGCCTTTCGAAGTTGAACAGTAGTTCTTTAGAAACAATAACTTGAAAGGGTAATCAATATGATTTTGTTCCTTAAGAAATCACAACCCATGTATAATTTCTGAAGAAAAATGTTTCATTACCTTTTAAATTTTTATTTTTTAATGAAATACATGACCTGTCGCGCGCAGGAAAGAAAATGGCGGCTTATCGTGGAATGGCACTACTATCAAAATGTGAAATATCATAAGCTACTTTACGAGAGCATAAATAATCCTATAAACTTTAACTTCCGATTCGGCAAAGAAAAAATTAAATACGGAACTTCAGGCAGTTTATTTAGTGTTTGCATTTTAAAACATAGTATCAAGTAACTTTTATTTTTTATTCCCATCTGAAAGAAATGTATCTGAAAATATTTTTTTTCCTGCTTCATCTGAGTTTTAAGTAGCATATCCACATTGAGCGTTTACGTTGAGCTCATGATTACAGAAGAATGTCAAGAAAAAAAATGAGAATCGTCTCACGTCAAAACTTCATAAAAATTTATGTGACATCTGAAAGGTATGATGCCATCGATTAATCGATACAAAGACACTGTTCTGTTTTGAAAAAAGAGTTGCCTCCTGGCATCGATGCTGTTTTGCATAAAGGGAGGCTTATATTTTTGCTGTCTTTTGACAGACAGCAAGTCACTTCCTGCTTCCGAACCAGAACTACTTCGTAAAATATACAGCTTTGCATCATATACTTTAAAAACGCGGATTATAACTATTAATTCTTGTCATTTAAATTTATATCTCAGCGGAAAGTGCGCGGATAGATGACAAAATATTATAAGTTTCTTTTTTTTTTTTTTCAGATTTTTCATTACAACAATTTTAAAGATCAATGAATCCGAAAAAAATCATGCATTTTCGTACACCGTTTTAAATTTCCTGCAGTAATTAAAAAAAGTATCATGATGTTTAGTTGTAGATTAATGTGGATATACATAACAGACAGTTCATTACGCAAAAACTCAATAAAAAAATGCTGATAGCATTTTTACATACGACCACAGACTTATACTTTGCTTTATTAAGTAAAACGGAAAAAAATAGGCGTTTCACTGAATTTAAACGAAACATTTTAAACAGGGCTACGTATTTGGAGAGATAATGACCGAATCTGGCTCCTGTTTTAAGCACCCGACTCAGATTCTATTGCTTCAATATCAGACTCCGAATTCACATCCCTGACAGAGCTGCAGACTCAGAGGAAAAATAAGACTAATATTCTTATATTTTTAAAGCATGTGGTTCCAACTTCTTTACCCTAAAAAGCCGACTTTAAAGAATTCCGACTCCGTTGCCCTGATTCCAGTCATTTCTATTTGATACAAAATATATATACATGTGCTAGTACTGTATTCCGAAGTGCTACAACATCATCTTTGTTCATTATCGATAACATTAATGAAGTTATTACGGTGAGTGATTTATGTTGCCCTTAATTCAGATGAGGGGATGTACTCATTTTATGCCAGAAATATTTTGTCAGTCTGAATTATGGGAAATACTTTCTCATTGAGTGGATCCATGATTAAATATAGGAAGCTGCTCCCAAAGAGAAAACAATTTCCTATCACAGCGCTTTAGTATAATATATATTTTTGTTCTTATTTTCTAATTTTTGACTAAAAGCAAAGTATGCCAAGAACGAGGCTTGCTGTAAAATATTTAAGAAATACTGAAATATTTAGCACACTATTCGTCTAAAAATTTCGATAAAAAATGTCTTCATTAAACTATGGGAAGGGAGGGGGATTAAACCCAACAATCATAGTAAACGCTAACACAGAATGAAAATTCTGATAAATCACGGTTTAAAAATTATAAATTTATATTCAAAAGAATGTACTTAGTCATGTATTATTTTTGTTATTATAATTATTTTTTTAATTTTAAAGAGGTAATTAAAATGCACCATCAAGTAAAGTATTAGCAGTTGACAAATGCTTTGCTGTTTGTCTCAAAGTTTAGTAATTAACTATCCTATGGCTACTAAGACCTACATGTAACTACACCCTAAGCAGAATATATATCTATCTAGTCCTATTCAAAAAGGTAAGATTTAATCACTGAATGATTGATAACAAATTTTACTGATTAACGTAAAAAATATGAATAATTAATAAGTAAAATGAAAAGAAATTAACAAAAAGTTACCTGATTTTGAGTAAAAATTTAATTCCATTCAGTAATGAGCTGAATTGCAATTAGTCAGTCCTACCGTAACCTAAATTTTAAATAAAACATATCTCCTACGAAGCAGCAAGTTCATTAATACTTAAATTTTCAATTAATACCGTCAGTTTTCATTAACTAAAAGACGAATAATTTAAATAGAAACTTAGAAAAAGTGAGCGAGAGAAAGAAATTACTAAAAGTTACGGTGAGACCTTCATTAGCGAGAAAACAAATTTTCAGAAAAAAGAAAGAAAGAGGGAATCATTAACAATTGTTGACTTGATATTACTGAATCTATTAATTTCGCTTGATTTTTTTTTTTACTTCGTCATGTTCATTAAAAAGGCAATCGAAATATGCTAAGCATTTAAAGGGGAATAGAAAGAAATGTGCACATTAAAAAAAAAAAAAACTCGCATCTAAATACTGTAAAGACGTACAGCGATTGCGATAATTAACTAACCAATATATAAATAATAATTAAAGCATAACAATACAATAAAACATGCCCCTAAAAGCCTCTCAGACAAATAAATGTTTTTTACTTACAGTATTTGGCTATTTAATAAAACTATTCCTATTACTAAGTAGTAATTAAAACATGCGTTATTCTGTCATTCTCAAGAAAAGCAAGCATTTTGACCCATACACAAAAGCTTTACATTTAATTTTAAAATGTGTAACAACCAGCTTTTTTTTGTACATGAGAAATCATATACTTTTTAAGGGCAAAATTGTTTTATTTATTGCATATTTTAAATTTGGTTTTGAATAAAATATAATAGCTGCCACGTGGAGGACAGAATATTCAAAGTTCTGTGGAATTGCAAGCTACATGTTTTTTGAATTGTTTAAACAAACTATGTGAAATAGTTATATCGTGAAGCATATACCATTCTGACCACCAATGAGAAGAAAAAGCAAACATCTAATTTTCAAACAGAAATGGAGTATAATTTTCAAGACATGGCAGCTCTTGCAGACGTGTAGTAACCTCTGAATTAATCACAGTCACACTGAAGTCATGGGCATACAATTTATACTTTCCCCATCTTTCAGATAGATTCGCCGTATCTGGGTGTTTGCCAATTCCATATCAACCGTGGGCAGACTGTATACATATTAGAAAAAGTGCAACAATAGACTCGCATAATACGTTGCTAGAGTGACGAAGTCAAACTGGTATCCAAATATATTTCCTGCACATGCTGGATAAATTTCATGTTCAACATCACAATTAAATAGATATTGAAAAAATCAAGTTGTTTAACATATCATAAGTATAAAGAATATGCATTAGGGCAGAATTTATTCACTTTGTATCCATTGAAAATCGGTTTATACGTATACGAAATGTAAGAAAACAGCTTAATCCAATGGTTGGACTCGTGATTGCCGAACGATGTTAATTCTTTTACGTACACACTGTCATCTGTTGCCGAACGAAAAATTGCTACATCCCAATTAAATAGATATTGAAAAAAAAATTAAGTTATTAAACATATCATAAGTGTAAAGTATATTCATTAGGGCAGAATTTATTCACTTTGTATCCCTAGAAAATCGGTTTATACGCATGCGAAATGTAAGAAACTAAGAAACAGCTTAATCCAATGGTTAAACTCATGATTGTCGAACCATGTTAATTCTTTTAGGTACACACTGGCATCTGTTGTCGAACGAAAAATTGCAAGTTAAGACCTTCTTTTTGCAATAAGAATTTCCAATCTCAAAAATTAATATTTCCAGTTGGGAGCTTAAAAGTATTTATTCAAATGCTTTAGCATCATGCTTAAAGTATTTTTACTGTCGGGGAAAATTCAACCGTTATGCTCCCTTCATTTTATCCCAGTGAATCGACAGATGTTTCAGTTCAAGCAACAATCTAAAGTCGGAATATTTTTGCGTGAAAAGCCATCGCTCCCTAAAATTTCTCTTTTTTACTTTTATCAGCGGGAATAGAAAAACTTAAAAGGAGAGAGCAAACATGAGAATATGCGGGTCAAGAAACAAGACAGCATTTTACATTTGTTCCCCTCCCCGCTAGCTGGAGAAACATGTTCAGCCATCAGAAAAGTTTTCAAGATTTTTTCAGAGGACATCGCAAAGTTTGTCGAAGAAGCAAATCGGAAGTTGACTAGTACACTTTACGGAGAAATGACTTTGACTGGTATGATAAAGCATTCATTAAAGTTTATGCTTAACTGCTTACTTAAATTGAAAAGGGATGAGAAATTTTTATTTGGACTAGTCTCGAAATCTTATGAGGAAAAAGTGTAAAAACTGTTTTCCAGTATTGAAAGCTTTTTTTTTTTTTTTCAACTGTTTTTTCGAAATGAATAACGTGAAATTTTGCACCGCTTTTCTATGTAAGTGCAAATACCGTATAAAATATAACCCGTAAATATATAAAAACCCGTATAAAATGCATTTAGAACTAGCGGTTAAAGCGTATTTCCAAATAACATCTGCAGCTGGAATTAACGAACTGTACTCAGTTCCAAGTCTAAAATTTTACGAATATTTTTCTACCGTAAATTTCGACACATGTACACATATTAAAATTTGAACCAAAGAGTACAGAAGTTACAGTTCTTCTGAGCTTTAATGTTATAAGACAAATTGATGGATATTTAACTGGTGATACATGTATTACGCAGGGATAACTCTATCTCAGTTTTTAAAAACAGTTGATAAGAGTAGTGGTTTGCAGATCTGATCCATTTTGACAAACTTTCCCCGATCGTTCTGGCGCATGTATTACACCTAAAAACCGCAAATTTTATCAACCACTTTAAATTTTTCTTAAAAACTTATATGCTGTATGAAATAGTCCTTGTATAATAAATTTAGGACCTATTTAATTATATGTTAATATCTGGTTCTTTTGTGCTTGTAGCGTGTCAGCATTGCGCTGTCAATCATATGTTCCGATGTGATTCTGCTGTTTTAAATATAATGTTTTCCAATAGCTCTTAAATTTGTTGCCCATTTGTTTCTAGGCAGAAAGTATATATTTGAAGAGTTAAAATATTGATGATTATGCTTTCAAGCAAAATAGAAAACGTTCCAAACCGTCTTCTGCTATGTATGAATTATTAATAATATTTCCATAGCAAAAGCATTTTGGAAAAAACTATGAAAATTCCCAGCCATTTGTCTGTAGTTATCTTTAGCTCTTAGCGATATATTCATTTTCTTCATTCAGGAGACATTTTCCTCGGTCATTATAATTGTTCCCTCAATCGTCTGAAAAGTTTTAACTACTAGGAGAAATGTCTAAGACATTGGAGGTATTTTTTTGCCATAAAAATCTTTCCCTCAGACATCTAATAATTTATTGTTCAGAATGGTTTTTTTCGTAATCCCATAAGGAAAATATTTTAATGCTCTAAGTTGATAATTTAAACTTGTCTTATAACGGTCGCGATATTTATGTCACTGCTAAACATATATTCCTCAATTATTAGGATATTTTTATTTATTTATTACAATCTTTTTTTTCTCTTAAATATATTTTTAATCAACTGTATTTTCGTTTTAATTATAACTTTATTACGTATTACCTGGCGTTTTCACTGCTCCCTAATCACTCCAGCTTGTGTCCTTAACCACAGAAGCTTTAATTAGCAATTAGAAATTTTTCATCAGTCATAAGCTAATAAATTCAAGGAAATCATAATTAGAGCTTAAAATTGCAGCAAATTAGACATTTGATACAAAATGTAAAATTGCCTTTAGCAATGAAAAGAAAAATCATTAAAAAAAAAAAACTAACCTCAAATATATTTATTATTTTGAAAGATTCAGAAATAAATTAATGTATTCAAGATGAAACCTTGTTTGCTGAGGGCAGAATATAAAAGGAATGAAAGTTTAACAAAGATGAAAACAAGCCACTCTAAAAGGAAATTGAAGGAAGTGAGAAGATAATGAATTTTAATTGTGAACAATTTTAACAATGCATGTTTGTGCAATTTTGCATTCGAATATCAAAATGAGTTAATTTATTTACTTAATTTTAGATGCCTATTCTCGCGAATGTTTCTTTTTTTTTATGTAGATGAGATTTGGTTTCAGTCATTTTACCATTTCATTTGCGTTTGAAAATACCTCTGCGAGTAATTTAAGGGCACTAAATAAAATTTAGAGCGATAAAAGTGCGTCTGAGCTGTAAAAGATCCACAAAACTTTTTATGTCGAATCAGGAGATAGACAAATGCTGGGGAGGTGCAGTAATGGAGTAGTGAAAAAATCGTTAATTTCTTTAAGTAATGTTGGTTATAATAAGTAACTGGATTTACAGCTGGCGCTAAAAAGCTTTTGTTTTTTCGATTTTTTAATTTGTTTAAAAAAAAACAATTAAAAAATTATCAAAAACTATCAATATACTAATCATCTTATGCCTTTAGAAAGACAAAGGCGTTTATAATTAAAGAATGCAAGGCTTTAAAATTACTACGATTTTTATGAAAGAACTTATAAAATACATGCAATATACCGACAGCTCAGTTATGACACCCAGAGACTGCAGTTTTGTTCCAATTTGGACTCACCAATCTGGAATAGACTAACAAAACTGAAGACAGATGTGATTACAATGAAGCTGAAACGAACCATGTATTTCTTCCATAACCCAGGCTTAAATACTGTAATTTATTGCTTAAATAATAATATATTTTTACCAAATTCGGGGGTTGGAGGGGAACTTGTTTTATATTTGACCATTTTTATGAGAATGATATGCAGACTAAAATAAGAGAAATTGAAAACTTTCAAAATTACTTTTGAAAAATTGCTTATCGGAATATATGTCCTAATTATTTTTCATAATTAAGCATAAAGGGATGTTGCGTTTTTATTGCGGTAAAAAACTAAAAAATAGACATTTTGTAATTATTCATGCATTAATTGCAAATTTGCAGAAATAAATTGGGAACATAATCACAAATAACACCAAAAGTGTAGATTAACTCATACATTCAAGACATATATTACTGCTGAAGCGTATTCCTTAGTTATATCATAGAGTATTTAGGTATTCACTTAGTTTTCTTAATTGAGCGTGTAGTTATTTTATGTAATAACAAACTAGCCTGTATAGACTAAACTGTAATTACAGAAAATACTTCGCTATTTTAGGAGAAACCAAATTACACACTTAATCAGTAACATTATGCATAAGAATCTCTGATTGAATATTAATTCCAGCAGAGCTTAAGAAGCAGTTTTTCTGTTTTCAGTGGTATAACCTTAATTATTCTAATTGGTGATTGAGGAGTTTTGAATTAAAAACAGCTCAAAAGATGAATTTCCGATTTTTTTTCACCATAATTTGATCTTTCTTCGTCCATGCTATCCGTGCTATTAAGCTATTTGGAATGAAATACCCTAGATCAGGTCAAAAACCGTAGCCAAAAAGTGGTTATAGGTGAATATCAGGAAAAGTGCTAATTTAAGTCACAAATGAATTTCTCAAGTATTTCCAAATAAAAACTAAAAATTTTTCTTTTCCCATACAGTAAACTACGTCGCACATACAATCCATGACAAAATTTTCAGGTTTTACTTTAATTTGTGACTATAGAACTCTTTTTATTGCCTCAATGTCATGTCGGCAGCGCGTCACACATTCGAATCGCAAAGTTCAAAAAAATCCTGCGGATTATAAAACATCGTAGCAGAAACAAATACAAAAGGAAATAACGTGTTTTATGTTCATCTATGACGATTAACTCTTGTGTTTTAGATAAAATGAATTTAGATCGATAAAAAAAGCAATTTCTGCCTGTCACAAGTTTTCATAGTTTGAGGAGTGAGCTAACTTCTGGATTGATAAAATCTAGACAAAACATTTTTTGTCGCCAAAAAATTACGCTGGGTGAAGCTCTAATATGTGATGTTTCAGTTCCGATAGAAAATTTTCACTTCGGCTGCATTGAATTACCGGTAAGATTTTTTCAATCTTGCCTTTTCTGTTTCTACCAAATGAAGTGTCATGTCGGCAGCGGAATTTAAGACACAAAATAAAGTAATTTTTCAATTTATTTTTGCATAATGGAAAAGAAACCTATTGTCATGGACATTATAAGGTGTTTTTATTTTCGAATCTTTAATTAGGGATGTTCAGGTATCATATTGCGGGAAATTTGTCATGTCGGCAGCGGTCATGTCGGCAGCGCCAAAGTAGAAGGTATTTGTTACGAAACTGAAGCGTGCGTTACCGATGTTTTTTCTTCGAGTTATGAGTTTGTTGAGTTTTAAAGTACAAAGGTACATTCAAGTGTATCGTGTGTCCTGCCAAATTTTCCCATTTTAGCAGTGTATTCATTGTTTTTTAAATGCTTCGAAAACATTAATTTTTCTGCAAAATTTGAGTTTTCAAACAAAATTATTGCCTTTTTTTTCACCTTTTTTTTCTTTTACATCAATATTCCGACCTTCGTTCCTAACTACTGCACCCAAAAATATAATTTTGTTTTAAAATGGAAAACTTACGAACAGTTTATTGAAAATCTCCCTCCCCCGCCAAACTCTAACTGTCTTGATCTAATTTCGTTTTTTAAGATTGTGTTAAGAATTTTATTTTATTTTCATTTTTAACTATTAACCTCTTTATCTGTTTGAAAAAAACTTTATCGCACTTATTTAGACTTTAACTAACTTTTAATTAGTCTCTAATTATAAAACTAAAAAACGTTCAGGCTCTGAAAATATTATTATATTCTAAGTAATAATTATTTTATTTTTGAGCATAAAAGGTAGTGAAAGTGTTTACTTTTGTATACTAAGTGTAAAATCTGTAATAGTTGTCAGTTCGGTAGCATTCTCATCATGCCGGTAACGCTCAAAGACAACCCCCCTAAAAGGGGGGTAAATGTTCACTTTGACCATGCCCCGAATTTTTAAAAAATATTGTTATTAATGTGTATTTGAAATACCCAATTAATTTTATTTTCTGAGTATCTTTAAAAATTTAAATTTTCCATGGTCAAATTGGCACTTTTCCTGATATTCACCCTTATACTCATTTTTACTTCCAAAACAGCTCAATCCATGCTTTTATCATGCACGAGCAAAATATATGAGAAACATCAACAACATTATTGTAACAAATTGCTTAATTAACTCACAATTTCGACTGCAAAGGAAAGAACTAGGCATACAATCAAAATACCACATGAATTTAATTGGAATTTGAAAGGAAAATTTTTAACTAAAGAGAAAAAAAAAGGTAGATAAAGAATATTTCCAAAATTTCTCAATCTAATATATTTCTATCTGCAAAAAATTAAACAATACTGGTAATTTAAAAATTAAACTAAAATGAAGTCCAACACTATAATATTCAAGCGTAAAAAAAAATTGAAAAATTAAGCAGTTTAGCGTGAAATGCTTTGTTCTCACACAATATAGATATATATTGTGTGAGAACTCAATATTCACAAACGGACTGATCTTGTTGTAACAAGGCAAAAGCCTAACTATATTAAAATGACTTTAATAAACTGCTACACAGTAAAAAGCGTAGAAAAAAGTATCTTAGGAAGGAGGAAAAGAGAACGAGATGCAGTTACGATTTGATTTTCAAATTGACCTTTAGGTCAGCCTCGATGGCATTTGCAAAATTAAGTGCAAAGGAGTTGCAATTCAAATTAGGCATGCGTATAAAGGGCCGGTATTCCCTGAACGTTCTTAGTACAATTCCAACAACTTGCCAATAGAAACAGTATCGTCTAAGTCAGTAGGACACGAATTGAAATGAAGGGAGTGAAGGTTTCTGGACTGTTGCCATGTGTGCAAAAACTCTCAACTCGAAGAACAAACATTGCGAAAGAATGACGTAGGAGTTACATGCTCTCCGAAACGTAAGCCATTGCTATGAAAATATAATGAACTCGTTTCTTTATGGTTTCACGGCTATCATTGGTTACTCGCAGACTAATTTATTGAGAAACTCTCTTTCTCTCTCTATATAATAGGCTTTACATCATGGAAGTTTCTGCCTGATAATAAATGGATGCACTTTAAGCTAATGATAAAGAAAAAATCTTATGAATTGGAGTATAATTTGGAATTGAAGACCCCTTTTTTACGTTTTAACATGAAATATACGCAGAAAAATATTATATTTCGTACCATACAAGAACGGATTTCTCCAAACAATTAGTCATAAGATATTGAGGAGATTAAAAAAATAAACAAATAAATAAATAAGTAAAACAATACAGCTTCGCAACAACTCAATAAAACCCAAAGCATTATTTTCAAACAAAAGGACTTTCAGTAAAAGTACTTGTTTTTGTGTTTACACGAATATCATTCGAATCATTATTAAATATCTAAAATGTATTTGCACCATTTTAAGGCGGAACCGAGACAGTTAACAATTAAATATGCATCATTAAATTATATTTTATTAAATTTCAATTGATATTCGCTTTATGGAGTCAAAGTCGAGCGTAATATTAAATATGAAGGCAAAATATTTTTAAATTATCTATTTTTTCTTATTATTTTTATTCTCTTATTTTCTATTGATTGATTTATTTATTTTGTGATTCCCGAGCCTTTTTAAGTTATGAAGCTGTGTCTTCTTCAATAAGTGTATAAATTACAATGTGGCAGCAAGCTAGAAAAGTAGCTATGTTAGAGTCATTTAGAGTAACTTTAAACTATGTGGTGATATCTCGTAATGATAAGAAACAAAACTGAGTTATTTAAAACATTTAGAAATCTTTTTCTGATTCAAAATTTGCGTCACTATTATTACAGTAATTTAATTTGCATCACTGTTCTGACACAATTAGCCAAGTTAAACCAAATTACCCTAAAGCAGAATAACTTTAAACTAGGACCATTGTTTATTTTAAATGTTTTTGACATGATTATTTTTGATTAATGTACCACAGTTTATGAATAAATGTCTTCAATGAAAATTCGAAAACAAACGGATATTATTTTTTGATAAAAAAACTTATGCTCTTATATTTTATCACTTCTTCTTGTAAAATAACAGTAAAAGAAAGAATGTACCTGTTACATGGCTCATTAAGAATTAAGTTTTATGTATTAAAACATAATATGTTTTACAATAAATGTTATTAAAATGTAAGAGAAATCAATAAAATACATTTACGAGAGAAGAATGCACTCCAAGATCCACAACATTGGCATCACTTAAAATAACAAAAATATATAACTAAATAAACAAAACTGAATTAAATAAGCAATGTTTTTGCCTTTCAATTTAAGTTAGACATCAGTATACATCGCAAATGAAAAACAAATTTGGCAAAGTTAAAAGAAGTTCAAACAAGCAAACAATCAAAAAGGAAAAAAAAAACATGAACACACACAAAAAAAAAAAAAAAAAAACTTTGGATAAGTAGAGATTTATTTCTTTGCTTAGTTAAAACACTGAAAAAGAAACGTCAAATGAACTAAGTATGCTCAAATTTTCTTTAGATTATAAAACGTTAGCAGAATTTTAAGAAGTGCCGGATCGGTCTTTAAATAGAATTTTAATGAAAAATTATCTTTCGTAAAAGAGGTGCAATATTCTGCTCTGGGATATTCTAAAAGAAGCTAGAAGTTCTGTTAACAAGAGATAACTGGCAGCTATCTCTGAGAACGTCGTAATTAATGCCATATCCATTTTAAAATACCTAGTTATGAAAAGAAAAAGATTTTTCTTTGCTTTTCGATACATTTCAGACGTGTAAGTTCTAAAGTAAACAAGTAATATATATTTTCTGGAAAAGTAAGGGAAATTGTACCGTAGGATGCAAATGGGGCAACTTTATCGAGCACTATCAGTTTCGCATTTTAATATTCGTATGTAAGATTGCATCAATAATACTTTAATGTAAAATTATTTATTATTATAGTTATGTATACATGCAATCATACAACGAAAGAGAAAAAACAAAAATGGAAGAATTCACAGTCTGGAGAAGATGTAATTCATATAACTGAGAAATAAAATGCCTATCGATCAAATTCCTGCTCGTCGAATGGCGAACGATTATAGTATTGCTTAAAGATTTCATAGTTTGTTTGTTTTTTTTTTTGTGATGTAGATATGATGGCTGTCAATCTGAAAAGGTAACAAGTAGTTAAAAATTTTTAAGTTCAAATTTTATTTCATTACTGCACTGCAAAAAATAAAATGTTGTTTTTATAGAAAAACTGAAAGCAGAGTTTTCAGTTCAAAACTGTAAAATGCGCAATAATAAACTATAAAACTAGCAATTTTACGGTTTATTACTGTAAAATTACTATAAAATTAACAGTATGATACTGCAAAAACATGTATATTTTGTAGTGTACCTGCCAAGAAGGCTTGATTAGATGCCTGCAGAACCAAGCTCGGCCTCGCCTAACCAGCCTGTAGCGGATTTATGTGCAACTTCATACCCCCCTAGTACATCGCTTTCGACAGGGTACTTCGGTATTTCAGTTTACTTTTTGGCATCGTGGTATAATTAGGGGCCTTTGTTTCTACTTTACACCTTCAGTCAACTTATATTATCGAAAGAATTTGAATTCACATCTTTGAAATGTAAATTACATTCCTTTAAATGAGAAATATGAGAAAGATTGCTTCAAAAAATGCACTTTATTCATTTCATATTTGCTCAACATATGCATTAGTTTCAGGATGACAGCTTCCACATTGATAAGACGGAAAAACACATCGAAGAAAATTCCCGTTTTAACTATTCCCTCCGCTAACTAAAGTCGTAGAATGATACAGCATTAATAAGCATGATCCTCGTAATATTTTAAAACTTTTGATACCTGGTTGAACTGTCAATTCTCAAGTGCTCTGGTTAGTGACATCTGTGAGCCATCACAATTCTATCATTTTGTGCCTGCGACTATAGTGACTCGCAGTTGCACAGTTGTCGTGACATGTTGCTCTATAAGGGCTACAAATCTCCCTTCTGATATGTAGGGTCATCTTTTAATAATATATCCCCTCCCCCTTAAGTCCAGATGGATCCACACATGATACAAAAATGAGTTTCAAAATTGCAATAAAATGGATATATGCGACTAAAACAGCTATTTCTATTGCAAATTGTGTCGAAGACAATACAATTTAAAGATAATTTTTTGGCTGCATCAGAGTAGTCACGGAACCTAAAAGTTTCTAATAAAATTTTGGTGTCTCGATCCTCAAATTAGGAAGTATAAAAGGGGATAGGGACATAAAATAAAAAATTCATAAACGTAGATATTGCTATGAAAAATATTAAGAAATAAATTGGAAAGTAGCAATAAAAGTTTAAAACACACAGAGGGCCCACAGCGCTTCTAAAAGAGCAACAGTTTTTTAGAAAGCAAGTAAAAAAAGAAAGAATAATTTTTCTCGAATAATTATTTGAAAGTTATAAAAAAAATGTATCCATAAAAATAATACAAACAAATTATTTTTTGTTTCAATACTTTTTAATCCAAGTAGCAATTTTTGAAATTTCTCTTAAGAAAATAAATAAAAGTACTTCTGGACAGAAAAAATGCTCTCTCTCTCATTAAGGCTGTTTGGAAAAAAAGATAATTATTTTAAAAATATAATAAAACGTGAAATAATGTAATGGTTTCAGACACAATACACACACAAAAAAAGCATTTTTCCATTACTAAAATACAAGGTGTTTCATAATGAGTGGGACGAAAAGAAAACACGATTGCGATCGTTGTAATTAATATATTCAGAAAATTCAAATTTACCTCAAAACTAAATTTATTCAAGTTTCTCCAGGTGCTCAATATATGCCCCTCCGGTGATAGGACAAATGTCTACACGACAATCAAGCTCCTGCCACACTCATTATAGCATATCCCCTGTGATGCGGTATTTTTACCCGACTACGGCACAGCCAAAAGGAAGGGTTATGTTTTAAGTGGTCTGGGTATGTTTGTGCGTAGGAATGTTCCACCGTAGCTCTTAAACCATTCTTCCGATTTTGGATGCATGAGGTGTCAATCGATTCGTTAATATAACCCGGGAAACATAGACTAGTTAATTATTAAAATAAATTTGTTTAACTGCACCTCTAGTGGCGTGCTCCTCATTCGATGATTTTAACTGTTGCCAAATAAAATGTGTATAATTGTAGTTGCAGAATAAATATGTTTCGTCTGAATAAATCTATTACGACAGTCACACAGTGCTATTATTATTGTCCCATTCAATATGACACACCCTGTACTTATCTGTGATTTATTTTTTAATATTTCTGCATAAAGAAACACAACGTAATTAATGGGAGTCCTTTAGCAGCGCTCACTCCATTTGCTTCTTGAAAATAAGTTGTGGAAAGATAGATACATTGAACAGGCAATAAAGGTGCTACACGATTTCTCAAACAGAAAAGTAGCCCAAATATTCGTAGCAAATATTAAAGCGTTTTAACACAGTAGATAATTTTTATCGCACCTGGTTCTGCGAAAATGGGTGTGGTACGTTTGATTGACACTTGTTGGATTAATTTTTGAATACGCAGAGGAAAAGTTGCAATAAAATTGAAGTTCATATCGGTCGCGTGTTTAGTTGAGCACTTCACAAAAAAAGGGGTTATTTTTACGAAAGAAAGAGAAACGACCTTAACGGGGCAAAATTTTTATTTAATATTATGAGAGGTACAAAACAAAACTAATAACATATATATTCAGGTTCCACAAATATTAATTCTACCTACGAGTTGTAAAATATACTAAAGTGTTAGAAAAATAATGTTATTTTGCAAAAAGTAATATTTTTTAAACATGTTAACCTTTTTAAACTGCTTGAATATTTCAAATTTTGAGCATTTGAACTCTCTTTCTTTGTTTGGAAAATATAGATCTTCAGAAATGATTAGTTTCAAACTTAAAAATGATTAATCATATACAAAAAACTAAACTGTTTCCAAAAATGTAAAGTTTTTGCAATCAATGATAGGAATAAAACTTTCAACTCGATCTTTCCTTTCAGATCATTTATGTACCCTTCATATATATATGAAATCAAGACTAATAAGACAAACAATTTAAATGCTGCCTTAATATACAAAGTAATTATTTTTTTTTAAACCTCCCCGGTAAGAATTGCGTACCATTGTAATACATTGAATAAAATATGTAACTTTAAAAAATTGCAAAATACGTATACATGAAGGTTAAATAATTAATGAATAACCTAATACAACGTCATTTTGATCGTCTGTATAAGCATTAACAAATCGCTCGCTTATAACATTTTCGAAAGAAAGAAAACGGTAATCAATTAGATGCGAAAAGATATATCATTGCACAAAAATAAGAAGAAAATAGAGAAAGAAAAAAGTTAGTTAGTGGGTGAATTGAAGAAAGCCTTTTAAATTCGAACCAACTTACGTACACTTTCAGTTCTAGCTGATTTAGAAGCTTCGAACAAATCCCAAACAAGCCAAAAAAAAAATTGCTCCACAATTTTGAATAGGCGTGGATGTTTTCACTATCAAATTTATGAAAACAGGTTTTTAGAAAACTATGACTGTTTTATTGCCTGGCTTGACCCTTCTCTCTCGGCCGTCCTCAAGGAAATAGCATGAAAACAGACATGTGTCTGCTTGTTTATGCTCACTTAACTCGGTATCTGTCAATCACAAGTATTCTGAGAAATGACAGGCCACACTAAAATAAAACGAAAACGTAATCTTGATTGCTTCATAAGAACATTAACTCACAAAAGAAGTCACAATAATTCATTAGATAACCTGCGTGCGAAGCATTCTCAGTCGATGGAAGGAATTTAAAAAACCAGTCTTTTAAGTAATTTTTTGATTAGTTTCAAACGAGTGACTCCTCCTCTCCCACTACCCCTACTGATAGGGGGGGGGATATTCAAAGTAATGTCTTACTTTTGAAGCTTTATGAAGTAGTTAAGACGTCGTTAAGGCGTACTCAGAAAAAAAAACACATTTAAAAAGGAATATGCATGATACTGCGATTTACCATGTCAAAATAAACAATTTTTATGATTTCTATGCAACAAACAACTGTAGTAAGAATTCTGCCCTCGATGATTTAAGATTATATATTCATGGAAATCTGGATCGGAGCTCAGATGAGGGAAATGAGTTATTCAAAAACTACATTTTCTGGTCGATGGAAGGCAATGAGTAAGAAAACAAAATATTTTGAAATAGAAAATTCTATTTTTAAAAAATATTTTTTAAAAAGTTTTGCTGCGATTTAGCATCAAAAATTAATGTCTCATTTTCTGATCTTACAATGAAAGTACTCTAACCTAGAATCCTGCAATGAGCTCAGATTTTATGTTCATGAAAATATGGATCAAAATTCTGCTAAAGAAAGTAAACTACTAAAAGGATATTTTTCAACCCATGGGGATTAGAACTCATAATTCAGCTGTCCCGATGCAGGACATGGTTAGTCTAGCTTCTGGTTTCAGAGGCGGCACTTTTAAAATACGACCATCGAAACTGGTAAAGGGGACCAAAGTTTGGGCACAAATAAGGCCTCTGGTGTCTTCTCCTGGTGACTCCTTGAAACTAAAGTCCCTAAAAACGCAGTTTCAAAGCTATCTTTGGTTGATTTTAGAAGTTTATGACCTTCCCCTGACGTACTTCCTAGGTTTAAAATTGGTGATTATGTTAGTGTATGTAATGAACAAAACTCTAGTTGAACTCAAAATTAAAAATAAGAGGAAATAAGACTGCTTAAATATTTACATATTTTATGTATTAAAATATGTACATATGTATATGAGTTATTTCCATTACTTTAGTGTCAAACAACACAAACTGTAAGACGATCAAAAGTACAATTACTTTTGATTTTACAAAAAAATCGAGCACAAGACCTATTACTTTTGAGCGATTTACATTTTTGATACTTCTAAAAACTACTGAATAAATGTTTACGGGGTTATATAGTATAAAGGTTGAAGCGTTGAAAATACACAACTATTATGCACTAAAAGGTATTAACTTTTTAAAATTTTTATATTATGTAAAAAACATTTTTCTTTCAGAAACGAATAAAGATAACTTTTCCTACCTGTTTTCACCAGCTTGAATGTAATAGCATTTTGATCCTGTAATACCGGACTCAAACCAGGCTGCGTCAAATGCTTCAGGGACATGTCCGGCACGGTTCCGGCCATGTGATCACTCCCCGATATCGAGGGCCGGACGCCAGCAGCCCCGGACTGCGGTCGATGACGATGATTTTTGGCTTCCATGGAACAAGCACAAACGATAACTTCACTCACTATAAAAGCATATGTTGATTGATTGATTGGAAGGTGGACGAAATAGCTTCCTCCTGGTGGGAAACAATTTCGTGTGGTTCACTCTTTATATCCAATTGTTGGTGAAGTAAACACAATACGCTTGATGCGCGACACATAAAATGCAGCCTTAAAGATTATACACCAAACGAAGATCCATTATTGAATATTTAATCTGGAATTGAGGTCATTCAAATACATATCTCTGTTGAATACTTAAAAATAGTTTTGAACGTCCTTGAAACTTTTTGTCACGGGATTAAGCTTAGCTTTTATAAATTCTATACGTTGAATTGTAACAACAGTGCTTTCGTTCAGTGTTTAAGCATTTTCAACTTAACACTAAATACATCTATATAAACTCAGATTCTATGAAGTATCAAGTGTCCTGAGCTCAAAATAGTTTTATTTGAAAAAAAATTTAGCGGAATGTATTTCAAAAGCTTAATTTGTTATGTATTTCCAAACAATTCCTTTTTTTATCTCACGAATATAAAAATATATTTTTTCATTAAGGAATATAAGCACAACACTGGAGGAAATTACAGTAAAATATCACACTTGTCAATGATTTGAATAATTAAGAATTCGAACACAGTTACTTTTAAATTATCGTCCTTTAGAGCAGGAAAAAATATATTTCGAATCAGATTCAGCATAGAGGAAAAAATGGCTGAGTGTTGTAGTTAATATGTCAACAAATGCGGCTTGGAATAATTGTACAGATGGATAACCATACGGTGCTCTTTCATGTTTCTAGTTAGCAACAACATCATGAACTTAATGGTATTTATGTTTACTTCTTATTTTCCAGCATTTCTTTTCAAGACAATACAAACATTGTACAGTTCGAAACACGGCATAAATTTAATTTCAAAACGTTTTTTGGAAGCCTAACAAAATTCGCTCTTTTTTACTGTGAAGAGTTCACCTATGTGGACTTGTTATTTATTTTTTGGCTTGCTAAATAATAAAAGCGTTAATACACTTTAAAATTATCTTCAACAACTGCAACTATTTTTTAACGTTGGTATTATAGTTATCGAAAGTATAGTTCTGATATAATATTGAAAACTAATTTAATAGGTTTTTTTCTGAAACTATATAGAGCAAATTATAAAAAAAACATATTAAAACACTAACATTAAAAGGGAGACGAAAACAAAACCATTCTGTTGGTCACAATTTCAGTAAAACTAAATTCTTTAATGAAGAATATTATTTTTTGACGAAAAACATTTCTTCTTCCTAAAATGACTAAGATCAACAATTTATAAATTGTTTCTGGTACATTCTTAAATAACCTCTGTTGTTTAGTTTCAAGGCCTATCACTTATTGTTGGAATATTCAACAAAATGAATAAAATCCTGCATGATATGCCACTAGCGTTGTTTAATCCAATGTTGACACAGCATTACGTATATTCACCACCAACACCATAATCCCTCGTAATCTGCCATTCTTGCTGTAATAATCCGATCGGAATAAACCGAACACTTTAGAAACATTCATTCTCTCGAACTTTCAAATACGAACATCATCACCACATTTTTTTGTCTCCTGCCACTTCTCAAAACACCCGCGAAACCATCTCCACGACTTTCCCGGGCTCTAGCGGGTCCTGTTTGCGAACACTCGTCTCTCTAAGCCGCCCCGTGGCTGCATTCTATTTTCGCTTGGAACATAAGAAGAGAAAGGTGGGAATGGGAAGAAAAAATTAAAGTGGAATAAAAATATAAAAAAAGTCGTCTGCAGCAAAGAAAACACAAAAGGAAAACACAGCAGCGCCGCTGGAGAGGAAATAGAACGGGATTCCCTCTTTCCGACGATTATTTTTTAAAACACATTCTGCGCTGTCTTTCGCAGGGGGATGTTTTGCGTTCTCGAGCGCTCGGCTGGGAACGTTCGCGGCGGTTAATGCCGTCGCTGCACCAGCGCTGACTGCGGCCGGAGGAAAGTGGATAGATTTTTCGGGGGTGCTTGTCTATCCGCGGACAGCGCCCCCTGCTAAGGTCTCTTACCCGGGATTAAAATATCAATGCGACTCGAAAGGAAAGCTTTTTTCCGCTCTAAGTGTAAACACCGTCGCCAGTCGCAGAAAAAATAAACAAGAAGTTCTGTCAAGAACTAAACGAGCCTACTTTCCCGTACATCGACATCGGCATTCTAGCATCTGATCATTATTCTCCTGATCATCTGAGACTAAACATTATGTCAAACATACCTTTTTAGCACTTAAAGCTGATTTCTAAAAGCAAAATATACCCCTCTCATCAGATGAAATAGAGACATAAAAAGTAAATAAATGAATAAATGAAGTTTTGTCGCACCTTTTAAAGAATGTAACTGTTACAGTTCTTCCGCAGAAAAATTCCTCAATCGTTTTCAAAAAAAAAAAAAAAAAATTAAAAGTACAAAGTACATCAAAACACATTTTATCAAAGAAAGGAAAAAAAACTCGTCCGTCGATAAAATGTCTCGATTTTCACTTTTAAACCGTTGCCAGTTGTTAAATATAAATAAAGAATAAAATGCCCTCGTGAATGAAACACTTTTGTTACAAAAAAAATCGTCTGCCAAAAAAAAAAAATAATAGTAATAAATACAATAACACAAATGAATAAATAAACAAAAAATCGTCTGCACAGTCAGTCATTTTTTTCTGAGCCTGCAGTTCCGCCATGTTTGTGGAGTCGGAGTCGGAATCAGAGTCCTCACAGAAGATTATTCAGAAAAGTACTTTACAAACATTATTTATCAAAACCATTTTTTTTACAAAGTTAGTTTGAAGGAAATCCGACTTTAAGTTCCAGGATCAACATTCAACTTAAATTCCCCGTAGGCGCTAATGTTAAATTTTTTCTGAACGGTTCAATATTGAACGAAAAATGGTTCAAACCAAAAAGCGAAATAAGGGAATGAACCTCTCCGAGATCTTTCAAACAAAAAAAAGTTTATTCCATTCGGATGGTTCACTCAGAAGTTATTAGGTGGGGAAAGGTTGCTTGAACGGTTCAATGTTGAACGAAAAATGTTCAAATTGAAAAATTAAATACTGTAATGAAGTATCCTTGCTGAGATCCTTCGAACAAAAAAAAAGTTTATTTAAATCGGACTGTTCACTCAAAAATTATTAGGGGTGACAGCTTGCTTGAGCGGTTCAATGTTGAACGAAAAATTGTTCAATTCGGAAATGTAAATACGGGAATGAAGTATCCTTGATAAGATCTTTCGAACAAAAAAAAGTTTGTTGAAATCGGACTGTTCACTCAAAAGTTAGCATCGCGGGACAGGTTGTTTGAACGGTTCAAAGTTGAACCAAAAATTGTTCAAATCGAAAAATCAAATATGGGAATGAGTTGTACTCGCCGAAATCTTTCCAACAAAAAAAAGTTTGTTCAAATCGGAATGTTCATTCAAAAGTTATTAGGGGGGAAAGGTTGCTTGAACGGTTCAATGTTGAACTAAAATTGTTCAACTCGAAAAATCAAATATGGGAATGAGTTGTAATCGCTGAGATCTATCCAACAAAAAAAAGTTTGTTCAAATCGGAATGTTCATTCAAAAGTTATTAGGGGGGAAAGGTTGCTTGAACGGTTCAATGTTGAACAAAAAATTGTTCAAATCGAAAATGTAGATACAGGAATGAAGTATCCTTGAAAAGATCTTTCGAACAAAAAAAAGTTTGTTCCAATCGGACTGTTCACTCAAAAGTTAGCATCGCGGGACAGGTTGTTTGAACGGCTCAAAGTTGAACTAAAAATTGTTCAAATCGAAAAATCAAATATGGGAATGAGCTGTACTCGCCGAGATCTTTCCAACAAAAAAAAGTTTGTCCAAATCGGAATATTCATTCAAAAGTTATTAGGGGGGGACAGACAGACCGACCGACAGACCGACACACAGACCGACACACAAATTCCCCATCTCAATACCCTACTTTCAAATTTTTAATTTTTCGATATTCATTTTACCTTTTTATTTTTTTAACTTGGCGATATTTTTTGGGCTTGGCGATATTTTTTGGACTTGGCGATATTTTTTGGGCTTGGCGATATTTTTTGGACTTGGCGATATTTTTTGGACTTGGCGATATTTTTTGGGCTTGGCGATATTTTTGGACTTGGCGATATTTTTTGGACTTGGCGATATTTTTTGGACTTGGCGATATTTTTTGGACTTGGCGATATTTTTTGGACTTGGCGATATTTTTTGGGCTTGGCGATATTTTTTGGACTTGGCGATATTTTTTGGGCTTGGCGATATTTTTTGGACTTGGCGATATTTTTTAGGCTTGGCGATATTTTTTGGACTTGGCGATATTTTTTGGACTTGGCGATATTTTTGGACTTGGCGATATTTTTTGGACTTGGCGATATTTTTTGGACTTGGCGATATTTTTTGGACTTGGCGATATTTTTTGGACTTGGCGATATTTTTTGGACTTGGCGATATTTTTTGGGCTTGGCGATATTTTTTGGGCTTGGCGATATTTTTTGGACTTGGCGATATTTTTTGGGCTTGGCGATATTTTTTGGACTTGGCGATATTTTTTAGGCTTGGCGATATTTTTTGGACTTGGCGATATTTTTTGGACTTGGCGATATTTTTTGGACTTGGCGATATTTTTTGGACTTGGCGATATTTTTTGGGCTTGGCGATATTTTTGGACTTGGCGATATTTTTTGGACTTGGCGATATTTTTTGGACTTGGCGATATTTTTTGGACTTGGCGATATTTTTTGGACTTGGCGATATTTTTTAGGCTTGGCGATATTTTTTGGGCTCGTTTAAGTTGGACTGTTCACTCAAAAGTTATTAGGGGTGAGAGCTTGTTTGAACGGTTCAATGTTGAACGAAAAATTGTTCAAATCGAAAATGTAGATACGGGAATGAAGTATCCTTGAAAAGATCTTTCGAACAAAAAAAAGTTTGTTCAAATCGGACTGTTCATTCAAAAGTTAGTATCGCGGGACCGGTTGTTTGAACGGCTCAAAGTTGTACCAAAAATTGTTCAAATCAAAAAATCAAATATGGGAATGAGCTGTACTCGCCGAGATCTTTCCAACAAAAAAAAGTTCGTCCAAATCGGAATGTTCATTCAAAAGTTATTAGGGGGGGACAGACAGACCGACAGACCGACAGACCGACCGACCGACAGACCGACACACAAATTCCCCATCTCAATACCCTACTTTCAAATTTTTAATTTTTCGATATTTATTTCATTTTTTTGTTTCTTTTTGACTTTTTTTTACTTGGCGATATTTTTTGAACTTGGCGATATTTTTTGGACTTGGCGATATTTTTTGGACTTGGCGACATTTTTTAGATGCATTAAGCCAATTTTAATGCTTTTTTCGTCTCTTTTATTTTTAACGGGAAAGTAGGCTAAAAAAAAAGCTTTTTAAAGACTAGAGAATTAGAATTTAAGATTTTGCATTTCGCTTTCGATTTGCATACACATAATTATAGTCTTCGTCACGGACTCCAAAATGTCTAAAATCTGCAAGGATTTCAAAGGTGAACAATGAAACACTTGCGTTCGATTGGTGAGCAAAAATTTTTCTTTGCACTAATCCTTGATGTCAAAACACCATCGTAAAAAATTACTCTCAAAAGAATAGACAAAATATAATTTGAAGATTTTAAATGTCTCTTTCCGATTTATAGACGCATAAATATATTCAACGACTAAAATCCGCTGACTCAAAATCAAAAATGTCTAAAACCTGTGTAAGATTTCTAAGATTAACAATGAAACTTGCGGGTTGAGTGGTGAGCAAAAACTTACCATAACACAAATATATTGGATGTTAAAACACCATCTTAAAAATGCTTGTTAAAATTTGTGAAATTAGAATTTGAAATTCAGCATTAAGTCAAAGACCCTAAGCCAGGGCTAAGGCATAAGTACGTGCAATATACCACCGACTCTCTTTTTCCATCCAGAGATTAAAGTTTCATTCCTATTATGGAATCATCAATCCGGAATAGGAAGTAACCAAGATGAATTTAATATCCAAAAATCTCTAAAACCTGCACAGAGTTTCAGAGCTGAACAGAGTAACTTGCAGTTAAGTGATGAGCAGAAGTTAGGGTACAAATATTGGGTACGTCAAAATACCGTCGCTAAAAGTAGTTGTAAACTAATAGTGAAATTATTATTAAATAACTGTAAATTTTTAAGAGCAAGTTATAATCTCTTTCATTTATATCAACGCCTCCTAAATACTAAATGCTTACTACATTTGCTTCAGTACAGGAGACATTTGTTCCAATTTAAGCGCCACCTTGCGGAAATCCGATGATGCCGTTGTTATGGTAATAAATCCAAACAATATTAGAATTAATTTTTTTGATTGGCTAATTTTTAAATTTCAATTTAGAAATCAACCAATCTTTAATTTCTCTGTCAGGAAGAGCTTCGATAGATAGCAGTGCGTTGTGAACCAAGGGAGAAATTTTGCTCAGTGCTAAAAACCAGAAAGCAGTATTTATGAGCCATTGCTTATATACGTATATTCAGCTTTTTCATATCCTCTGACTCGAAGTCCACTAATGTCTAAAACTTGCGCAGCATTTCAAAGGTGAACAATGAAACTTGCGGTTAGATCGTGAACAGAAATTTGGCTTGATAACAATAACACAGACGTTAAAACACCGTCGTAAAAAGGTAATATTAAGAGATTAAAGAAATTATAACTATAGATAATTGCTAATGTTTAAGAACAAGTTCTAATATATTTTAACTTACATAAACAAAAATATTGTCATCGTCTTTAAATTCGCCGACTCAAGATTCAAAAATGACTTAAACCTGCATAGTATTTCAGAGGCAAAAAAATAGATTTACGGTTGAGTATGAAGCAGGAACTAGCCGTGCCGAACATATTATGAATGTTAAACTGAACTAATACTTAACATAAAATTACATGGCATGCTGCAGTTAACGGAAACTGTCGCTAATACCTAGTGTGTTGAGGTAGAAACTATACAACAAAGATATTAATTTACCTTCCTAAAGAACAATTTATTCTTTACTGCATTACAACAAAGCCAAAAGTAATGCATAAAAATTCTTGACTCAAACGAGTTAACATCAATAGAAGAGAGTACAAAAAATTAAAAAATAACAGATGTACAGTAATGTATGTCGAGTGAAAATAGATATCTAATGTTTAGTTCGTTTTAACTTGTTTAAAGAAAAAACTAATTTTATTTAAAAACAGCGTAAGTGAGGTGAATCGATTAAAAGCATCGCATTCAATATCTCGCTATGTAACTTTTAAATTGAAGATTAAATATAAGCAATATCATTAATTATCGAAGTGTTTCTGAAATAAATAATGAATCAACCAAATATTTGAAAAGTGCTGTAGTTTTACATCTCGTATACACACAAGTGGCCTTTCCATTTACACAAAATCTATCAAATCCTCACATACAACTTATTTACGTTGCTATTTAATAATTTTATGTACAAACAATGTCCACGCTCTACTTCAAGGCTTATAATCCTTAAAGGATTAGGTGCGCAGCACTTATGCGTCTTCCTTTCGACTACGAATGTTTCAAAGTTGTATACATTATTTTGTGGGGAAAGTATCTCTAAGACTAGAGTATGTTGTTTGAAAACAGTGGAAATATTTTGTATTTCGTTTGTTAAGGGCTTATGTATAGTTGTCTTTTAATGCATAAACAAGCAAATGGTACATAATCTTTTATCTTAAATCACATTTAATATTACTAATTGTTTAACTTTTCATAGTTACCTAAAATATATGAGACTTTCATTACCCAAAAGGTTTACTTTACGGCAAACGCATTTGGTGAGAGAAAATTGTACCATAAATTTATAATGAAAATTACGTACGCGCACTGCGAAAAATCATGATAGCTTCTACGACAAATTATTTAGTGTTAAAAAAAAAAAAAAAACCTAGCCGCTACTTTTTTGTCCTTTCCGTCCTTTTTAACATTTGGGAGAAGAGGGAGAAAACTTCAACCATATTGTATTGAAGAATTGGTTGTTGCAAGGCATATACGTGCCTGCATACTCCTCATTTGAAGTATGCTGTTCAGTTTTGGTTTCCTTATCTGAAGAAAGATATTAATTTATTGGAAATGGTACAAAAAAGGGTTACAAGGTTAGTAAACGGATTTTCTAATTTAGACTACGATTCCAGACTTAGAATGCTTAACATGTATAGTCTTGAGCAAAGGATATTCAGAGGGGATATGATTCAGCTGTTTAAATTTATCAAAATGAATGATGTTACGAGGCTAGATTTTTGCACGGAAAGCAGGACAAGAGGTCACTGTTTTCAGCTGTTTAAATCTCGGGCTAATCTGGAAATTCCGAAAAATGACTACTTTTGCTGGGTAGTGAGAACCTGGAACATTTTACCGGAATAGGCGGCAAGGAGCAATGGAGTAGATCAACTTAAAGAGGGCCACTGATCTTCATTGGGGTCTATAATTTGACTAGGACAAGCCCATTTGGGCCCAGAACCTGTCGTTAGTCATCACATTTGTTTTTGTACTTCTATTGCAACATGTGCTTGCTTATTTAATGCCCTTAATTTTGACTATAACGTAGCGAAGTAAATAGCTTTTTTTTTCCTTCACTTTAAAAAGTGAACGACAATATTCTTACAGTTTCAAAAACACTTAGAAAAAGAGAAAACGATTCACGACATACCGCACAAAAATAATAAAAGGGGCACATCCTTTTTTTTTTCTTGTACTATTGCAATTTAATGCTAAAGCGATTTATAAATGCCTTTTCCAGTATGCAATATCACAAAATGCAAATAATTTTGCAAGAAATGTTTGCAATTGCAGAACTTCGTAGACTCAATGGAACATAAGGTACGAAAGAGATCCACCATAACGCAATCTTTAAATTTTGGTTACGGCGCTTAATAAGTTAATATTTTATCTTTAGTGAGATCCTGAGTTACAAAGAAAAAGAAATGTGTGTGTGTGTGCATTTTATGTTTTCTGGTATGACATAACTGTTATCTAGCAGAACTTTGAAGTTGATGGTTTTATTTGAGCTGTACTTTTTATGCGAAGACGTAGAGACAAGAGCGAACTAAAAGAAAAAAGAAAGTGCCATTGGTAAACGATCTCATTTCTCAAAATTCGCACTTTTTATGAGCATTTAATATGTTTTTAGGTCGCGAAATAATATATGATTCAAATCGATAGGACTTACCTTACCAGAGAAAATTGAATTGTAGTTAATATTATTTTTTTCTTTTTTAAATTGTAACTTTTGAAAGTTTAAATACCTCTAGGCGTCTTATTCATTTGGAAATTCATATTTATTCTATAATCAAGGCTTCCTTTAAACCTATTTAAAAATGTTTTACGAATATGCTTTAAGTAAAAATTCATTTTTTGTAATTTGGTTTTAGAAAACCTTTCTACATGAATATAGAAAGATGTTTCAGTTTTCAATTTTCGTTATCATTTTGTCTTTTTACAAGGTGCTTTTTTATAACATAAGGTTATTTAGTAGCGAGAGATTTAAAGTAACTTTGAATTTTCAGTCAAGTAGACGTGGAAAAAAAAAGTATTTTTAAGTAAGTGATATAATTGGGTAGGATATACCAGATAATTTTGATAAATTTAACTATATTAACTGAAACATGATTCGATTTGTAGTTTTACTATGCCTTCAACATTGAAAGCTTATGTTATTAATAACTCTTTGTAAAAGCAGTTTCTGTCGGCCAGTACCACGACTGCCGTAATCTCACTTTAATAATCAAAACTATTAACAACTTTTAACTTCTAAATTTCTATTCTAACTCTATATGCATTTTATACTCTACAGGCACAATATAATATGGTGTGTGAGAACTTTAAATGAACTTAGCTTACATTATATATCTGTTTTATCGTCTATTATTATGATTTCTCTTGCAGGCAATTCAGAAATATACTTGGTAGGACAAAACCCTTTCCTCGTTATCCAACAGCTACCACTGCCGTTTCTTGTCACTGCTCGATCTAATCATTGCCCCCAACAAGATTCCATTTTTGGCACACGAAACTCACATTTCAAAAAGCAATTTCCTGCCTTCGTTTTATCCCCTTTGTCATGTTGCCAAACTTCAAGTTCCAATTCAGAAATTCCGCTTTTAGACGACCCCACCGGTTGCGCATTTTCTCCTCTTCCAATATTGCATAATATGCGCTCGACGTTCATAATAGACATTGAGCTGTCTGCAGATGGAATTTGCTTCGCTCATTGAGAGAAAACAATCACAATTAGTGTTATCTAATGTTTCAATGTCAAGTACGTACTCCTTTTTTTCTTCTTTTAAAAACATTTGAAAGCAATGAAAAATAAGAGAAACAGAAAGAAAGAAAGAAAGAACACTTTTTAGAGCTTCATTAGGAACCAGCAATTTTTTCTTCGTTTTCGATCACTTTTAATTTTTCCAAAAACCAAAGTCTCCCTTAAAACACTATTTCAATGGAAATAATAGAAGTTAACAAATGTCTAATGAGGAATTAGAAGGTAAGTCACGTTAATAATTCATTCGCACATACGCTGTTCTTGTAGAGTATAATTTATGTATCCGTTAAAAAAAAATTGAACGGTAGTCTGAAACGTGACATATTTACTGGTTATCATACAACTTTTCAGTGTTTCCTCTTATATAGTTTTAATAACAGTGTTTCCTCTCATATTTTGCATTATTTAATTATAAACATTTTTTTGGCGACTACAAGGTGTTATATGCTTACCAACTGGAAGGTAGAACCTTTTAAATGAAAAAAGAATTTTCGCAATAGGTCCAGACATATCCGAGTAATCTTATAACATACACACATACACACACAAAAAAAAAAAATCTCCGACGAATTGTATAACCTTTTTTCGACTCAAGTTTAAACAAACGAAGAACTTAAATGAAACATGAATACAAAACATTCCAAATATTTTCATCTCTGACTATTTTTTTCACTGACTCCTTTTATTGATAAAGCTTTTTTATAGAACTTTTTATTGTTAGAAGAGCTTTTGCACCTGTTCACTGCTAGCAACAAATTCTGATCATTGCCATTAGCTTAAATCACTCAAGCTGAAAGTCATCCACCACCCCGTAGTGGCAAAACATATTATGTTCCACTATCGTAAAGTGATTGTTTCCGTTTTTAGAAAGAAAGGAAGCTTTAAATGAAATTAAAGGCACAAGATATTTCAGAAGTATTTATTCATTTATTTATTTATTTTCTCTTTTCAGTGAAATAGGGAAAATACTATTTTGTGACGTTAATATTGGAATGTTACTCATGATACTCATCACTTGAAGCATGCTAATAAAAATATTAAAACTGCGAATAATGAAGCATACTATTTTACATTTGAAAAACAATAACTATTGGAAAGATTAGTGAGTATAGCTCATAGCAGATATGGCTAAATCAGTTGAAAATTTTGTTGAAAGAAGCTCGATAAATTTTAATAAAAATCAGTTTTAATTAAAGAAACCGATTACTTAAAAAAAGCTTAGTAACAAAGAATTTAGAGTACCGTAAAATGGGGTTAATCGGAACACTTTTCAGCTTTGATTGTAAAAAAAGCAGTTAAAAGATTTTTTTTTTAATTTGATTTTTTGGGTAAAAACTTCGGTCTTGCTTTACTTTTGATATTCCAAGCAAAGACAAAAGATTTTGAGCAATTATTATTAAAATATATAGCAAATTATGGGTGTTCCGAATCACCCCGCTGATAGGGGTCAATCGGAACACTTGTTAAAATTTTTATTTTTTTCAATTTAATCTGTAATAGGTCTCACAAACATGAGTAATATTGATGGGGGAGAATAAGAACAGATAATTACTGTCAAATAAATGTATAATTTCAGTACCAGTAAACGTATATAATTTGTGAAAATTCAAAATAATTTTGAACTTATGAAAAATGAAAGGTAATTTTAAGAAAAGCTTTTGAATTGAAATGCAAAGATTTAACATGAATGGAAGTCACTCATGTCGTCCACAAATATGTACTTGTCCTTAAAACTAGCAATTGTGACTTGGCTTAAGTTTTTTCTTAACATCTCCTGGGATGAACTCTGCCTTTTCTTTAGTTTTTTGAAATTTCTGGGTTTCGGGGATTGTCCTGAAAGATTTTTTCGCTTATTCATCACTGTCTGTGTGCTGGACATTTACTACATAAAGTCTATGTGACTTTCTCCCTTTTATTTTAAGTAAAAAAAAGTCTCCTGGAGAAAAAATCTTTTGAAATCTGTAACTTTTGTCATTCTAAGATCTAGTTGCTCACGAGAAGGGATAAACAGTAATAAATCCTTGTCCCTGTCTTGATTAGAAGAATTGGGGTTAGAATCTTGATTTTTCAAACAATTTCCTTCAAATAAGTTTGAATTGGAACAACAGAACTAAGTGTTCCGATTCACCCCGCAAATTTTTTTCCCCATGGCATTTTTCAGAATTATTCACTTTTATGACACAATTTATAAAAAATGTAAATTCTAATGTGGTATTCTGTTGTTCAGATACATGTATAATTGAAACATACCACTCATAGTTTTTAAATATAAGAAGGTTTGTTCTTGCATATGAAGTTTTGCAGTCTATGAAAATGTGATGTTTTCTAGCATTCCACGTGTAGCCCTCCTTAGAAGCCAGCAGCGTTGCCAGATTGACAAAAGTATTTTTTTCCTACTTCCTATGATCTTACCTTTCTAAAAAAAAAAATTCATGGCGAAAAATACCCAATAGTATATTTATGAAGAATTTCTTTGTACGGTTGGGAAGTTTTGTTCCGATTGACCCCGCTGTTCCTATACACCCCATTTTACGGTATTTTTTTTTCTATATGGTTTTTAAAGCCTTTTGAATGAAAACTTTTTACTGGTAGTTTTTTTTTTATTTTTTTAAAATCTGTTAATTTAACTTTCTTTTACTTAGAACAAATACTTTGAAACAATGTACAGCGATATGCAACTTTATTGCAAGTAATATATTTGCGCCATCACCGCTTTGTAATTTAAGTGCTGGTAAGTTCTCTTTGTACGAACCTGCGTCGGAGCACAATTATTTTAGTTAAGAAAAAAAAAGGAACTCTCAGTTACCATTAGTGGTCTAACTATCACCTTTCCCCTCCTTTTAGTTTCAGTAACCTACATAACATATTACAAGAGTTTTTTTTCTGTTTAGAGAGTTTTTTCTTTGCACAAATTAAAACGAATTTTCAACTGAGGCGTTAGAATTTGAAATGGAACATAATTTTAATGGTATTAAAATAGCATCATTTTCTTTACAATTTTCAGTTTCTCACACACAAACTTCATATATTTAGCAAGAAAAGGGAATGAGTATTATGTTTTTTGAACTAGAATTATGGTGGAAGAACTTGCGACACGAAAAAACATTAACTGAAATTTAAAAACTTAATTCGTTCGTGATAAATTAAAAGTTTTCCCATTCAACACTCGTTTACTCAATCTTTCTACAAGTTGTAATGTTGCACAAATTTCAGTTTAGCTTTTAATATTTTTATTTGTCTTTAATATCATAATAAACATTATTTTATATTTAAAGACTTCGCAGGGATCAACTAATATTTATTTTCCGCAACTTTGATTGTTTAAAATTCATTTATATTTTCATTTCAGTGGGAATTGCTTTACTCGCACCCTTTGTTTTGTTTATTTTTTTCTTGGTGACCTAATTTACTTCTGCCGGATTTTTACATTTTAAAGCAATTTGTAAGAGAATTATCAGAACTTGGAACATAGCAAGTCGGCGATACATTTCCTATCGACCATTCATTAAGAACTTTTTGTAACGTAATTGAAATTATGGGTTTCGTTTGTCGCCAAATTTCTTGCAACCAAAGCGCGAAATGAAATGTAAAATCAACGAAAAAAATAATTAAGTTACTCAATTTTAATTTTACTTTGGGCAAGAAGCAATTATATTTTCCGCCTTTGTTCAATTTTCTCAAGTGAAAAAATAATTATGAAATCATGACAGAGAAGCAAAAAACCGAAAAATCTTTCATACGCGAGATGCTATAAATATCCAACGACAAATGTCTAATGGCTTTTTAAGCATGACATTCGTTTCTTGCCAGAATAGATTAATAACTTTCATAACAATTTTCAAGAAAAAACAGACTCTTGTTAAACCTTAAATTAGCTTATGGCAAGTTTTCAGCCAAGGCCCGTCAAGTATGTTCAGAAGAGAAAGGCAATTTTTTTCTAGCCTTAGAGGGAAGGAGAGGGGAGGCAAGTTCTTGCGCTCAATCTTCATTTGCTTAAAGCAATTCACACTTTTGACTCAAATTCAGCAGAGATATCGCGTAGCGGGAAGATGACACATGACAAAGATGTTAAGAAAGAGTTGTGAATAGTTTTATTTAGATAAAGCCTGTTTATCACTTTTTCTTACTGGGAAAGGAAATTAGTCAAACAGAGAGTTTGAAACCCATACTGACCTGTTCTGACAACTATTCTGTTGTAAAAAATATCCCTCTCTGCATTTATGTCGTGGTTAGAAAATTATATAAGTCACTAATTTAGTTTCGAGTAATTAAAGGTTTTGAAAAAAAAAAAAAAAAAAAACAGGATTAAATAAATTTTAATTTCTAGAGAAAGATTTGTATTTAAACATAAGGTCTTTTTTTATCTGCATCAACTTTTAGGAAAAGTTTCTCACGTAGTTTTAAGTGACTTACATCGTCATTTTAAACTTTACCATGTTTTTACTAAAATATATTTAAATGCATGCAAGGGATAGTTAGAGAGCAATTAGAGATGCATGTTAGAGAGTAAACAATGCTCTTTATAGCAGAAAATCTAGCAGCCAGTCCAATAAGCATCCTAGGAACTGAGTTATACCACTGTCATTTGTACCTGAGAAGCAGTTTTGGTCCAGTGGAAATTTCTCGTTTACTCCAACGAAATTAATGCTCAGTTCCGTTTTGATTGCCATGACAAGGTTTGAATTTCATTGCAACGACATTGCTGTTACATCATTACACACTTCATGGTCCCCCGTACCTACCACAACTCGTGGTTTAACCGGGATAGGGCCCTGAAGAGCGCTTTGTTCATTTTTTGAACCAGACCAAGTGTCGAGTAAAACATTACTGTTACAGCAAACTTAATTTGCGGTTCCTTGAAGTTCGTTGCAACAGGATTTCACTTGATTTCCATTAAATTGAAAAACAATTGTCGTTTTCATTTTCACGAGAAAAAAATCTGATAAATAAGAGGGGTGAGGGGACGGGACATAGTTCCTATAATTTTTAAATATATGTGACATCATTTTATTCTAGTTCGTTGAAGAAAGTGTTGTCTTTAAAATGTGATTTTTGATCAAACACGAAACAAATTTGTCGGTGTATTGTAAATGCTAATTGTATTAGCTAAACAAGTGATCGATGTATTGTTATGCTTTTACAAAATAACTGCAGAAAACTTGAAAATGTAATCCAATTAAAAAAAACAATCTAAGTGATGAAAATAATAATAATAAGTTTCACCATAGTGCAACAATAACTTATAATCCTAAGTTTCCGCAAACACTATTAAAAATGCAAGCTATTATTATTATCATTGTTGTCATAAATACGAGGGGTAACAAGAAAGTAAGGTCTCCTATTTTTTTTAAATACAAAATGGCATTTATTTACTAAGTATGATTCATCGTTTGAAAGGCCAGGATCTTGGCTATTTTTCAACATAATCGCCCTTTTTTTCCAACACCTTTCTCATCCGCGCGATGTACTTTTCTATGCCGGTATCGTACCACTTTCCGTCCGCTTCGCGCAGCCATTTGTTGACCTCTTTTTGAACCTCCGCGTCCGACGCAAACTTCTTTCCTCCGAGATGTTTTTTTTAGGGCGGGAACAAGTGGTAGTCACTTGGGGCCATGTCGGGACTGTAGGCAGGGCTAAAGCGACCCTGGACCTAATCCGGAAATTTGGCTGGGAAATCATTGATCACCCTGCCTACAGTGCCGACCCGGCCCCAAGTGACTAGCACTTGTTCCCCGCCCTAAAAAAACATCTTGGAGGGAAGAAGTTTGCGTCAGACGCGGAGGTTCAAAAAGAGGTCAACACCTGGCTGCGGATGGAAATGGTACGATACCGGCATAGAAAAGTACATCGCGCAGATGAGGAAGGTGTTGGAAAAAAAATGGCGATTATGTTGAAAAATAGCCTTTCAAACGATGTATCATACTTAGTAAATAAATGTCAATAGGAGCAACTTAGTAAATAGGAGACCTTACTTTCTTGTTTCCCCTCGTATTATTATTATTGATTTTAAGCTCATGATACTTTGATGAGATAATTCGACAATCGCTTTATTAGAGAAGTTGTTTCGTTCATGAGATCACAATGTCGTCTATTGGATTTGTTGTCTATTGGAATTCCCCCAAATCCAGAAAACTCGCCCACTCACGGCTAGTGAGAAAACAAATTGCACAAAAAACTTAATGATCTAGTATTCTCGACAACCCGGCAATTTCACTTTACCATCCTTCGCTTCACATTGGGTCAATTTTTTGAGACTGCTCCGACAAACAGAGATTAGAGCACATCTCAAAAATTTTAGTTACATTTACTTTTTCGCTTTGAATTTTGAAAAAAAAAAGCATTGTGGAAAAATAGGAAAATTTGATTAGGGTTTTAAAAATGCATTTTATTTATTTTTTAATGCAAAATTGATTGCTACTATGATCTTCACTGCTACAGTATATTTTACTTTTCTAAAAAATGAAAATGAGTATTTTCAATCACTGAAAACTCTTTCCTTGCATAAATATTTTTGCATGAGATTACATTTTATACTATTGTTTGAAACGACTTGTATCATCAAAAATATATTCAGATAAGAATTTTTTGCATAATGTTCCAGTAGATTTCGAAGCACCATCTTGAGTACACATCCCCCAGAAGGCCGTGTTCCATCCTCCTTTAGGTCATCTGCCCGGAATGTTAGGAACATCTTAATGGGAGTGATAATTAGCAGAAAACAGAGGAGATTTGTCGACGGTAGCTTCATAAAGTTACAGTGAACTTTCCAACGCGGGTAACGATTTTCTAAGACAAGGGCTGGCCAGGATCCAAACTTGTCTCTGCTGGGTACCCCCGGAAGAATGTGCAAACAATGCTACGCGAGTTTTGGCGCCATTCGAAGGTTAGCACTCTAAGATTCTCGGAGGCAATCTTCAAATATTCCAGACGCGATTGATATCCGGTCTTTGTTTTTTCAATTGCCACTTTAGAACAAAGACTACCTTAAGAATGCACTTTCAAGAAAAGACAATTACAGGAAATTCCTATAATCTTGGCAGAAAATATCTCTTACCGAGTTTTGTTTCGCGTACAGTTCTATTTATACAGGGCTTTTATTTGTTTATCAAATCTTTTTGCACAATTTTAAGGTCAATTTTGTTGCATTGACTTCTTGTTTTCCCTATACTAATTCGACCTTCTAAAATTATTTGACAAGTTTTTTGCATTGGAATTGAATTAGCAAATCACATTTGCAAGCATCTGGTTAACTAATTACAAAATCACAACTGCATAATGAATGTAGGGTCAGTGTAACAGAAAGTAAGGGGTAAATAGAAAGTAATTCCATTATCACGCCTGTAATAGTTTTGGAAATTTAACTGTTGGTAAATGAAGACTAGGTAATATGTCGAAGAGATTCTGAAGTTTTGGGGTGTTTACAAACATCTGTGTGAGATTTTCTATCGACAAAAACCACAAGGGAACATCGAGCGTTTTTATTGATGGAGAAAGAAACATGATTTATAGTGCAGCAGATATATGACAAAAAAAAAGTGGAATTGTGCCTTTAATGATAGAAGCATATAACTTGGTGTGCATATAGTACGTATAATTACGAGTCCTTTTGTATACGCGGCCATCTGAGATTTCGAATGTTTCAGTAATGGCGGACGTTCGAAAGGTGGCCTCTGAATGTATTTTATGTGCTTCTTTGTTTCGATATTCACAAGGTTAATAGCGTATGTTACGAAAAAAATCATGGAATTTAATGTCCTTTTCGAATAAAGTTCTATCGCATTGTGTGTTTTAAGTGGATTTTAACTTTTATCGCTAGGGGGCGCTTTATAGTTTTTTTTAATCGTCCAAAATGCGCAGCAGATATGTGACCAAAATTGATGGAATTTTGTCTTCAATAGTAAACGCGTACAAATTTAGATAAAGATAATAAATATAAACTCATGTTTATGAAAATTACAACACCATGAAGGAATCGTCATAATTGAATGAAATTTAATACACAGCTGAGTGATAGTGGTTCAAAAAAATGATTAAACTTAGAAAGCCAACAAATAATTTAAAAATATTGAAATTAGTATTTTGTGTAGCCAGCACGCGCTGCAATAAGTGCTGCTACGCGACGTGGCATGGAGTCAAACAAATTTTTAATGTCTGCCTGATCAATAGCATTCCATACTGTTTGTATGCGAACCCAAAGTTCGTCTGTAGAAGCAACAAGACGAGGATCACGAACGAGACGCCGACCAACGAAATCCCTCACACGTTCAATCGGCGATATATCTGGGGAATGAGCTGGGCAGGGAAGAAGCTGTACTTGCTACGATGCAAGGAAGGATTGAACTGTCCTAGCGACATGAGGGCGGGCATTATCCTGCTGAAATACAGCGCCAGACAAGCCTTGAAGGAAGTTTGGGGCTGTAGAACTTCACTGATGTCCCGGTTGCTGCTCAGGATACCCACAATTCGTAGCAATTGAGATCGTCCGTGATATGATATGGCACCCCAGACCATGACTCCAGTTGTTCGTCCACTGTGACATTCGATTATGCACTCTGGAAGGTGGCGCTCACCGGCATAGCGTCGGACGCGAATGCGGCTATCATGGTGCCACAAATTAAAGCGGGTTTCGTCAGAAAACACAACATACTGGCAATCAGAAAGCCAGTCCTTATCCTGATTGGCCCATTGTAGCCGCAGGTGGCTATAGTTTAGCGTGAGCGGGATCCTGTATTATAAAGGAGTCTTTGTGCGCAGTCCACGCTGCATCAGACGTCTACGAATTGATGAAGCACACATTGAAACACTTGTAGCAGTTGACCACTGTGATGCCAGTTGTCTGGAAGAAGCTGTACGGTCCGTCAGTACCATGCGGATAAGGTGTCTATCATCGCGCGCTGACGTCACTTTTCAGGGTCCACTCCCGGATTTCCGAGCTGTCCAACACTCGTCCGTCCACTGCTTCCAAACACGCATCACTGTGCTGCTGTTACGCTGCACACGAGCGGCTACTTCAAGATAAGACAATCCAGCTTCACGAAGGCCGATGATCCTCCCCCGTTTAAACTCCTTGTTATTGAAACCTCGCTCTTTTTTGACGAAGAGGCATAAGCAACGTCTCATCTAACGTTTATCACTAGCAGATAACCACCTATAACCATACACACCTTGCTGCAGCCGTCTATTTATTCGGATAAATCTGGCGTTCAGAGGGCGCTGCTCAGCGTACGCATGCGCTACGCGTCTAAAATTCTAATCATTTGCATATCATACCCTACTTTGCATTTGCTGAAAATTTCAGCCCATTCGCACAAGTCCTTCATGGTGTTGCAATTTTCACAAACATGAGTTTATAATTACGAGGAGCATACTCTTTATGCATGAAACAACAATAACTCTGTATAGTTTTAACAGTTGTCATTTAACATGATTCAAAAAGGTTTGAAGGAACTCTAAAGATATTCAGAGGAAGCTTTGGATTTCAATATCCTCTCTCTCTTTTGGATATCAGTTCTCTGGTTGTGAACCGGAGCCTCCCCCCTCACTCAAAACCTTTACCCTTTCTCCCACCCTCTTCAAAATGTTAAATTCAATAAATGTTTACTTCACTGCTTATACAATGCAGGTTATTGAAAATATAAAGACATTTGCATATATATGATAAAACAAGGAAATCAACTAAAAATGTTCAAATTTGGAGAATTTGTAAAACTTTGAGAAGCTGTATCTCAAAAACTATTACAGCTAACAAGTCCATTTTGGTATCAACTTGTAGAAAATTTAATGTAGTTTAAATATGTAATGTATGATGTTTGTCAAAAACGTGCTCTTTCATGGTCAAAATGGGGAAATTTCGAAAAAAGTACGAAAATTTAGCAGTTTGACGGCTGCCATTACTCCAATAGACGAAATCTCAGATGGCCGCGTATCCAGAATTAAATCATTTGGTGTGTAGTATACGTGTGCCAAGTTTCATGTTTCTATCATTAAAGGCACAATTCTGTCACATATCTGCTGTACTAATAATTCATTGAAAAGTCATAAAATCAAGTTTTTCATACCGATTTACTCTCAGAAGTTGTTGCCTTGGGCATAATTTATCAAATATGTTATGACCCAATTAATGCAAAATAAAGGGAAAGACATAAAGTTAAAGGATTAAAATTAGGTTTTCCTTTACTGACTCTACACGAACTTAAATTTACTAACACAAATGTTTTTTTAGTCCTATTTACTCAAGCACAACTCGTAGATATACGATTTTTTTCTTTATTCTAAACATCGCATTTTGTGTTAATATTAAGAAGAGTAAATTCACTAGTTTTGCGTTTATCTTAAGTCATTGAGTGTGTAAAAAAACTTCAACTAATTTCAACCATTTATTTTACTTAGAACGTATTTCAGTCACTAGTGCATTTTTATAAGGTCAGTTACAACCCATTAAATTCAATTCAAAACATACTTTTTTTGAAAGAGTGAGAGTAGAGTTACATCGACGACTACTGTGCGTCTGTGAAAACCGCGCCTAGCACTAACGAACTATTCCACTTAAAAAAAGGGGTGATGGGTTATGAGTAGGAACTTCCCGAAGTTTTCAATTTAAAACTTGCATTTTTGATATCCTTGTGACTTGTGTGTGTTCAACTAAACTATGTATTTGAAATTAGTATCGTTCTCACGTTGTTTGATCCGGCTCAAAATGCTTGTTACTATTATTCCCCTTATTGTTAACTTACCTATCACCCTTATTTTGGTAGGATCAGAGAAGACCTGACGCATGCGTAAATATATGGAAGGTTTTACCTAAGAAAATCAGAATGTAGGTCTCTGGTATTGGCTGTAAATACCTTCCCCGCAAGGTAAAACTGAATAAGGTGGATCAAGTCATGTCTGATTAAAACAAATTACGTGCTACTGTTTTTTTTTTTTTCTCAGTGAATAGAGCTAATAGTTAAATGACACTTTTTGAAATATTTAAATTAATGAACTTTTAAATTGGAAAGCCAAAATATGAGTATTTCATTTATCTATAATCAGTTTAATTTTTCTGATTAGCCGGCGTAAAAAATATGCTTTAAATGAAATAAGTTTAATTGCGCTTTGAACAGAAATTACGATAAAGAAATTTTAAGCAGGAAAAAAAATAATTTTCTGCAACAAAAGAATAACATGTAGTACGAAAATGTAGTGAGTAAAAATAAAACAAATAATTCAAAGAGGAAAATATAAAAAAAATTGTCGTAACTGTTGGCATACATTTTTGATGAGTTAATTTTTCTATTTTGAGCTACAACATATAGACAACGTTGCAACATTTTTCATGTTTCGATATTTTCCTCCTCAGTATAGTTCTTTTAAATAACTTCCGACTTTCACAAAAAATATAAAAGTCTTGAACTAAATGGCTACTCATAATTGAAAAATTAAATTTAAATTAAAGTCTTTTTTAATTATGAGTACTCACTACAGCCTCTTACTTTTTTTTAATTTTCATGTCTAGTTTGCATAATTAACAGTGTATTAATTATGTTATGTGATAATATAATTTTATCAATAATAATATGAAAATTGGTTCAAAGAAAGTGGTTCAAATTTTGAAATTATTTCGGGGAAATTAGGAAAATGGCAAACCAATAAATCTTCTCTCAGAAATGAATAAGTAACTATTTCTAAAGTTGGAATTGAAAAAGATGGGGAAAAAACAGTGATAGTGAAATGGGTAGCACTAAAAACATTCACCCTGATTATTAATCGGCTTGGCCGATTAATCAGCAGATTATCAACAGCCGATTCATCGGTAATTGGCCTTATCTGTGCACCCCTAGCATAAACCTTTATGTATAAATTTATCCGTATGTCGCATTTAAATGTAAAACGAATGCTAAACTCTGTAACCATACATAAGAGTTAGAAATCCGAGACCTTCTAAAAAAACTTTTCTATTTAGTCTTTCTTCTCCTAAAACTGCAAATAGTTTTAATTTACCGGAAAAACAGACTATCCCCAGACCGTATTTACCAGTGTTAAGTTCCAAATCTGTCCCACTAAAGGCTGAAAAATAGGTCAGCAAGTTGGCAGAGGGAGACGGTTTTTTCTCCTTTCAACAACATTCGAAATGGTGTAATTTTTTTTAAAACACTATTTTAAAAAGCAGTGTTGTCTACTCTCGTGTGTTACAACTGATGAATTGAAACATTCACAACGAAAAGTAGCACTTACTACAGTATGCTTTTTTTAGAACATATGTTTCGAAAATTTATTGCGCTTTCCAGCCTTAATTGTATGTTCAGAAATGTATGGGACAACTTGTATGGCGTAGTATTTTTTTAAAGGCTTTAAATCCATAAAAAGTGATATGGAGATTTTTGTACAAATCAGTTTTGAGTTTTAAGCTCAGAAGCTTTATTACACATCGAACTCCATTTTTGCTTGTTATTCTATTTATACTTCTGTTGTTTATTGATTGTATTGTTTCTAGCCAAATTCACAGCATTTGAAACTGGTTTTTAACACAAACTGTAATATCAGATAAAATATAAAACTATTTGTTAACATGAAACTAATGTCAAAATAATTCTATAAATCTGTAATTCGATGCATTTTAGTTATGAGCAAACTTTATACATGTAATATTTTAAACTTAAATAAATATATCAGATATTTAAGCGTACAAGTATATGTGAAACAAACTGCTCAACTAAAATTCCAAAAAAAAAAAAAAAAAATATCCATATAAAATATTAAACCTGAATAGGTTATAAAAAAACTCATCAAGTATGAATAATTTCAGTAAAAATCATAGGCAACTGATACTTTACTATTCTGTTAGAAAATATCTTCATTTATTACCAAAGATTTTTTTAGTAGAAAGAAAGAAAAGAAAAGAAAAGAGAAAGAAAAAATAAAAAACAATAAGTTTTTAATAAAAGAAAAACTAATTATTGTTTTCACTTAAAGAAGAAAACAAGCATCCATAGGTACAACAATGAAAATAGCATCAGATAGTTATGGATAAATTCAATGAAATGAGAAAATACTGAGGGGAAGAGCTCTGAATTAATGTTTAATTTAAACTAACACTGTTAAAGCTCAAAATTTTCAAAATAATTGCATGCAATTATTTTGGGGTTACAGAGTTTAGAGCACAGAAAGTTTTAAGATGCCAAACATAGAAGCTACAGCTCAGTGTCAAAATTTTAAACTTTCTTTGCAGACCTGAACAACATATGTGTAGTTATTTTGAAATGTCCGTGCCTTTATAAAATTGGTTTTTCTATAATGTCTCATGAAAAGGTTTGGTTTGTCCATAGCTGCACATTTTTTTTTATAATTTTAACTGCAGTTGTGCTAGTTTCAGACGATAATAAATAACTAACATTATTTTAAGCAAAGAGTATTTCTTCCCTATTTTTTTTCTTGAAAACTGCCGGGCAATTACTTTTACATTGCTTGCAAATACAACTTTTTGAATGGCAATTAATTTTCAAGAGGATTTCTATTTTTTTCAAGTAAACAAGTAAGCAAATATTTATTATTATTTTTATGTTAAAGCCAGATACATTACATAATTTGCCTGTTCTACCATTTTAGCTTTTAAAACTAGTTTTACAGCCAATCAAAAAATAGTGCTAAAATATCTCCCAAGAATAAACGTTCTTCTTTGTATTACAGTAAAAGTCTTTTCGTAATTTAATTACCAAATTTCTTTCCAATCATAGTTAAAGTTCAAACGATTAGAAAACTTTATGAACAATAATAAATATTTTTTTTTCAAGGACTTAAAATTTTCTCAAAAAAAAAATAAATAAAATAAAATAACTAATAAAAAAAAAGAAACTGGGAAAATATCATCATTCCTCATTTTTAGAAAATCTATCCTTGAGCCTTTCAAAAAGACAAGAAAACAGAAAAAGTTGCCTGGGTTACATCAATAAAATATGTATCAACTTTTCTGTTCCTTGAAAATCATTCCTAAAGTAGAAAAAAAGTTAATTTGTACTTTTACTTCAAGCATTTGAATATTTCTATAAACTCCAATTTTGCTCAAGAGATGGCACAGCAGTAGCTTTTAAAAGTTAGGAAATATTGTCAGACAAATTATTTCTAATCTCACTTGTTGCAAATTTTACTTGTTTTAGAACGATAATAATAAAGTTTGTAATAAACTTCTAAAGTGTGAATTTGTATTCAAATAGCAATAGATTTAAACAAAAAAAGGAAAAGGAGGAAACATTTTGACTAAACTTTAGTTCGTAGAAAACAAATGTCTCAAATTCACATATAACTGTTTAAAACAATCTATAAAATAAAATGTTTGATGTAGAGCGACAAAAACATAAATATATTTTTTAACGTCTATTAGTGTTATTATTACATTATTATTATTTTTATTTGCTAATAAATATGTTTTATAACTAAAATAAATCTTAAACCAGACTTTTGTGTCTTCTTTAGAAAAAAAAAAAACGTTTTCTCGAAAGAATCGTTCAAAATTGCTTCCAAATTCAGTCCAACTTTACACTGAAGTGACAAAAGTCATGGGATACCTCTTAATATCGTGTCGGCCCTCCTTTTGCCCGGCGAAGTGCAACAACTCGACGTGGCATGGACTCAACAAGTCGTTGGAAGTCTTCTGCAGGAATATTGAGCCATGCTGTCTCGATAGACGTCCATAATTGTGAAAGCGTTGATGGGGCAGGATTTTGGGCACGAACAGACCTCTCGATGGTGTCCCATAAATGCTCAATGGGATTCATGTCGGGCGATCTAGGTGGCCAAATCATTCGTTGGAATTGTCCAGAATTTTCTTCAAACCAATTGCGAACAGTTGTGGCCCGGTGACATGGCGCATTGTCATCCATAAAAATCCCATCGTTGTTTGGGTACATGAAGTCCATGAATGGCTGCAAGTGACCTCCAAGTAGCTGCACATAAGCATTTCCAGTCAATGTTCGGTCCAGTCGCACTAGAGGACCAAGTCCATGCCATGAAAAAACAGCCCACACCATTACGGAGCCACCACCAGCTTGAACAGTGCCTTGCTGACAGTTTGGGTCCATGGCTTCGTGGGGTCTGCGCCACACTCGAACCCTACCATCGGCTCTTACCAGCTGAAATCGTGACTCATCGGACCAGGCCACGGTTTTCCATTCATCTAGGGACCAACCGATATGCTCACGTGCCCACGAGAGTCGCTGCAAGCGATGTCGTTCTGTCAGTAAAGGTACTCGAGTCGGTCTTCTGCTGGAATAGCCCAAGAAATCCAAATTTCTCCGCACAGTTCTAGCAGACACGTCCATTGTACGTCCCACATTGATTTCTACGGTGATTTGACGCAGTGTTGCTTGTCTGTTAGAATTTACGACTCTTTGCAGACGTCGCCGGTCTCGATCTTTAAGTGCAGGCGGTCGACCACTGCGCTGTCCATGGTGGGATGTTATGCCTGAAATTTCATACTCTCGGCACACTCTTGACACAGTGGATCTGGGAATGTTGAATTCTCTAACGATTTCCGAAATAGCATGACCCATGCGTCTAGCTCCAACTAACATTCCGCGTTCAAAGTCTGTTAATTCACGTCGTGCGGTCATCATCACGTTAAAACCTCTTCACATGAATAACTTGAACAGAAATGAAAGCTCTGTAAAAGCACTGCGCATTTATACCTGTTCTATGCGATGCTACTGCCATCTGAAAATTTGCATATTGCTATCCCATGACTTTTGTCACTTCAGTGTATATTGACATGTATGTAAAAAAAGAACCTTTAAAAAAATAAATATAATAATTCTTTCAAAATATCAGCAATAGAGAACATTAATAAATTGCTTCTATTTGCTGAATAATTTTAACTTCAAGTATTGCTTGCTGCCATTCAGCATAATATTTGATTTTACAACTTAAATTTTTGCTGTTTTCAGTTTAACACGATTTGCTTCTTTTTTGTATTTTATGTATTTTTCTTTGAATATTTTTTGCCGACATTTCACAACATTTATGCCGAGTTATACGCTATATGACGAATAAGAAGAATAAGTTAATAGAATGTGATGATATAATGAAGAAACATTTATTTTCTCAGTTTTAAAATAAATAGGAAGCTTTTGAATAATAAAATGAATGTAACTCTACAGCAATGTAGAGATAATAAATACAGAAAGTAGATACATTTTATGAAAATTTTGTTAACTTCACATCAAATATTTTTCTAAAAACTTTGTGTTCTTACTTTAAAAAGTTATAATACAAAGTGAAAAGTACAGTCACAATTGAAACCAAAAAACAAGAATGAGGTAATTAATGACAAAGATTTTTTTTAATTTAAATAAAATTAAAGTGCACAATAGAGTTTTAACTTTCTTAATAAGTAGTAAAGGTTATTATTGTAAGAACAAATATCAGCTGAATTAATTTCAGTATTTTTTTTTTTTTTTTTTCAGTTTTGGCTTTAGCACTCAATGAGTTGCTTAGATAAAAAAAACTAGCTATTTGAAGTGTTTAAAACTTGAAAAACACTGAGTACGTTCTTGAAGTAAAGATTTAAAAAAATAATGAAAGCAGGAAATTTATATCGTTTATACGTTTTTTGAAAATAAAGTGATGTGATATATTGCTTTGATGTTTTAATGCTACGCAAAAAATGAACAAGTAAAAAAAGTGCAAAAGAAATCGATTAGTAAAAGGATAAGTTCGAAAGCAGAAGTCATGCATTTAAAAAAAATTTGATGATTGAAATCTTAGTTCTAAATGGTCTCTCTCATTTATCATGCATTATTTACTTTCTTCGTGGCATCCTTTCAAAAAAATTCCCCTTTTTATTTTCTATCATTTTCAATTTCTTTGTGCATGCACATTTTTCAGTTCATCGTATCTTTTTTTAATCCTTCCGGTATATAGTCTAAAATTTATTGCCTCATTCAGAAACTTTCACAAGTTCAAAACTTTTTGTTAAACTGTGATGATATTTGAACAGGTATCACAGGTTTGTCCTACATTTTTTTCTTTTGTTAATGGCAAAGAACTTCATTAGTAAATTTTAAAAAAAATCTTTTAAAAAAACGACTTTACATTACATTTTCTTTGCTTATACATTGAAAAACAAAAACATTTATTTAAAGGATTTGGTCATATCCCCCTCTTCCCCCTTGAGCGACGTCCGACAATTCATAAAATTGTCGGACCCTGTATAAATGCATGTGTATTTGTTTGCATATTAGGTATTTTCTATAATTTTAACTGAAGTTGTGTTAGTTTAAGATAATAAATAATATTATTTTAAGCAAAAAAGTATTTCCTCCCTCACTTTTTCTTGAAAACTGCTGCGAACTACTTTTATATTGCTTGCAAATACAACTTTTTGAATAACAATTAATTTTCAAGGGGAATTTCTATTTTCTTCAAGTAATTTTAGTAAGCAAATATTTATTATCATTTTTATACTAAACCAGATACATTACATAATTCGCTTGTTCTACCATTTATGTGTCGCCAGTCGTAACAGATTAATGCTGCTCCATAGAAAGTACTCTCAGGAGTTTTTTATTGTCCCTTACTGCCCCTTAGTGGAGGATACAACGTTTTCTGCCTATTCTTTAAAGATTTTGCATTATTATTTGGCATGTAGATAATGAAACATATTATAACATTGCGGCCAAGTATGTTACGATGTTCGTTCAACTTTGAGTTCTCGAAATTTCTTAATGTAAGTTTTTTTTATTCAAACTCAAACGATCACCAAGTATTGAAATTAAATGCTCCTAGTTTAAAGGACAAAAAGCTTAAGCAATGAAAATGCAACTATTTACTTACGTTTACCTAAAATCAGTTGAATCTGTCTAATAAAGGACGGAATATATTGAGCCCACAATTTTAAGAAAACTATATTAAAAGCATAAATGCCTAATTGATTGTATTTTCAGATACATCTAATCTAAATGAGTAATTATTTTACTTCTGAGGGAAAATTTTAAGGAACAAAAAAGCTGTCTTTCCTGAATTGTATAAATTTATTGAAAATCAGCCATGTATTTTAATGGCTTATTTTGCCTCTCTTAGATTTTTTTAGAAGTTTTTCGATTTTTATTATTCTTATAGCACCAAGTACCAAATTTCTTTTACTGCCTTCAAAAGTTCACTTTCTTCAAAAGTTTACTATATAATATTAAAGCGAAATGTTTCAACATCTTTCACAATTTTTTCCCTCAGAGAGTTTTATTTCATTCTGTAAATTCAACATATAAAATAATGTTTTCTTCGTTGCATATCATCTTTTCGTTACTCCAAAAGCTGTCGTGCCTCTTCGAAGATTGACAGATTAATAAAATTATCAGTTTTCACAAGAAGTTTCCAATGCTATCTAAACGCATAAAGTTAAACCCACGTCCCCCGCCCCCCGTTCTGAAGTACTCAAAAATATAACTACTTCATATTCGTAAAAATTCATGGCCCTCAATGCGTTTGATCTTAATTCAAAGCAACATATCTCTGCTATAATATAATCGAGTGTTAAAGCTTCATTCTTCAAACTCATTTTGGCAGTTTTCCAACCAATAACGCCTTGAACGAGCCCCACATCTGTCGCAACCTGTTATCTCTCCAATAATGTCACCCCATTACATTTTGACAGCATTCTTAAAGTTTCTGAGAGCATCGGAAATGTATTTTCGACTAATTAGGGAAGATGCATCAATAATCATACTCTGCCTTTCAGGAAGTTTCAAGAAACTAGCTTTGATGGAAACAAGACAAATATTTAACACAAAACTTATGATACGTTAAGGACTTTAAAGAACAGAGTGACATTTCCTTTTTCGGATAAAATATTCTAAAATGTGCAAAAATATTGAACTTGTGGGAAAAAAATCTTGATATGCTTTAAAAGACACAAAAGCTGGCCTAGGTCTGAATGAAGATTGCTTGCAAAATGTATTTTAATTCAAAAATATTGCATGGAAATAAATATTTTGTTACTCACATTTACAAAGAATGTCTCTTCGGACTAAATGTAAATGCAGATATGTTTATATTTCCACATTACCTGAAGTTGTACTGAAATATTTCTTTCAACTCCGAAAATGTTTTGTCTTCTAAAACTATAACGCCTGCAGAGTATGTACTTTACAGATTTAGCAACAAAACAAATATCTGAAAAGATGTGCTTCCTTTATTCTAGCTTATCTGCCTAGTTACAGAACGCGGTAGAAAGAAACTGCCGCTCATATCGATTGGTGTTAATCATTCTGAAAGCAGCGGCAGAGACATAAATAGTTTTACCCCTATGTAGTTTTATTTACGAAGTGTGATTGTTAAAAAAAAAATGGTATATCCATAAAAATGAGCTTCATTGCATATGTTGTACAAATTACCTTTCCTTCCTCTTCAAGATGATGTCCTTCCTTATCAATACCTTACTGCACAGTTGTTTCCTACTGTTCAAAGCATTGCCACAGATGTCATTTTCTACAATAAATGCGCCGCTCTCGCATTCCGCACTTCTACGGCCTGAAAATATGCTCCCTCCGATGCACTTTTCATTTTAGGAAACAGCAAAAAATTCAGGGGTGTGAGATACGGTGAAGACGAATTATCTAATTAAATCTGGCAGCGTTAAAGTTGTAGCTCGCACAGTTTACTTTTTTCGATGTGTACAATTTCATACAGATATCAAAAGACCATACCATATTTATGCATATGTCTTAGACTCTTTTCTTCTTACATGTATTCTTTCATTATATATGTTTTTTATTAACCTATTTATGCCCAAGTTTTTTTTAACAGTTTTTTTCAATTTTTATCTGCTTAAAGCTCTTACTTGGAATGTTTTAAATACATTTTAGGCGTCAAATAGATCACCGCTGCCATATTTATTAAGTTATTCAATGTCCTGTTTATGGGACACTGGGCATATATATGAGCAAATGAGCATGATTATACAAAAATGATAAAATCATTTTTGCAAACTAACATTACGGAAGACTTCTGTGATCTATTTTAAGCAAATCATTTTAAAATAGTTTAATTTCATGAAAAATAAGTTCGCAAAAAACACCATCTTTCTGCGACTACCCATGCTGTATCGTTGTTTGACTCATTTACCTAAAAATAATTGACAATAAATGAACTCTAATGTCCAGCCAGCGGCTTTATGTGGTTTTCACAAGAAGAAGGAATATTATACTTGTGAAAAACAGCTTTAGTCAAAGGATATACGTATTACAGGTCTTTGTCTGCAGTAACTAACTAGTGTCCCGTTTTTAGGCTACTGGGCATAAATGGGTTAATTTGAATAACGTAGTTGTGTAATAAGCAAAATGCTACTTTGAATTTTTTACATGTATTTAAAGATACTTCTTTGCATGTATATATTATTTAACATACATTAAAAGCTGAGTGGTTGAGTAAAAACGTATGAGACTTGCACGAAAGTGTTGCAATGCTGTCCGACACAAAAAAAAATGTATTACTACTAATTGAAACCAGATCAACTTTTTTAACTTGGGGAAAAATTCCAAGTATATATGCATATATGCCGATAAATAGTTAATCTTTATAGTTAAATTTTAATGTATAATAAAGAAAAAATTATTTTAAGAGTATAAAATATCAAACGAACGTTAATGTTACAATTTGTCAGTCGCAAATGCTGCTTGAAACTCCATGAAAGCTGTAAAGGTAGACACTAATGACTTCTCCTATCCTTTAGTTTTAATGAGACTTTTTTTTTTTTTGCAACTCACTGAAAAAAGAACTACCATTTATATGGCAAAACAAATAAACTATTGCGGCACTTTTGCGTAACATGAAAATTTTAAACAAAGCAATATATCTCATAGATAAATAAAAGCAAAAAACATTCTTTAGCAACAAAAACTACCTACCGATGTATAATTGTGTAACCTGAAAATTTGAAACATAGCAATCTATTTCCCAGAGGTATAAAAGCAAAAACTATGGTTTTGACAAAAAAAAAAAAAAAAAACTACCGAGACACTATTCTGTAGCATGAAAATTTCAAAAATAGTAGTATAAATTATAGAGAGCAAGAAACAAAAGCAACTGCTGCTAACAGTTGCAGCAGAAATACGTCTTGGTACTTGCAGTTAAATAAGGCCCATTACAATGATCATTTAAAGGGACATTCTACACTGGTCGTTATGAGGAAATCAATAACCAGTTACATTTATCTGTAACCAAAGAACGTTACTCTCATCATACAGCCATTAAAAAAAGAAGTTATCCATCTTATCGTTTGCAAGCAATAAAAAAGCTATTAGAACTCTTTATTGAATGAGTCACCTCACTGTAATGGTCCGAATAATTGTTTGAATTCACTTGGAGACAACAGGAAAAATGTGCTTTCTGGAAAATTGCGGTAATTGTTGATGAATATAATGACATTAACATGCATTAGTGATACAATTAAAAGTAACTATATCACACGGTGTAGAAGATTTAAAGAAAATACATGTAATATTTCAGACAGACAATGGATGTAAATAGTTTTAAGAGCTTTGAGTAATTCAGAAAGTTTTTAAATCAGAAGTTTTACGTGTTCAACATTTCAAAATAACAGTGGTGCGATACTACAGCATTAACAGATGGTAAACCTAGTAAAAAAAAGATTTTGCTATTCACCATTAAAATTAAAAAGTGCAGTTACGGCTGCTAAAAGTGAAATGCATACTTCAAAAGTAAAGTTTTTGGAGTGCCAAGGCCCACTTTAAGCCATAAAATTGCCGGAAGGCTGCCACTTTCTTCATGTCATAGTAGACCTCAAGCCATGCTAGGATCCGAGATTGAGAAGGAATTGGAAAATTGGGTTTTGAGCATTGAAAATCAAGAGATGAGGAATACTCATTTATCCCCCCCCCGTTTATGGACTGCACAAAATTCAATAATTCAGATGAATTCAGTGATGAAATTGATTAAAATTTTGTACACATTTTAACATAATGTTACAAATAAATATTTGCTTGATGATTTTTTTCTACCAAGCATCTAAAATTAACTAACAATCAGTTTTACACATATAGTTGGCTTAAAAACAAAATGTAAGTATATTTATATTTGCATACAAATAAATTATTACATTACATTATAGTACTTAAATTATTTTCTTGACTTTCTAAATATATTTTTAAAGTAAATCATATTTATGTGGCCATAACTGGTGCAGAGGTGGCCATAACTGATATAAATTGGGAAAAAATATTTGATAATTTCTAACTCAAAACTAAAAATGTTCTATCCCAATATTTTTAAATGGTTATAAAGACAAGTAAATATACTAAATATTGATATTTGCATGAATAAATACCCTTAAGTCAGTCATTTACTATAAATTTTAACTCTCAAACTTTCTCTAAAAGTGGCCATAACTGGAGCATCTATGTAAAACTATGTAAAACTTTGAAGTAAAAAAAAATAGCCGCCAATATGTCTTAACAGACATTGTGAACACATTTATGTGTAACGAATTTTCAGTTTTATCCGCAGAGCTCCATTTTTTGGAACTTTATAAGTGTTCGAACAGGTATATTTTAAATTCAAAAGCATATATGTATGCAAATATCAGAGAAAACTAACCAAAAAACAATGCTCCTTTATTTAAAAAAAACTCAATATCTGTTCTGCATTTTCCCCCAAAGAATAAGACAATCTTAAATAAACTTTCTCGCACTTTTTTTTCCCGCTGAATCTTTTTAAAAACTAATCAAATTTAAATGTTGGGAAAGTGTAACAATAAATAAAAATAATAAACAAATCAAACTATTCTAAAAGAAAAAACAGAAACTACGCTTTCTGCTGAATTTAAATTTTAAATGTGCTCATACGTTCCTTTGTAAAAAAAACTGCCCCTGAAGCAGTAGTATCAAACTCTGGTGAAATATATTACTTGAGGCTTTTGGAACTACTCCAAACAAACAAAGCGAAACTTTAAGAAGTTTATTAAATTCCTTTGAAATTAAATTTTCTCAGGCATTGATAAACAGAACAAAAATCAGAAGATTAATTTATTTTTTAAGATATCAAAGTTCTTAAACACAAGCAAAATGTAACAACAAAATGAAAAAAAGTAATATTAAATAAAATTCCTCTAACTCTTTTGAAACATAAAACTTGAGCATATTAAAACACCACAGGCAAGACACAAATATATCGAGTAGCTTTGTACCTATGCAAAAGTTTTTCCATTAATAATATTTCTTTTCATGTACGAAGCCATTAAGGAAATTAGGTAGAAAAATTTTAGAGAAATGACAAGTCCTTTTTTTTTCAAAATCGAATGGGATTTAAACTAAAGGAATTGAATTTTTTTCAATGTTTTAAAACTACTAGATTAGACATCTTTAATTTTAAACTTCAAACAGGAAGTAAATCCTATTGCGAATACTTGCATCTTATTTCGATTGATAAATCCGAATTACATAAACAAATTTATTTCCTTTAATAGAAAAAGGATTTAATTTTTCACGCATGAAATTTCTGAGTGGTTTTCTAAAATAAGTTCATTAGAAAAGTATTATTTTTGTGATTAATGAAATCGTTTGGTTATTTTGGAAATTTATTTATCGCCATTTAAACATTTAATTGCATATGGAAATCCATTCCACACATTTAAGAAACAGTACACAAAATCAATTATTGAAATATGATAGAAATAACATATAAATTCGAACTTTTATAAAATTTACCTTTCTTCCCTTTCTCATGAGATACCTGTACTAAGAGGATTACTAAGAAGAAAGTAAAGAAATTTTTCACCAGACAACTTGACGAGTGTTTTAAAATATTGAGTCCATTGACGTTGATCAAAGAGCCATTTTATTTCAGATATTTTAAAACCACCATTAAAAAAGTCTAAAAAAGGCATCAAATGAATCTTTGCAGATAGAGTTTTGGATTTATTTCCTACCAGATGCAAAGTGGAATTGTACAGAGGAGGAATTGGTAAACTGTAGGGTCTAATGTAAACAGGTACTGTCCAACAGTCCAATTTCGGGCTAAAATCTGAGTCTTTACATTTTCTTTGTGTACACAACAAATGCGTCTAACAACCTTCGCTATTCAGCAACTGCAAAGTTACGATTCTTGAGGATCTCCAAAATCTAAGCTAAATTTGTTGTTGCGAGGTCTCATACTCTGACGTATCACTAAAAAATATTTTGTTGCTGCCAGATTTGATGATTCTAAAAAAAAAAGGAGGGGGGATGAATTGTGTCATTATGCAGCGTAAGTATTCATTATCTAAAAAGACGGAATACTTTCATTTCATTTTTTACATTGGTCAATATTAATTTTATTATACAAATATTTTTATGCTTCCCATTGATTTACTTCTTGCCCTTTGAAATTCCATTTTCAAAAAGCGTTAATTAGTTTTATTAAACTTCTCAAAAAATGCATTAGCTTGTCAATTTTTTTTGTGTCTGCACATGCGCTTTTTTTTAATGGATACTCTAAAAGAATGTTGTTTTGAGTTTGTATTTTTGAAAAGAGGTTTTTTATTGCAGGTAAAACAGCCAAACTTTGTGAATTTTTTTTTGGTATTCTGAAAAATGGTGAAACTTTTTTTTGCCCCCAATTTCATATTGATTCTTTTACACAGAAAATTAGAACATGAGGTGATAGAAAAAGAGTACATTCTACTTCATATGAGGGAATTAAATCAGTCTAATGCATTCACGAAAATATTCAATTTTCGTAAACGGCTTACGGTTATTTGCCAGAATAGGATTTACTAACTGACCCATGCGAAGCATTCGCACTTGACAGAAAGAACACAAAAACCCGTTTTTACAGGGTTTTTTTGTCTTTAAACAATAGCGAGTGTTATTAAAATTATGGTGAATCCACAAAAGAAAAATTGATGTTAGATTTTTGAGAAGAAATATGGTGAATCCACAAGTTCTTGGATGTATACGGGATAATGCCTAGAAATTAACTTTTGAGCCAAAATATATTTTTTCGTTCCTTTTTCATTTTTGCATGAAACTGTTACTTACTAAAAGGGAACATCAGCAATGGTTCAACTAAATTCTAATTATTTTACTGGCAATTAATTATTCAAAATCGAAATATAACCATAAACATGAAGGTTATATAACGAGAAGATTGATAATTACAGACATAAAAGAAATTGTGCATATTTAATCAGCTTCCCAAAGTAGTAAACTTTAGAACATATATAATTTGGTGAATGTCTGAAATAAATGAATATCTCCTCCATTTTTTGTTCTCGCCTCTTTAACGATGATATTGACAAGAAAACCACGGAGTTGAGAAACTCTCTATAAAAATAAACCTCATGGGTGAATTTTTCAGAGAAAGAAATTTATTCTTTGTTGGTACAATCTGCTCATGCAAAGCATGTAAAAACATAAAACTTCTGTTTTTTGATTAATTTCCCTGTCTGACGTTCAAACTCACGGAGGTGAAAATTCTAAACAAGTGCACTTTCTAAAACACAATCTATCTTTTTGATCCTTCACTAAAATCTCAGAACTCCTTTCTAGCTGAAAATAAGCAAGATGGGAGACTTGTAACATGAAAAACAAATTTTTCCACCAGTACTGCTGTCTGTCAATGAAAAATGAAACTTTATGTTTTTGTATCGGAGGTAAGAATTTATTGCGCGACACAATTCAATACCCTATTTTAACAAACGAAATCACAATGTAAAAAATTTTAATACCTAAACAAAATTAAGATCTGAGACACTTGAAAAAGAAATGACAAATACAAATACAAATGCGACGACCAGCAGCAGGCTCTGGGCCCAACTGGGCTGGTGCTAGTCAAATTAAAGACCCCAATGAAGATCAATGGCCCTCTTAAAGCTATCTACTCCATTGCTTCTTACCGCCTCTTCCGGTAAACTGTTCCAAGTTCCCACTACCCTGCTAAAATAGTAATTTTTACGAATTTCCAGATTAGTCTGAGATTTTACCAGGTTCAAACAAATCAACTAATTAATTTTTAATCAAATTACTAAGCAACATTAAAAGCCAAACCAGGTGTGGGACACGCCATGAAGGGGAGAATTCACTTGCTGTGAACCAAAAATATTAAAATAGAAATTTTTGTGAAAAAAGTGTTGGCAGATTTAAAGAGATATATTTTTATTGAAATTTAAAAATATTGGGAACTGCATTATTAATTAATTAATTTATTTATTTTTTGTAAAATACATATGACGAAAGTGTTACACTTTTTAAAGAACGATCTATATAAGTCACATATTAATTCTTGAATGCCTGACTTCTAAAAAATATTTCTGTTTTCTGCGAAAAATTATAGATGAATCTGAAGCCACCCTTTAATGAAATACCAATTATTTACACACAAAAAGTTACTTTCCAAATAAATAACTTTCAAATATTGTTGTTATGTATTTATTTATTTTCTCCTTTTTTTAAGAAGAATGTTTCGAATTACTTGATCTTTTTGTGTCAAATCATTTTCAATACATCATACTGCACTTTTACTTTCTTTTTTTTCATCTAATGGCTTTAAGCAAAAGATGAATAATGAAAAAGAGCCCATTGTTCAATTTATTTAAGTAATTTGAGCAACAAGCAGCAACCATTATCAAGAAAAAATGCTCTGAACACGAGTTTGTAATTACTTTAAAAAGAATTCTGAAGTTGGGGCTTTTTTTTCTTCTAAATCTGCGGAAAAATTCATTGACAGGAAAAGAATGGGATAACATACGTGTGGTTGCTTCACTCAAACCAAACAGAAGAAAAAATAACTTGTGAGAGGAAAAACTGCAGAAAGGTCTAGGGATTAAATAACCGCTATTTATCACGCCACAAGTAATGGAACTCCAATGTAAGAAAGACGTTGTATATTTTTAGAAATAAAAATAATAAATTGTGAGCAGAGATTAGGGTCTCTTTTTAGATAAAAATGATACTTTCACTGACTCGTAAACAGGTTACGTTGAAAATGCATCAAGTCAATGACAAAAAAAAGAAAATAAATAAATAAAAACTTTAAAGTTCAATTTCCTTACGTAACTGGACTGATTTTTTTTCTCCAATTTTCTTAAGGAAAATCTAAATAATATATATTTTTTAGGTTTTATTTCATTTTTATGTATTTAATTAATTTTTTTCATGTAATCTATGCTTTTGTTTTTCTTTGAAACTGATTTTTTTTAACTAAAAAGGTTTACTACATAAAAAAAATCTTGGTAGAACGGAGAACCTCCTCATTTTTGAACAAGTTCACTTACACTTTTACTATTTTTTTAAACTTCGACTTCTACAAAACAATACATTCTTTCTTTATAAAACTGCATGTTTGATATCATTTCATTAAACGCTCAACGTCCAGCCTGTTTACACTTCAAGCGTTTTTAATTATCTCCGTCTTGTTCTACTTTCATTCGTTTGTTTCTAAAGTAGCAGTGTTTCGGGGTTGATGACGAAGGCCTTTGCCCCCGCTTGATTAATGGGTGCAATAAAAGGAGCACGGAGCAATTCTTCGAAACAGAGGGTCGTAAATAAAGATAAAGAGGACACTAATTAGTATTTAAATTATTTAACATTGTACAGAAGAAATTGCAAGCTTTTAATGAGTCCTCTGTTATCTTCAGCGGAAGCGTCTAAAAATAATTCCTATAAAAGCTCAAACATGTGTTTTGAGTAACGTGCCTTTGAATGTGAAGAGATCTAGCAATAGGAAGAGGGCAAACTAAAAGATCAAAGGTTTATGTACATCAAAAGCTATTGTACCTTTGTGTAAGATGGGTGAATGGTGCCCAGAGTAGTTCACAATATGAAGTGGCACGAAGTTATCCGAAACTTACTCACTTACCTTAGTGCTACCTTAAATCACTATAAAGCTTCTGAAAATAATTCAATGCGCCTTGTTATTCTTAACCTTTAAAGTTTTCGATTTTCTGAAAAAAATTAAGTTTTTCATACATTTATTCTGCACAGTTTTATGCCTTATATTTAAAATACTCAAAAAGGTTTTCGAGTTATCGTAAAAAAAAACGTAAACTATCCCCGAAGGGGATAAATGTTAACAGCAGGTGTTTAAACCTCTTCTTTCAGAAATCTGTCATTTTGCGGGAAATATATCTCAAAAATTTCTATTATATAATTTCATGCAACTATTTGTCTATGTTTGTCTGGATTTTTGTGTAATCTGAACCTCAATTTCACAAAAAATCAAACTCAATTTTAAAAAGAATATACAGGGTGACAAGAAATAATTTGGACGAAGTTTCAATCCAAATATCTGTAAACACCACTGAAATTTTAATGATATTGTGATAGAGAATTGATCCCAGAAAGCTACTAAAAAGGTGTAAGTAAGTTAGTTGGGATAAATATTATAGTTCGCAAACGATCCGCCATACTTGAACTACATAAGCAAGAAACGGAAAATGTGAAATTGTTCAACGATTAAAAGTGGCTAAGCACACGATTTTCTACACAATTAAACGGTAAAAAAAACTCGAACATGATGGTAACTATTAAATTGTCCGAAACAAAAAGATAAATGAATGAGCAAAATTGCTAACGTAAATTCATAATTCAAAAAATTAGAATCACTATCTGAAACATCGCGTTGTGTAAATCTCTAAAATTTTTAAAATGCACAAATATTAGAACACTAAATAATGAAAGTGAATATGACTTACCGAATGTTCTTTATTAATACACATCATCAAACAAGACAATCATACTGGTGGGCCCACAAGTCAAACAACATGCGAAGTTGGAATACATAACGGAGAGCACGTGGTGGCATTGTAAGTAGAGTTCAAAAAAAGCTCCGGAAAGCTATTAAAATGTCTGTACCTCGAAAATTAAGTAGCAATTCAGATGATCGGTCTTTATCCATGACCAGCACATTTTTGTAGTACAGTAGCACTTGATTTCTTTCGGTTGCGTTGCAAAAGAACCGTTTTAGGGTTATATACCCTTTGTCTCTCAGGCGCGACTCATCCAATCCGAGCCAATCCACGAACATCCGTAATAAAAGGGCACATTTCTTCTTTTAAACATCACTAAATGATTTCTGGGCTAAAATATATTAATTCCTTTACAACATTTCACGAGATATAAGGAATTTTTTTTCTCCATCGAGACGTGAAGAACAGCACATCACGAAAACCAAAATCGTCGTTCCACACACACCAGCTAGCCGAGAAAGAGAGAGACAGGAGAGGACATACACATCGCTCCAAACTGGGGAAGATCGCATGACGTCAAACTCGTCATACTTCTCTTTAGCAATCATGGATACGGAAAGCTTAAAATGTGCTGCCATCTGGTAAGGAGCCTCGTAAACACAGTTCAAATATCACGCACTTGCAGTTTAATTTGAATTTACTGATTCTCAGATCACCTTCTTCACATTCCACCCCCCGACAGAGAAAAATACACATATACACAAAATACAATACATAAAAATACATAACATTTTGGTAAGTCAAATGTTTCGTTATTCAGTGCATTCATCTCTTTCCAAAGGGTCACTTCAGATCATAACATTACCTACACCTCGATCAACAAACCATACATAAATTTGCATGTTGTCATAAGAATGAAACGAAAATTTTTTTTTTTTTTTTTTGTAAAAGGGAGAGAAAAAAATTTTTTTTTTTTTTGCAATGAATTCTCTCTAATACCAATATGAACATTGTAAAAGAATTTAAAGTACTTTGTCTCAAAACTAAGTTTTGTAGTGCCAGCCTAACCAAAACGTAATTCCCTGAGGTCGCGAGTCCCAAGGAAAAAAAATTTTTAGACATTCGACCATTCGTACCATGAATCATATGGTAAAGAAAAAAAACAAAACAAAAAAAAAATTTATTACCAATGAAGATTTTTTTTTTTTTTTTTTTTTTTTTTTTTTTTTTTTTCTTTTCTTTCTTTTTTTTTTTTTTTTTTTTACATTAATTGGCACTAAAAATCTTACTAAAGTGAAGTTTTACTTCCCTTTCGGAATCATCATTTTCGTTTTTGAGTAGGTAATTGTTGTTTCTGAAACTTTTAGTGACTACGTATGGTCCCTTGTATTTGGGCATAAAAACACCCGAGCTTCTGAAATTTTTGATGAACACTTTGTCACCTACATTGAATTTTTTGATCTCCCTGCCCTTTAGATGATTTTTATGCAGGTTAAAATATTTGGTTTCGTTTTCAGCCACAGCGGCTTTATTTTCCTCCGCAGACTTGGACATTTGTTTGGCATAATTTTCATAGTTGGTATTAATAATAGGATCAGAAAAAATGTCTATAGGCGTGTCGATTTTTCTCCCGAAGAAGAGTTCCGCAGGAGAAAAACCGGTGACGCTATGAATGCTGGCGTTGTAATGCAATTTAAATAAAAGCAACTTTTGTGACCATTCTGCGGTATTTTCTGATATGGCTGCTATACTTTCTTTCAAAATTCTATGGCATCTCTCGATAATTCCATTAGAAGACGGCAGATAAAAAGACGTTTTCCTATGGTCTATCCTTAATCCCTTGAAAAATGTCTCAATTTCATCAGAAACAAAATTTTTTGCATTGTCCGAAATTATGATTTTAGGAATGCCGTATCTGGCAAAATAATCATTCAGACATTTGATGATTGTAGTTGATGTAATGCTAGTGAGGGAGTATGTTTCTAAAAACCTAGAGTAATGGTCTATGATAGTTAAAATGAAAAATCTCCCATCACTAGATCTGCACAATTTCCCAACAATATCTATGGCTAATTGTTGGCCACAAGCTAAATGAGTTTTGGAAATAAATTGTGGCTTTGACTTGTCGCGTTTGGGTTTATTTGCTAAGCACTTTTCACAAGAGCTGCAGTAGGACTTGACCTTAGAAAACATGAATGGAAAGTAATAAAGTTTCTTTAAAAAATTATATGTCTTCTGAAACCCAAAGTGTGTTAGGTGCGAGTTTTCAATGCATGAATTTTCCAAATTGGATGGAACATAAATTCTCTTTATAGTTTGGGTTTTACCTTTTCTTTTAATTTTGATACATTTTAACAAAATGTTGTTATCATCCAAACAATAATTATCTGACATATCCTCCTGATTTTTAATTTTTTCAATAATCTGAATAATATCTGGGTCCTGCTGCTGCTCTGCGAGAATTACATTAGCAGAAAGGTCATGTTTGGGTTGGAGCAAATTTATGTTGTTCAATTTTAAATCATCATCATAGACTCTAGACAGATAGTCTGATGGGTTTAAAGACCCCTCAATATGTTCTAAATTGTATGTAAAGTCCTGTAAAAACAGCATCCATCTACACACAATGTCTGGTTGTTTGTCGAGTTGAAGGAAATTTGTTAATGTCTTAGCATCAGTTAGAATTGTAAATGGAACCCCCAATAGTTCCTCTCTAAAATGCTTAACGGATGAAAAAATAGCAAAAAGTTCTCTTCTTATGGAAGGATACCTAGCCTCAGCGGGCGATAATTTCTTAGAATAAAATTCGATTGGGACTAAATGATCATTAACCTTCTGCATTAAAATCGCAGACAAGGCTGCACGACTGGCATCAGTCACTAAAAAAATTGGGGCATTAGGAGCTAAGCTCTTTAATGTAGGTTTATGAAGAATAATCTCTTGAATTTTGTCAAAGGCATCCTGACAATCCTGCGACCAAAAAAAATTTACATTCTTTTTTGTAAGATCTACAATTGGTGAGACTATTTCTGCATATTTATGTATCAAATTTCGGAAATAATTTGTCATACCTAGAAAGGTCTGTACTTGTTTTACGTTCTTGGGAATAGGAAAATTAGTCACTTTATGAATATTGGCCTCTGATGGGGAATAACCATTACGGTCAACATTATACCCTAGATAGGTTATACTTTGTTTACCCAATTGCACTTTAGCTGGGTCTAACGTTAAATTAAATAATTTGAGCCTATCAAAAACTGATTGTAGCATTTGCAATAGATCTTCAAAAGTTTTAGATGCGATTACAATGTCATCTAAGAAAAATTGTAAGTTTGGACCTTTTAAATGGCCTAAGGCCTTACTAATTAGCAAGTGAAAATATGAAGAAGATAATTTGCTACCGAAGGGCAATCGAACCGGCTGAAAATTGCCTAATTCCGAGCAAAAAGCTAATTTATGCCTATCTTCGGGCTTTAATTTTATTTGAAAAAAGGCTGCCTTTAAGTCCAAAACACAAAAAAAATTATTTCCAGCAATATTTTGAATTATGTCATTTATCCTAGGTAAGCAGATTTTAACAGGTACAGTAATTGCGTTCAAAAGCCTATAATCTACTACCATTCTGAACTTCAAATTTTTTTCCTGCTCATTTGGATTGGATTTTTTTTGCACAAAAATTATTGGAAAAGAGTAATTACCTTTACTTTCCTCAATAATCCCAGCGTCTAATAGCTGTTTGATTTCCTGTTGTGCAAAGGCACGAGCAATTTTGGGGATGGAATAAGGTCTAGATTGGATGGGAAAGTTATGTAACAGATGGAATTCAGGCTCTACAGCATCAGTTGACCCTAACGTTAAGTAAGATTTTGAAAAAACCTCATAATTTTCCATCAATAACTTTTGCATGTTTTTTTTGTCAATTTCATTTAAATGATCTAAGTCAAAATCATCAATAGATAATTCCTTTTTCCTTAAATCTAAAATATCTTGTCGGTTTAAACTGTTAATTTCCAAATTTTGAACTTGATTTTGAAATTGAACCATTTCATTTTCAAAAAATTCCCTGACTGTGCCTAACACCTGTCCTTTCTGGATACAAAAGTCGGAATTGGTGGTGTTGTCAATAATGACAGAAAAAAATTTTGACTCCTTAGAGTTATGAATTGAATCTAGGATGTCACATGACTTATTGATTTTGTCAGGAGAAAAAATCATTAATTTTGAGTTCTTTAATTGTTTAGGAGTTTTAATGTGAATGATCTCAAAGGAGTGTGATTTAATCCTCACATTGGTGTCAGATTTTACTTTAAAAAAATTTTTAGCATTGCTAACACTCTGAGTATTTTCATTATCAACAATTAAATTCCCAACAACTACGCTTTGATCTTGTTTTGAATTTGTTGTTACAAATTTTAATGATGTTTTATCAGATATTAACCTCTTATTTACAGAGTCTAAAATTATTCTGTTTCGGTGGAAAAAATCATAACCCAAAATTACATTATAACTTGAGTTCCAACTGAAATTTGTCACGAAAAATAAACTGGAAAACCATTTGTTTTCGATTTTGAATTTCATATCAATAGCCGAGGAGTATGGGACAAAACTATCATTAATTGTCTTGATTTTTACATTCCTAGCTACAAAATTCAGTTTTGTGGTTTCCTTAATTTTGTCCACCACTTCTTGTTGAATTAAGCTTAAATTGGCTCCTGAATCAAGCAGACCAAAACAGGATACGCCGGCAATATTAATTTCAATAATTGGCAAAGGGCTATTTATGTCATTGCAGGACATAACCACCCTGATGTCAGAGTTTTCCTGAAAATTGCCCTCGTTGATGTTGCAAAATTGTTTAGTATTGTCAATTGAGTCAGACTTTTTTGACATGCTAGTAACCTCCCCAAAATTTTTTTCAGAAAAATGTGAATTGTCAAAATTTGTCTTTTGTTTACAAACATTAGATCCCCCTAAATTAGTGTCACTAGAATTCTTAAAATTTTGATTTGACATTGAATTCTGCTTTGTGAAACTGTTCTGAAATGGATCTTTTGTTTTGCATTCTGACTTCATCAATTGATTTTTAGAGGACCATTTTTGATTTTGCAAATGTAAGTGGGTCTCCGAAAAATTAGTTTGGTCCCTAAATGTGTGTCGGAAACCCCCTACTAGTTTAAATTTTGTTCGGAGTGGCTATTCCTGTCATAGGGTTTGTTATAATGACCTCTGTGCCTCGAATGATTTCCCCTAAAAAAGGATCTGCCTCGACGAACATTATTTAAACCCCCCCTCTGATAAGAATTTCCCCTAGAGTTGCCAGGGAAATACCAGCATTTAGTGGTAAAGTGGGGCTTGCCACAAATATGACATACAATTGGCATTTGGGTTGATGAGGTTGAAGGATTAGGTACAGAAAAATTTGATGCATGATTAAAGTTGAATGAATCAGCATTTAGTGCATTAATTTGATGAGGAAAGACCGGTGCATTTGGGTTTAAATTTTGAGCTGGCTTCATTTTTTCAATTTGCTCAGTTAGCTTTTGAATTTTATCGTTTGTGAGCAATTGGCTTTGTAGCAAAACATTTAATTCAACCTGGGAACTCTGCGAACTATAATTCGCTGTGTTTTCGAGTGCCCTTTCTATGTTCTTTGCAATTTTGACTGCCTGCTCGAACGATTTAGGCCCCTGCTTTTCTACCTCGACTCTCAATTCCGGCCTTAAAGCCTGAAGAAATTTTGAAAGCTTTGTTTTTCCCAAAATAACCAAAAGATCTGAGGTGGCATTTTTCGAGGGAATCAGGTAATTATCTGCGGAATTTCCTATAAGTTCTGCTAGTTCTTGAACCGTTTGTTTAGGTTTCTGACATATATCCCAAAATTCCCTTTGACTCTGTTCAAAATCGCTTTTCTTAGAGAACTTAGCCCTGAGTTCCCCACACACATCATTAAATGTGGCAGAGCTGTTCTTTTCCAAAAATTTAGAAATGACGTTATGAGCTTTATCTCGTAATTGTAATTTAGTGATAATGATTTTTTTTTCAGCGGACCATTTCTCAAGTTTCGAAATGTCCTCTAAACTGCTGATAAAGTCATCGATACTCTCATTGCTGTGACCAGCAAAAGTTGGTAATAGAGATATTAATGAGTTTGCCATAATAATTTGCGAGAGAAAAAAAATCAGGTATAATTAATCCAAAATCATATTAAAATGAATAAGCAAAATACAAATATGCAATTCAATAAATTCCCGCACATGTATTACAGAGAAAAAACAATTATTTGGATCATATGCATGAAATAGAAGTGAAATATTGTACTTAAATTCACCCAACTAGTATCGCTATATCTCATTATTAATATTTTAAAATTCATATTCAAAATATTTAAAATTTGCCATGATAAATTCTGATCAAAAAAATTTTTTTTTTTTTTTATATTAGCATTCAGTTCTGGCATATTTAAACACATTGACATAAAATAGTTCATCAAAATCAATTTCATGTAGAAGATGGAAAATCAGTCATACTCATGTAATAGGATACACGATCCAATTAACATGATGTCAAAAATAATATATCAATAAATTTATATGACATATTTCATTATTTAGAAAAAAAAATATATTAAAACACTTCACAAATATTTTTATTTTATTTTTTTTTATTTTTTTTTTTACTTAATAACTGATCTGAAGCGAGTCTTTGGAAAATGATTTTTCGTTAATAAAAAAAAACATTTTAAATTCACAATAACCCAGTAAAACCTGAGGTAAATTAACAAATTAACACTACAAATTTTTTTTTTTTTTTTTTTTTTTTTATCACGGCACCATTATATTAAATTGTCCGAAATAAAAAGATAAATGAATGAGCAAAATTGCTAACGTAAATTCATAATTCAAAAAATTAGAATCACTATCTGAACATCGCGTTGTGTAAATCTCTAAAATTTTTAAAATGCACAAATATTAGAACACTAAATAATGAAAGTGAATATGACTTACCGAATGATCTTTATTAATACACTTCATCAAACAAGACAATCATACTGGTGGGCCCACAAGTCAAACAATATGCGAAGTTGGAATACATAACGGAGAGCACGTGGTGGCATTGTAAGTAGAGTTCAAAAAAAGCTCCGGAAAGCTATTAAAATGTCTGTACCTCGAAAATTAAGTAGCAATTCAGATGATCGGTCTTTATCCATGACCAGCACATTTTTGTAGTACAGTAGCACTTGATTTCTTTCGGTTGCGTTGCAAAAGAACCGTTTTAGGGTTATATACCCTTTGTCTCTCAGGCGCGACTCATCCACTCCGAGCCAATCCACGAACATCCGTAGTAAAAGGGCACATTTCTTCTTTTAAACATCACTAAATGATTTCTGGGCTAAAATATATTAATTCCTTTACAACATTTCACGAGATATAAGGAATTTTTTTTCTCCATCGAGACGCGAAGAACAGCACATCACGAAAACCAAAATCGACGTTCCAAACACACCAGCTAGCAGAGAAAGAAAGAGACAGGAGAGGAATTCACACCGCTCCAAACTGGGGAAGATCGCATGACGTCAAACTCGTCACACTTCTCTTTAGCAATCATGGATACGGAAAGCTTAAAATGTGCTGCCATCTGGTAAGGAGCCTCGTAAACACAGTTCAAATATCACGCACTTGCAGTTTAATTTGAATTTACTGATTCTCAGATCACCTTCTTCACAGTAACATGTCAGGAATAAGATGAAAATGCACAGTTAACACATCTAGCTACTGGAAAGTGGTCAAAAAGCGAGTTTAACGAAATCCTAGGATTTCAATGAGTAAGGTTACTAGAAGGGTGAGAATCAATATAGAAACCACTCGTTTGATGGTAATAGTTGAGCTTAGTCTTCTTCCTTACAAAATGAAAGACTCTCAAAAGCTAGCAGCAGAGAACAAACGCACAAGACTTCAAAAGAGGAGACAACTGTTAACGCGGGCCGCAGTTGATCGATGGAAAACAATTGGTCGTTGCAGATGAAAAACTGTTCTCAATTGAACAAACTCAAAATAGCCATAATGATAGAGTTTGGTCATCAGAAGCACCTGGAACTTTTTTAATTGTTGGCGGCGTCAACTACCCCTATCTGCAATGGTTTGGGGTGGGATATTTGCTAGTGTGGAAACACCACTTGTTTTTGTTGCTCAAGGGATAAAAAATAATCAGCAAACATACCGCAAACTCATTTTGGATGATGTTGTCTTACCTTTGTTCGCAAAAGTTCTTTGAAAACCAAAGATGGACCCTTCCAACAGGATTTTTCACAAAAGACACTCAAGATTGGTGCAAGACACATTTTCCAAACTTCATCGGAGCTGAAGAATGGCCCCCGTATTCCCCAGATTTAAACCCAATGTATTATTCTGTTTGGTCCATCTTGGAAACAAGGGTGTATACTAAATCTGATAAAACTTTGGCATCTCTACAACCATTCTTCGGGAAAGAAAGGGATAAAATATTAATGAGTGAGTTGCGGCCCGTAGCCGAAAATTTTGTGACACATCTAAAACTCTGTATTAATACTAACGGTAGCTAATTTTAAAAAGATTAAATATATTAGACAGAATAATGTATTCATACTTATTTTGAAGTTTGGTTGCAATACGTTCATTAGCAACAAAGTTATAATGTACGATGTGTGTCCAAGTTATTTCTTGTCACCCTGTATTTTCTTCCAAAATCTTGGTAACTTTTGATATTTATTTGTCACATTTCAATAAAAAATATGTTGTTTCAAAAACATTTTAATTGAGGTTAAGTCTTGAGGAAGGTATCTAGCAATACTTTAAAAATAATCTTAGGATTATGCATGCATTTTTCAGCACGAGAGAGTGCATGATATTTTTTAAACGTAGAACTACATTTTACCATTACTTTTTTATGTCCCAAAATTGTACTGTTTAAATATACGTTATATCACTTATTATTTGCGAAAATTTTGACTTTAATCAATTTTAACAGTTTTGATAGAATATTAATTAGAAGCTTTTAAGTTATGGTTTTTTGCTGCGTCGTGTTTAAGTTTTAAGAGTTTTAAGAGACCCCTCAATTTCTTAAATAAACGCATTAGAACTGAGGTATTAATACGCTTATTAAAGAAATTGAATTAGTTGCCTCGTCGAGTATTCGATTGATAAAGTAACTTCCTGATAGCACTTGAATTCTTAGTGCAGTGAACTTCCCTAACTTTAATTAGCAAATGATTACTTCCCATTTATCTCGCTAAATTGAGCTTCACGTACGATTAGTCTTTCCAGATTACCGCTAGTTTATTTGCAACTGTAAACAGGATAAATTTCAAGAATTGCTGATTTCAAAACGAAATTTCACCAAATTTTGCTAAAAATTCATTGTTTTAAATTCAATTACTACTGCTTAAAATACAGATAACGGTTTCCAACGATCTGGAAACAGAATATTAGCTTAGTTTGACTTGTAGAAAATATTTTTTAAAGCATCCTCATGCGCCTGTTATTGAAAAACATTATTTCTTTTTTTTTGTGGGAGGAGGGGGGTATTCTCGCTTTATCTATGGAAAAAAAATGCTTCGGAATCATAGTTTAGTTTCGAAAATTCTTGTTGTTGTTCTTTTTAAACTGAAAAGAAATAGTCAATAATCTCAAAGTATTGATAAATATCCTAAAAATAACTCTGTGTTTAAAGCACTAAAAGTTTAATCGCTATAGACAGATCTGTCATTTGAGCGAACAAGCTTATCCCCCCCCCCCCACCGGATTTAAAACGCACAATGTATGTAAATATACATTTTATACGCCTTTTCTTGTTGTTTTTTAAAGTACATCGTTGAGTCTGCATCCCTTACCACCCCCCACTCATGGAACATTTTGGAGAACGATGGGACTACTCATGGTCATAGAGTAACATGAAGTCAGCATTTTCAAGCTTACAAAATAGAACAAAACGTACATGTTGCTAATACTGAAAGAAACTGTTTTTAATTTTCCATTAGGACATGGGATGTAACGATAATAATCATTTACTATATCGTGCTTTGCTTGAGACAACAAAACAGCTAGATGTCCGAAAACGTAATATAATAAAGGTCACAAAAGATAACGATTCAATTAACATATAAATTAATAACAGGTTCACTTTCAAAAGGATTAGTGTGTTATGATATTAGAACGACTTTCTTTATAAAAACAGCGTACCACAATTTTCCTTTTAAAGTATATAACAATAATAATAATTCAAAATATTTGTATTTATTGTTTTATGGTGGAATATGAATTGAAAGTTGCAACTTAAACTACAATGAGTTAAGTGCATGGGAAATACGCATACTTTGTGCATTCATTCTAAAAAGAAGAACATGCTTTTTAAGAGGTACAGAACATTTTATTTTTCTGTGAGGGTCAAACGAAAAAGAACCCTTTTTTTAACAACTTTTTCGGGAGACAATGGAAAAATGCGATATATAAGAACGAGAGATATAACGAGGCGCAATGTTACTTGGGACTACTGTATGTACAATTTCGAGTATGTTTAACAGTATCTTTATTGTCGCAGTACTTTACATACCTAAACTTGGTACGATATTAAATGGCAACATACGGCACTTAAGGGTAAAAGTTTAGAAAAATAACCTAGTGTATGCTAATGGTATATGAAATTTAATGTGATTAACATACAGCTGAAAATGTTCCTATAAATTAAAAAATATCATCCTACTTCTTCGAATTTATTTAACCCTTTACGGATGTGGTGGAATGCCCAATACTCCAATAAAATTGAAAAAACAAATCACTTCGCCAGTTAAGGATTAAGAAAATGTCATTTGAAATTATTTGAATTTATAAAATATTTACAAGCCTTTTGCTTCGTGACTGACAAATTTTTAATCAGCAAGCAACATATTTAATACTTTTCAAAAAGTTTCTCCCAATTGAAATCTAATAATACTTCGAACTGTACAATTCGTAACAAAATTATCCAGTACATTTCTACAGATAGTGAGTCATTCTAAAGTAAAACCACTAAGCAATTAATATATTTAAAATGTGTTTATAACAAAAAAAATATGGCCATTGAATTTCTGATATTTTGACTCTTCAACCTTCTTTGCAAATATAAATATCAATTATGTTTGATTAATCTTTAATCCTTAACAATAGCAATTATTTTTGTAATATAAGTGGTGAAATGAGGTGTATGTAACGATAAAATTATTTTTCATGTGCGCTACATAAAATGTAGCAAATTAATTTAGGGGAATTTGCAATAGTTTTATTGCTTACTTATTCATATAAATGCAGCTAAAATAGGGCCCTAAACGACTTAAGTACAAATAGAAAGTCATATTTGTAATTAGAGTGAAAAACCGTTAACCCTAATACTAATACAATAAAATACTAATTTCAACGAAATAAATGTTCAGTCTCAATTTAATTTCCATTTAATTGCTTGAATTCCATCAAATCAAAATTGCCAATACAAAGAACACAATTTGTGCTCCCTTGAAATTTATTGTACATCAGGATTTAACTGTATTATAAAACTTTTGAATGAAAAAAATTTAATTCTTACTGGGTGCCAGACACTCCACTGCATTTGTTAAGCGTTAAGTTTTATTTTCGAGAAGGTTTAAAAAAAACAGCGTAATTACTGCACATTTGACGACATTAAATATTGTTGTTACATTATAACAGCATTATAATTTCACACTATCAAACTGCAGCTATAAACCAATCCGTTGGTCATAATTACCATAGAATGCACATAATGAAATACGCTACAATTTCAGACAGCTTTATAAGCTTTTAATTCAAAGCACGCATTAAATTCTCACTATGAATTATAACACCTGTAATCCTACCTTTTAGTTCTTGGAATCACAGAAGCCATCCCGTTCGTTCATTAAATTACAGCAACTTTCATGCTGTGCTGATGCAAACAGTAAATAGAACACCTTCTCGAGTTTACAGCTGAATTTTCACAATGGAATCGACATAGTTTTACCGCTTTTCGTTAAAAACTTCTACAACTTGTTGAGTCTTCGCTTCCACGCTGTTATGGTTTTATTTTGCGATTTCACGAATCCAATGTTCTGCGTCGAGTTGAAAACGTAAATGTTGAAGTTTTTCATTTGTTTTATGCTGCGGCGGCGTACTGATTGACGGTGCGATCTTTAATTTGTTACTGGATTTGTGTTTCGGATAATACTCGCTATACATTTTGTTTATTGTATCGAACATAGGCTTCGAGACCTCAAACATCGATTTGTATAAAAACTGTAGGGTTACAGTTACTGATCACAAATTGAAGACGTCATTGAGTCAATTCGTTTCGTTTCGTTTCGTTTGAGGCTAATGCCCAGGTTTTTGATGAGGACTAAAATCTAGTGTTTTGCCTCCGTTACATATGATTTTTATTACATATATCTTATACAAACAATGTATGAAAGAATTACATCACAAAGAATATTGAGTCAATTCTAGTGCGCTTTATACGTAGCGTAATCATCTTCTTCTGTAGTTGAAACAGAGATACGAAATAAATCAAAATAAAATCAAAGTTAATTACTTGAATTAATCGACCTTTTCTAAACGAAATTACGCTTATGGGAAGCAAAGGCATTGTACACTTGAACTACGAGCAAAAACAAGTTAAAACGAAATACAGTAAGCATCAAGGGAATCAGGGATACAAAAAAAAACATATTTGTTTTCAAACATTAAAAATTTTGAAAACTTTTTTTGAAAATTTGAAAAATTTAAGAAAATTTCAATCTTTTTAAACCTTAAGGCTTTTTTGTTTCTGCACTAATTTCAAAATTTCTTTTTGAGAAATGATCACAAAGATTACCTCAAAAAATCTGTGCTTTCATTTTCTTATATTTTGATTTGAAAATATTTTGTGACCTTTTATGTAAAAAATTCTTAGAAAATTTTGTTTTTTGAGGTTTAACAAACTCTAAAAATGTTTGTAATTTACAAAACGCTTATTCAATGCACAGTTTTGTTAAATATATTATCCTAAGTACAAAAAATATTGCTTTAAAGTTATATCTTTAATAGAAAAAGTTCCTTAGCATTTCCAGTAACATAGAAACACTAAAAAGTGATCACCGAGAAAAAGTACTTTAAAGTTTTGCTTTTCCATTAGAACACATAGCATGCATGATCTAAAGTCACTCATAACTTTTTAAATAAATTAGCTAGAACAATTCTATTTTTTCTGAGTGTTTTAAATTACTTTTATTTTTGAAATAAGCAATAAAAAATTTTTTTGGTCTTTTGGTCATTTTTGAGGTACTGTAACCCCTTAAAGGGAGGTTACTGAAAAAAACTATAGCGATCTAAACAGGGCTTTAAAAAAACAACCGAAGCGTTAGTGGTCACAATTGCTCTATCAAAACATATTCAGATAGAAATTTTAATCAAAACAAGCGTTTTTAATGCCTTTATATGTTGCCAGACTTACTGCTACTTCTCATTTTTATATGTGATGGGGTAACCACCGCTCTAAGACCTGAAGTAAGTAAGTGAGAAAGTTACTTTTTCCTGTATTCTTTAAGAATCAAAGAAAACCAGTAAAATATCTATGTTTTCTCAATTGGAGAGACTAAACAATTCAAAATGAAAAATGTCAAAAATATTCATAATCACCCTGCAGACCCTATATAAGAAAAAAAGTAATATTTCTCCAATGAGTAATAGCTAATTATTGACTACACACGAGCATTAAGTTTCTTTCGATGGTCCTTAATTACCCGCATCAGGAATGAAATGTATTTCATTTTCTTTTATTATGATCAGACAAAAGCCTTTTTTCGTGGAAACAGTGAATCAATATTTACAGCAATGATGAAACGCTAACATTACGCTCTAATGCCGAGGCAAGCCGTAACTCCTCGAGCCTTAGTACCCTCCACTCCGAAGAACAATTCCGGGGAAAAGGTCGATGAAGCTGAAATTGAATTAGCTCTGCACCAGGACATTTGCTCGTGCTGCAAGGTTTAAAAATAGATTTTGTTGTGTCTGTTTATTTATTATTACTTTTTCCTACTTGACATTTTAGTTCCAGTTTTTAGAGTCGATATTTCTTGGAAACTTTAAGAATCAGAAATACTATCATAAAAGACTATTTCTGCAAAACTCGAGGAAGTATAAACATCAGTCTACCTTTTGATTGAAATTTTTATAAAATCATAAGATCCATAGTTTTGCAAAAATATCTGTACTAATGTTTACTAAACACAGAAAAAAGAAAAATAGGAATAAAGAAAAAAAAGAAGCAAAAAAATAATGATAAAAACGAGTGGCATTGATTTTCATTTTGACACCTTCAGCATAAATTATGTATTCACAATCACGAATTGCGATAGGACCCTACATATTGGGTTTCTTGTTTCCTCAAATGACTCCTATCGCATTCATATTTTCAAAAAACTTCATTTGAATTCAAGACATCTAAATTTGAATGAATCTCTGAGGCTGGATGCTGAATTTTTTTGTGCACCGCATGCTATATGTGTTCTGGATGTTGTTTTTCTCTGAAAGAGGTTGTGTAAATAAGGTCGACAGGAAAAAATAAATTTTCGAATTCCCTATCGTCTGGGGTCTCAAAGTTGCTTTTTGGTATCAATAAATTACCCTTAAAATTTTAACTTCCTAGGATAGTATTTTTAGGTTCCAAAAAAACTCCAAAAAAGTCCATCCGAGTAAAAAATCCAACTTTTTGAACATTTTTCACGAAATTTTAAAAATAAATGATTTTGAAAATACTTGGGGTTGTAAATTTAACTCTAGGTAACCCTTAACACTTTACCGACCGGTAGCGATTCGAACATCCTATGCCCTTTCACCGCCCGCTCAGCTGCAGATCGGGTAATTTGTACTTTTAACATTTTATTGTTAAACTATAAAATCCACAGATCGGTTCAAAGTCGATTAATCGACGCCCGGTCGGTAAGCGCCGGAGAGCAAACGTCGAATAATCGACGCTCGGTCGGTAAGCGCTGGGAACAAAACGTCGATTAATCGACGCCCGGTCGGTAAAGTGTTAATATCTTCTAGAGGTCATGGCATAATATAGTATTTGCTTGTAAATAGAGTTTAGATTCTGTGCTTTAACTATTTTTATGGTATGCACTTAACCTAATAATGTTTTGTAAGATCGTGTAAAAACAGAAGAAAATGCTAAGTTTTAGTTTATTTTAGGCCCGAACGCGCCATAAGCGGAAAATTTAGGCCATAAGCGGAAAATCGACGGAAACAAAAAGCAGAAACTGAAAAATCAGGTTTTTCCCCTTTCAGCTGGGCAGAATCGCGGCAGACTCGGAAGTAGAAAAATTTCAACTTTTCTGCCGCTGCTCGCGGATTCCGCTTTTTAACAGCCAATAAGAGCTCGTCTTCAAATTCTGAAGGATTAGCAATGGCGGCCCCCGTATTTGTCGTCGAAAGCATGGCATCCATGATGGCATCAAAGTGCAATTTTGAAGTTTTTATCGAAGAAGTTCGCAACTATCCATGTTTATACGACAAAAAAAATAAAGAATACAAAAATGTTCTCAAGACAGCGATATAGACAACAATTGGAGCAAAATTTGGCGCTCTGGGATTCGGCTATCGGATCCGCACTCCTCTTCTGCTCTGAAAACTACCTGTTCGGCGGAAACTCAACTGAAACGGAAATTCCGTTTCTGTGTACGCTTTCGGTTTTCTGCTCATGTGGAGTTCGGGCCTTACAGCTGTTGAGATAAATGAAGAAATAAACTATTAAACTAAAACTCCTAGGAGACTTTTCGATTAACTAGAGTTAACGTTTAAAACCCCACGCAAGAAGTGAGCATTGACCTTATTTCCGTTTCCTCAACTCTAAACAATAGAAATAGCTTCAAATAATGTCATTTTTATTTCAGACCATATTATCTACGAAATATATAGCTTCTAGATTATGTACTCTGAATATTTGAAAGCAAAGTAATATTTATAGCTAAATTGCTAAAGCTAAGAGTCAAGCAATGGATAGGGTACTTAAATATTTATCAATTAATTTTTGAGGCATCATTAATTTAGTTTAATTAAAGGAAAAACTTCCTTTATATAATAAGGATGGTTTAGCTGTTAGTGATGCGGTTTGACATTAAAGCATCAAATTTATAGATTGTGTTTAATGGAAATTAATAACAGTTTTGAAGGTTTTCAGCATGTGTTTAACATGCTGAGTAAGTCTGGAGCTTAAAAGTGTGGAATGAAAAATTCAACTGTTGGAGTATTTTCTGGCTTATTTTGGAAATTCAAACAGATTAATTGCTCCATACTAAGAACATTTTTCTCCAGAAATGGATTAAAAAAAAAGAAGGGATAAAGTAAGGGAGAAAAAACGTTCCCCTGAAACACCCATACTTAATCAAAGGCTGTGATCTGGAACAAATCCAAGCATACAAAATATGACGTTACCACAAAGAGAAATTATGCGTTAAATCAAACACTCTGAGAGAACGTTGAATGAATAAAGTGCTAGAAATTAAGGTAATGCTTGGAGCATAAATAATTGAATGAAGCTTGAGGTAAAAAAAAAGCTTCTTGCGTTTCTCCCTTCCTAATGACATGGTATTGAAACCTTTGATTAATATGTCTGTAATGGAACTCAACGAAAACTCTCACGGGGGTGTCAGGCAATTTGAACAAGAACAGTAGGCTTTGAGTAGTTCGTAAAAATTGAGTTATAGTTTTATTTTTTATTTAGATTATTTTGTCATTATTATTATTATGGCTATTTCATTATTATTATTATGTTCTTGGTCAGGGAATGAAGAGAAAATTTTCTTTAAAGCTTAAAAAAGCGTAAAAAAGGGAAAATATTTGTTTGAAATTATATTAGCTGTTAGATTAGGTCTTGATAGTTCTGTAAAGAAAAATATTGCTTTACGAAATGAAATTTTCAGAAAAAAAAATATCCCAACAGTCAAAAAATTGGTTCCGGGAAAAAAATTAACACAAGGAAGTGAGTTTCTATGTAAAGAATTTGATTTTAAAAACAAGGTTTAAAAAAAATGTTCCAGAGCATTTATTCTCAACTAGGGATGCACCGATTAATCGGCCATAATCGGCAACTTTGCCGATTATTAATAATCGGCAAAGTCGGGCAGATTAATCGGTCATAATCGGCAAAGTCGGGCCGATTAATCGGTCAAAAAATCATTTTTCCAATACTGTTGTTTAAAGTATACCAACTATGATGAATTCTTTTATTAACAGTAATAATTATCCTCACAGCTGATATAAAAAATTTTTAAACTAATTCTCCTACTTTGAATAAAAATATCTAGACAATGTTGCAACAATTTTCATGTGGCGATAGTTTTCTCCTTAGCACAGTGCTTTTAGATAACCGCTAATTTTCAAAGAATAAAAGTAGTGAATTAAATTGCTACGAATTATTAAAAAATATGAATTAAAAGTACTCCTAAATTAGAGTACTCACCTTAGACTTCCCCTCCCCTTTATTTTGAATTTTTATGTCATGTATTACTTTATGTTACATTTTATGTCACATAACAAACAATGTGTTAATAATATCATTGAAAGTAATATGAAAATTTGTTCCAAGAAATTACATAAAATATTGAAATTATTTTGTGAAAACTAGGAAAATGGAAAAAAAAATCTCTCAGAAAAATATTACTTACTATTTCTAAACTTGGAATTGTATAAGAGAGAAAAAACAGTGATGGTAAAATTGGTAGTAGAAAAACAATCGTCCTTTTCATTAATCGGCTCAGCCGATTAATCGGCCGATTATCAACAGCCGATTCATCGGTTAATCGGTAATCGGCCAATTTGCTTATCAGTGCATCCCTATTCTCAACCCTCCCCCTCTTTTTTTTATTTAAGGACAGTACATCATCCTGTTGCGATTAAACTCGTGAGTCAGAACCCATATGAAGTTTAAATGCATTTTTATTTTTTCCAGATAATATAAAAACTTGGAAAAGAGAAATAAATTATAAGCGAAGCATTGACATTATTACTTTTTGATGCTTATATCATTAGTGTCAAGTTGCTTTTGTTTTCGGAAAGGGATTTTTGACTGTACAAATATGTAACGTTGCGACAAATCGCCCGTAACCATAAAAGCAAAACACAGGGAATATTAAGAAACTGCGGTTAAGTGGAGAAGTAATTTTCTTGTCAGCGATTTAGCGACAACTGCTACAGACGAATCCAATAACGGGATTTTCGTTTCATGTCTATGTGATGTTGTTTTTACAGTATAATACAGCTAATTTTACAGTAATAAACTGTAAAACTGCTGATTTTACAGCAGTAGACTAAAATAGCTAGTTTACAGCAATAAGCTGCAAAATTGCTAGTTTCACAGTTCATTACTGTGCATTTTACAATTTTAAACTGGAACCTCTCAGGTTTTTACAGCATAATACAGTCGAACTTGGAAAATTCGAAGTGCAAGGGGCCACTTCAAAACTTCGAATTATCCAAAACTTCTAATTAACCAATTTGTTTTATTTTTATGTTTGAAAGTGGTCAATAACGACAGAAATCACGTAAAAAAGGGATTTATTATTTTTTTTATCAAATACTATAGCTTTTTAAAATATTGAGAGATTTCGGATTGCTTTAAAGAACTTACTTGATTTTTTAAACAAAGTTTTCAAGGATATTTACAGCTCGAAATACATCTTCACTCATGTTAGGTTGTCCCTCTACATAACGACGGTATTCCACTAGATGAATTGGCCTAAGATCTTCTACTTCATCTTCAATATCTTCATCGTCTTCTGTTGAGTTACTCTGTTAAGAACTTCAGATAGGATATCTGCATCAGTTAGCTCTCCACAAATGTCTATGTTGTCATCTATGGTGGCGTAATCCTCAAAAGGTATGCTGTCTGTCCAAGCAATTGGAGGAGGTAAATTTTCTTCATCAAAGAGCTCGCTAGGGGCAGAACTGCTTTTGATGAACCCTGCCTTCCGGAAACAGTTTGCAATTGTTTTTTGGCTCACTGAAGACCATGCATTCAAGCACATTCTTGATGCATCGAGTAGGGTAATGGGAACCTTTTGTGAAGTTTCAGTAAGGAGGTGTTGAACGACTATGCTTCTGTAGAAATGACTCAAATTTTTTATGATGCATTGATTCATTGGTTGCACCACTGAAGTCATGCTTGGTGGAAAAAACTTAACTGTGACATTCTCCATAGCCGGTATTGATTTGTGAGCCTTGCAGTTATCAATAAACAGGATGATTTTTCTGTTTTTTCTTTTGTATGTTCGATTAAGATCTAGCAGTCATTCTTCAAACAGATTCCCCGTCATCCATGCTTTCGTATTCGAACGGTATTTTACAGGTTTTGTTTTGACGTTTTTAAAACGCCTTGGATTTCTTGATTTCCCAATCATTAGTAATGGTAACTTTTTAGTGCCATCCATGTTTGCTCCCACAAGGGAATGCTTTCAAATGACTGTATTGAAACAAGATTTTATCGGTTATGAAAGAAAAAAAAAACTTCGAATTAAAGAAGTTGGACTTCGAAATAACCAAGACGTTTTTAGTATTAATTGAATACAAGTTTCAAGGGACCGACGAAAAACTTCGAATTACTCACGAATTCGAATAAAAGACGTTGGAATTATTCAAGTTCGACTACAGCTAATTTTATGGTAATATTGCTAATTTTTCAGTTATAACCTGTTAAATTGCTAGTTTACAGTAATAAGCTGCAAAATTGCTAGTTTCACAGTTCGTTACTGTGCATTTTGCAATTTGAAACTGGAACCTCTCAAGTTTTTACAGCATAATACAGCTAATTTTATAATAATATTGCTAATTTTTCAGTTATAACCTGTAAAATAGCTAGTTTTACAGTTTATTACTGAACTTTTATTGTTTTAAACTGGAACCTCTGCTGCTAGCATTATATTGTAAAAACAACAGCTTATTTTACGCAGTGCAGCCGTGCTGTTTATGATCTGCGGGCAATAAGTTAGAAACTACTTTTGTAGAGAAAATTAAACATTTCATTCCACTTATGTGGACTTGCTATTTATTTTCTAGATCACATGTAAGTCTTACTTCAATTTCAGCGCATCATTTTCCAGACATGTGACCCAAATAGAATGAAAAATACTGAAATTGCGTCACTGTGTGAGTAAATACAAAATTATTGATATCTTATACTACACCTGCAAGTTCAACAAGGGTATTTGGCTCTATATAGCCAATTTTTTTAATAGGATGCATGAAATCAATTGGTAAATTATAAATTCAACTTGTGATGATCATTCTTTTTGTTCTGAACTCAGTATTTTGCTATTTCAAAAAATACTGAATTCAGTAAAAATACTGAAAAATCACATGTCTGATTTTCATACAGCAAATAAAGAAAGAATCATAGCAAGTTTTTCCAAACAAGTGTTTTTCACATTTGAACATTTCTTTAGCTAATGAGCACCTTTTTTCACCACGGTGTCAAGCAGAATGGGTTTCATACCATTTGTCATTTGCAAGTAGAAAGAAGGTAAATTTAAATGTAATACCAATTTTAACTTTTGCTTTTCGACTCAAACTTCTCTTAGTGTGCTAACTCTCATCAACATGTATGAATAGAACTTATGTGACTACTTTGTTATTATGACGTATTTCAACTTTGAGACGTTCCCCAAAGCTACACATGCTTGTAAACGTTAAAACGCTATGAAGAAATCTGTAACTAAAGTGAAAATTACCTCCCTCCCTTACCCTCTCTCTCCATTTTTTATGGGCATATTGATGAAGTTTATTCTTAAAATTAAAACTAAAAAATTGTTTGAACTAAATAAGCATTTATTAAGTATCAATGAGGTAGGTTTTAGCTTTATTTTCATCACTATGATGTAATCCTAAGACAGTGTCCTCTATTTCGCAGAAGTCTATTTTTTTATTTGAAGGTTCAATCAGAGGTACAAATATTAACGTAAAAAATCTATCAGCTGAACTGTTTTACAAACAAGCACACAACAACGTTCATTATATTCATTCAAACAAAAACAAGTACATGATTTACATTTCAAAACAACAAAAACAAATTTTTAAAAATGGGGGGAAAACAGTTTTAATCATGATTGTGAATTTATTCGTAACATTCAAAAATTGTTTGGAATGATTAATTAACCGTTGCCAATACAGAAACAGAAAGCCAAGAGCGTAATCTCTCCATCTGTAGAAAACTGAAAATGATCCTTACTTAAGGAATTATGAACATAAAACTTCAATAAAGTAATTTGAAAAGAATGTTTATTGTTTTTATCAAACTTCTCCATTATCAAGTTTAACAGATTTTATGCAAATGCAATCCTAATGTTTATGAAACATTTGAAAGATTAAACTGTATCAAAATCTAAATCTACCATTTCCAAATCGCCATTAAATAAAATTGGTTAGCATACCATACCCATTATTTACATTTTCCGAACCATCAGCTTTGGCTTAATCTACTATTTTGCATATCTTGTATGTCTAGATTTTATATTAAAGTGTATTGAAAGTGAATTAAAAAAACAGAGAACTTAAGAATGCTAAATTTGATATGATCCAAATAATTCTTCTCTGAAAGCAATGAATAATAATTTCATTCCAATGAAACTAGACATGTGAGAGAATTGAAAATTCGGGAAAATGTTCAGCTAATTAAACGGATTTCAAAAATCGGGACACATTGTGATTTACTAAATGATATCTTTTTCTATCCAATTCTTTTCTACCTAAGCCAAACGTAACTATCTGGCTTGAAATTAAATCGGCAGTTTATTTTATTTTCTAAACTATTTAAATAATTTACTCTTTGGCAAGCAATTTTGACATTGAAACTTGTATTAATGGAGAATAAATTCGTAATTGTATATACATTTCTTAAATTAAAATGCGGCAACATTGACACTTCTTTTAGAAAGAATTGTTCCAAAAGAAAATCGGAACGGTTATGGGCAAGATTTTAAGTACGAGTATAACACTTCGTACATAACGCCAAAATAAAAGTTCCCGCAGTTTAAATTTGATGTTTGGAAATTCTTGTTAATTTTCTTTTTTAAAATACTGAGCTAAGGGTAGCATACGTTTTAACCTCGGCGAATGACTGCTGAAAGACAGGTGAAAAGGAAAAATGAAAAGCCAATTCATAAACTGAACTTAAGGTGTGCGTATCAAATGCTTAAGGCAAGTACAAAAAGCTATTAAATTGTTATTAAAAGTTCAAAACAAACTCACGGTAATTACAAAATGTTGTGCTGTTTGATTACTTAAACACGGAAAAGTTAATCAGTTTAAAGTAATTAGAAGAACATGAGAAGCAAAAATTATGTTGGTTTAAACTTTACTTTGAAACATCCGTAATTTAATTCTATTCAAAAACAGGGGGCACAAACACACTCCGGTGCCCCCGTACTTATCGCTACACTTGGTTTAACAGATTGGATGGGGTCCTGAAAACAGCTCTGATTTTTCACCCAGACCAGGAGTGGAACAACTCAGGTCCAGCTAGAATCGAACCCGGAATCCTTCGATTACGATTCCGATAGAGGCAGATAATATGCAGCAGATTCCCGGCAGAGAAAACACAGGGTCATGCAGCAAAGAACAAAAAGAAAATTTTTGTCTGACTCGCACAATGCATTCTATCATGCACACTTTGACATGAAAACAGTATAAAATGTTCTTTCTAATCTTCAATAGTGTTTCGCTCTCCTTCTAGTTTGTTTTTACCGTGTTTTCAAACATAATTGAGAGATATTTAGTCCTTTCGGATGCCAACAAGCAGAGATCAGATCGTCATAGTTAAAGAAAATTTAGCTAATTTGAAATAAAAAAGTAGGGTAGACAGACCAGTGAATGACCACTTAAGCAAAATTTCATTTTTAAAAAATTGTAGTAATTTTAAATACTGTAATATTTTGTTCGTGATAGTTTAAATAGTTTTATTGATCTATGTAAATACGTAAAAAAAATGATGGAACTTGAAGGGTACCGCTTCCGGCTTTTTGGGGTGTTCGAAGGAAAAATGGCGCAAAGACCAAGTGAATGACCACCTCCGACCCAGTGAATGACCACCTCTGACCCAGTGAATGACCACCTTAAATTTTGAGTTAGAAATACTTGAAGTTGGTTTTAGATATTTTCACTTTTGTATACTTTTATAAGGCAGACAGTGACCTGTTACTTTACATGCTTATTTATAAATTAATTTTATTTATTTATTTATTTTTTTCTCAAACGAGAAACCTTTCCGCATCGTATTGAATCTTCTTTTTACCTTTTCTTTAATTTTTATTATTCTTATTGTGTTGGCCGATAATAAATATTTTTACATGCTCTTGATTAACTCTTATATCATCTTATTTTTATTTTTTTCACAAACCTTATTTACGGCCATTTTGACAATACTTACTAACAGTAGAAAAAGTTCTATTTTACGCTACTAATTACAGATTTATTTTTAATTGTTACTAATGTTATTATTGTTATCTTTATCATTTTACTTAAATGACTTAATCATCGACTTAAATGAGGAAATTTCAAGTTTCATAATGTGTGATTCTCTTATCTTTTCGTTTTGAATGTGTTCTAGTACAGATGTTTGCAAAACCAAATAAGTTTATATTATTAAAGGGTATGAGGTTTCGTTTCAAAAGAAAATAATAACAGTTTGACAGAGGAAATGGCTCCGAATCCACACCTGCCCTGACAGCTGTGTCGTCACGTGATACTGGAAAATAATATTAGTCGGCTTGCAATACCTTATAATTTAAAAGCACTTTACTGAACATATGCATTGGAGTAATGCACAAACACAGAATAGACATTTGTACTATTAGTACCAGCAATTATGCATCGAAGCAATTTTCGAAAATTAAAAATAACCCTTTTATTATGGATTTCAACCGTAAATTTATATTAAAAAAATGAAAAGCTTGAAAAAACCAATTTACAAATTGTGTAAAAGCCCTCAACAATTTGAAATATTCATGAGAAATCAAGCATAGATGAATGAGTGGTTCCTATTACTGTCGGCATTCATGGGAAATGTTTATAAAAGGAAAACCAATAAGATTTGGATTGAAAATGTGAATACTCTCTTTGCTCCTCAAATGGATATCAATGTTCCATTCAGGCAAAAAAGGATTACTTGATGCGCGGTTACGATACAGAGCTATAAATGATTTGCTATCAGTTTTGACTGAAAAGTCTGAGTACAAGGTATGTACTTTGATAATGGATTTTTTAAGTTCAGGTAAGTGGATCAATACACTTTAGTTTTTTTTTTTTAATGCATAAAAATATGTTAAGAGAAAAACTAAATTAAAATTTTTTTGGTCAAAAAAAAATCTTTTTTCTTTTTTTAAATAAATTTATATAAAGCTCCTATGTTCCAAAAATAGAACACACTAAAAAGAACACAATTACGCGAGAGTCAACATTCTATCAATTTTTTCAACAATAAAGAATTGACCTATGTAACCAATAGCTTGGAACTTCACGGTAGAAAATTGTTGATGCTACTCGGTCTAAAAAAAAAGCTTTTAAAACCTTATTTTTTAACGAAAATGACGCGCTGTTCATTCACTGGGTGGTGGTCATTCACTGGTCGACCCTAGTTTTCTTTAATTTTTCAAAACAACATTAAAATCCCAGTGAATAAACAGCTGGTCATTCACTGGCTTTTTAGAGTTTTTCTGACCCAGTGAGTGACCACCCCATAAATCTAAAATCTACACATTCTATAAAGATTGAAACAAATAAAATCATAGCCTGAATATACATACTAAATGATTCTTTTGTATAATTTAAAAAAAATTAATCTCTACTAATAATAAAGCTGAAGGTTTGTCTTTCTTTCTGTCCTTCTGTCTGTTACGCGCGTAGCGCCCAAACCGTTCGGTCGATTTTCATGCCACTTGACACAAAATTAGTTTGTAGCATGTAAATTGCACCTCGAAGCGATTTTTCGAAAATTCCATTTCGTTTTTTTTCTATTCGAATTCTTAGCAGAAATTCGATAAAATAGGGAAGAAATATTTCATACACATTTTCAAGTCTTATGTCATTTGAAAGCTTGAAATTTTCTGCACAAAATGAAGTTTTTTCGAAGTTTCTACGATCATCAGGAGAGCTGTAGCAATTGTTTTTAGAATCCCGGAATTCAAGGCTTATCTTCAGTAAAGCAAGCCAAACGATTCTAAAATGGTTAATGAAATGAATTATTTTATCAACGGAAATCAACTTTTAATGTTGTTACCATGGTTACGTTTTTGTTTCGTTTATTTGTTTCGTTCTTTTTCCATTAATAATTTTTAAAATGTATTTGTTTTTGCAGCTATCCAAACTCCAAGCCTTATTAAAATTAGTCAAATGAAATATAATAAAATCGTGATAAGATGGCACCTGTCAATCAAATGAGAAATCGAGTCCTTTCTTAAAAAAAGGTAGAGAAGGAAGAAACTGACGCGTACCATTTTTGTGAGTTTAGAGATATTTTGGCGATCTGACGAGTTGTGTAGAAGAGGGAAACATTGTTTAACTAACTGAGGTCAAAAAAGAAACAACATGATAGTAAACCATTCTAAATTTATCGTCTGGCAAAACATATTTTATTTCCTTTTTTTTATTTCAATATAAATTGCAGTAAATGGCTTGAGTGAACGAGTTTGGCTTTTAATTTATCATTTGCTGGTTGATGTTTGTCGATGTTTATTGTTTTTATTATCATGGTGAAGAATAATGCACGAAATTTCTATTATTTTGTTTTTGAAGTTAGGAAAGAAAACTTTCTTCTTCTTTTAAACTTTGGTAAGATTTCTGTGAGCAGCAAAATTGTTCTTATTTTCTCTTTTGGCTTATTTTTGTGCACCTTCCCTTGGGGTTGCATTCGAATTTCCCCAAGGGGGTTTTTACCCCTTTTATGGGGTAAATCAGTGTTAATTTCAATGCAGACAAAAGTGATATGAATTGGCGCGAGCACTTGGCGAAATATCTCCAAGCTTTTAGTCGCCAAGCGTTTGACGCCAATTTGGCGACATATCGCCAAGTTGGAGGCGAATTTGGCGATTTTTTTTTAAAAAAATTTGGGTTCAATTTGGTGCTATTGGCGATATTTTGCGAAAAATCCACTGAATGATGTTAAAATCGGCGATATTTAGGAGATTAATCATTGAAAAACATTTTTTTGCATTGTTTTGTGGCAAACTAGGGATGTAAATGTTTGAATTGTTATCTTGCTCACTCCAAGCACTATTTTAGCACTTAAGGCATCTAATAAGAAATTTACACGTAAAAGGAAGTAGTGTGGGGTCCATGCCAATTTTTTATATCATTCTTTAAAAGAATTATAGTTGAATAACTAAAATAGAGTATTTTTTCTGCTATATCAATTTTTTACAAATGAATTTTTAATTTTATACCACGGGCAAAGCCGTGCGGGTACCGCTAGTTTATAAATACAATTAATACGAATCAAAGTAGTTGTATACACAAAACCATCCTTACTATTTTGGAGCAGAAAAAGAAATGGCGCACGGCTGTAAACATTCTATAATTTTTTACTAGAAAAATACATGACCAAAATAATCAATCAGGTATCAGATAGCTCAGAATTTGAAGGAAGAAAGCTATTGAAGCCAATTTATCTAAAAAAAAATAATTTAGAACCTTATTTTTTAAGAAATACTGCGAAGTGGTCATTCACTGGGTGGTGGTCACTCACTGGTTGGAATACCCTATACTGTTCCCTAAAAAATAACTTTTCACTCTTTTGAAAAACATAGCACAAAAAGTTAGGTAACACAAACTTATAATGTATTTCAACGATAAGAATGAAAAAGCTGTTAAAATGTTTAAAATTAAATAATACTTTTATCCGTACAAAAAATACTAAAAAAGAATAATAATAAATACATAAATAAATACCAGGCTGGGGAGGGGGAGTTTTTTTTTTTTTTTTTTTTTTTTTTAAGGTGTTTTAGCTTAAAGCTAAGCTCATTTTTTAAGTTCTTTTACTGATGTCTTTCCTTCTTTGTTGAGATTGAGCATCACCGGAAAAGTGTTCCTAACTTATAAGTATCTTTTATTCAGAACTATGAAAACGGCGTCTCGCGAAAATTTTGTTTCCTTTTCGACGTTCGTAAACATTTTTTAAATAGAAAAGCACTTAACTTCTCCACAATTACAGAAAAAAAAAAGGATAATCTAAAAAAAAAAAAAAAGTAGAAAAAAAAAATTACGAATGAAACAAATTCTTTTGTTGGCAAGCGATATTTTTACGGAAAAATATATTGCATTTCGTTTCCTTACTCGAAGACAAAATAATTCTGTAATATTTCATTATCGTGCCATTTCTTTTTCCCCGCCTTTTTTTTATAATCAGAAAAATACTTCCCGGATATTTGAATATTCAAAAAAAAAAAAAAAAAGAATAAAAATGGTGTTTTTAGAAAGATTTTTACAGAGATAACGATTGAAAAAAATTGTTTTGTGGAACGATACGATGCTGAATGAACTCATATACTTGAATAAATAATGATTTCCTGCGGGAACTTTAGGACTCTTTTTTTTCTCCAAAGTGAATGAAAGAGAAAATATTTTTTTTGAATTATTACCGCTACAAAAGAAGAGATAGATACTGATGTGTATTTTACGGTCTAGTTGTGGATTGCACACAAACTTAAATAACGTGCGATTCAAATACAATTTTTAAAACCGATTATCAGCTCTTCAAAGACACTTGAAGCTTCAAGGTTTAGTCGTAACTTTCTTTTACAGGCACGGATGCAAGGGAGGTGCGATGGGGCGATCGCCCCTCCCCTAAGGGACTCCCCACTGTGAATTTTCAATATTGGTTCTCTAAAAAGGTCTTTTTTGACTATTTCTGATGCTAACAAAAGGGAAGCTTAGGGCTCTCCTCAAAATATGTTTCGCAATTGAAGTCCAAAGCATATGGGGGCAGCATTTGTAAACAAAGATGTGTGGTAAAGGATACGTAATAAAATCAATCGCCCCTTCCTTGAAACATTTTATAGATCCGCCCTTGCTTTCAAGAACAAAAAAAAATACCAGAACAAAAAATATTGTGAAACATATAGAAATAATTCAAATTTCATTCTTTGATATTTCATGAAATTAATTTTATTGTTAAAAACTATCCTACAACTTTAACATTGACGCTTTTTAAACATAGGGCAAGTCAAAAAGTACCATGCCCGTTGTTACTATTATAGGCGATTCTCTGTGAACTCCTCATTTTCCATACAGAATCTGTCCAAGCATGGTTTTTTAAATGTTAATATAATTATAACACTACTGCTCAGAAAATGAATCTTTTACTTTGATTCATAATCTGTTACTTTGGCTCATACAAATTTATATTCAAAATTGAAAGAAAATGGCACTTTTGTTACAAAAAATTTGAATTTTCAGCTTTTTGGATTTTTTAAAATTTCAGAACCCGGGGCTATGTAAATTCTAGTGCATTAAGGAACCTCTGTGCCAAGTATGATGAAAATCCGACGAAAACTGGATTTGTATAAGGAACAAACACACAAATATACAAATATACATACATCCATTTTTATATATACAGAAAAGATGAATTTCCGGCTAATGATTGAGTCTAAGAAACATTTTTAACTGTTTAAGTGAATTACTTTAAATTCAACTGAAGTGTTAATTATAGAAATCATAGCATAATATCCATTTATCTATATACACTGCTCAAAACAATTAGGGGAGCACATGGTTTTAACAAAATTACGCAAATATGTATACCAATAAGTAACGTAAAATGAATCGTTCTTAATTCAAAGCCTACCAGGAAACGGAATAAGATAATTTTATGAACAAATTAAAGTTAATGAGGCCAAAAACCAGAAAAAGAAGATAAGTGCGGAAATCGGGATGTTGCAGAAGTGTCCGTTTTATTGCAGTAACTGTTAAATTCGATAGCGCAGTAGTTTTTTTACATTTTTTTCTGGAGACAAGGTTACTTGAGAATGTCTCAACAACGTGATTTACTGGAATACATGCCATGGCATGTCATAGGCAGGCTGGAATCCGGGTAAACACAACGTTGTGTCGCGGATGATGTTGGAGTCGTCAGAAGTGTTGCAAGGCTGTGGAAACGTTTCCAAGAAACAGGAAATGTTTGACATCGATCAGGGCAAGGTCGGCCATGCGCCACTACAGCAACTGATGACCGGTATATACGGTTAACAGCCCGTCGAAACAGAATAGAGAATGCTACGCATCTGCAAAGGCAGATGCTCTTGGCAATATTACGAAGGGTGTCCAGCCAAACAGTACGTAATGGGCTTCATGAGGGAGGGCTCTATGCACGTAGGCCAATGGTCTAAATTTTATTAACCCCACGCGACTGTGTGGCCCGAAGAAGACGGACTGCTGAACATCGAAATTGGGAGCAACATGGTTGGAGCCAAGTGCTGTTTACAGAGGGGTTGCAATTCAGTCTGGAGAGTGACAACGGACTTGTTTTGGTTTGGAGGGACAGAGGCACTCAAAATAATCCCGCGTTCGATCGTGAAAGGTCACAAAACAGACGAGCTGGTTGGGTGGTATGGGGTGGAATCAGCATAAGGGGACGTACGGGCCTGCATATCATTTGGAATGGCACTTTGACGGACCAAAGGTATGCATACGAGATACTGAGACCTCATGTCATCCCTCACGCTGGAGCTATTGGATATTCCTCTGTTTTTTTAAAAGATATTGCTCGACCGCTGAGAGCTCGTCTGATGGAGAACATGTTTGAAACTGAAAAAATACAGCGTATGGAATGGCCAGCGTGCTCTACCGACCTGAATCTAATCAATCATGTTTAGGACATGGTCGAACAATGCATTGCTGAGTGACAAAGGTCGCCTGTTACTGTCCGAGACTTGGAGATTGCACTTCTTGAGGAGTGGAACAGTACTCCCCAAATTTATACCCATAAGCTTATCGCATCCATACCAAACAGGTGTGCAGCAGTCTTAGCTGTTCAAGGAGACCACACGCCTTATTAAAACACATGCAACATGTCTAAACATTACCTTTTTTTCATTTTTTACATGTAACTGAAATGTTGTCCAAAATCACCTTTTTATGTTTTTTCCACATTCCATCCTCAAAGAATTCAAGATTAATTCCAAAGTTTTTAGGTCTTTTTTTCTGTATTGTGCATTGATACACGCGTAATATCCATTGTACGCCAATCCGTGGCTGTCTTGCACGGTTTTCTTCACTTTTTTGCTTGCTCCCCTAATTGTTTTGAGCAGTGTAGATATATAGATTTTTTTTTTCAACTGCTAAACATTTTAGCAAAATACGTAATATTCACGAACCAGTTGTGCAGTACATCAACTGGAATTAGCACTGCAGCAGTGATTTATTGAAAAGGCCGACCTGAATCAGTAGTGTAAGGTTTAGTCGCCTGGTTGTAGAGAACTACTCAACACCAGATAAACTTATTTGAAATTATTAAGCTGAAATATTGGACCATAAGTGAAGAAACGATGACATTGCGACAGCAATTTGACGATGCCATGCTTAAAGCGGAAGAAGCGGCCTCCTCCCTACAAGGTGAAGGGGAATTTATAGAGTGTATTTTGAATTCCCTGGTCATAAAAGAGCAGAAGAAAAAATGTGATCAGAAAATTCGTGAGTTCAAAAAAGCGGTGGTCAAAAAAAGCAGCAAAGTTTCAAAGCTGCAATCACAATTGAAAACAGAGAGGTAGTATATTTACTTATTGGATTATCAGGAAGTTGACGATGTTGTCATATTTTTGCCGTAAATAATTTTGATTTGGTATCCAAGTCGCTTTATGGTATTACATACAAATGAATTTCCCACTACCTTTCGTTTACATATGTGAAGAGAAAACAGTTCTTGCGCAGGTATTGGTGCCAAACTGTCATGCCAAAGGATCAAGATCATCAATTTCCCGACAATTGAAATATTCCTCGTCAATTTAAGAAATTGAAAAGACATTATGGGGGAATAATCATAACATGGCACACTTGGCGCCTTTTCAAAACTTTCCACTTAAGTACTAAAAACAAAGCTTCAACCGACTTTATAAAACGTCGCCAAAAACAATGGTACTGAAAAATAAAACAAAATGTTTTACTTTTTACTTTGCAAATGTTTTAAAATAAAAACAAACGATTAGGCAAGAACTCAGAGTTCCACTAAAACAAAAAATAAACCACCAAATTGGTTAATACGTTAGTAATAAAACGTGAAATAATACGCCAAGTAAATTATAAAAAAACATTAACCAACACAAAAGCTTCATTAAAACGCAAAATTAAATTATGAAAGGCAAAATAGGTTCCCGAAATAGCATCTATTTTTTTAAAAGCAATTGCCACATTCCGCGTTAGGATAATTCCTTCGAACTATTTTTATCCTAAGCATTTCCCAGAGAGTCAAAATTATAGGCGGCAATAGTCCTTAAATTCTGTCAATATTTGCAAGGTCGATGTACATGCGCGCCTTTCCTATGGTATCAAAAGAATAATAATAAAAGAAATACTACATTCAGTTCCTGTAATTTCAATTTTGACGTTTTAGGGTTTTTATTTTTTTCCCTTGGCAGTTCTCGACAGAAGTTTGAATTTTTCCAGAATGTAAGGCTAAATTTCTGAACAATTTTTAAATGCAGAAATTACGATTAAGTGACTATTTTTTATTGGATCTAATATTCAGCGAAAATGATCTATGCGATTTATTTAACCAGCCACCAGGTCAATTAGTTTACCTCTTACATCAAGCTAAAGCCGTAGAGAGATCAATTAGCAATCTTCTTGCTTATTCATAAAAGCTCCATTCACACAAACGGCAATCCACTACATTTCGTTATCTTCCCAACACATACAAGCTAAATTAAGTTTTTTTTTACCAGGCTAAAACTAGAAAAATCGCAAAGAGAGACAGCTTCGCTGAGTGAGGAGGCTGATACCTTAGTAAGTAGCCCTTTTTTAGCTTTTTTAAAAGACTAAAATAGATAAAAGAATTATGCACGAGTGCCGTTGGAGCCCATGAGTGTGTCGGTCCATCCCTTTGTTTTCCGAATATCCCTTAGCTGTAGTTGATGGAATAGCGTGTTTCAAACAAACATGTTTTTGTTCCTAAGATTTTCAGCCGTACAGCTCCGTTTCAAGTTTATAATTTTTTTAGCTCTTTATTTTGTTTTAATTTTCCTAATTTTAAACAAGTGAAAAAGAGAAGGCTGTAAACGCAAATTTGAATCTTATCTCTATCAAATATACTGGCTGTTTTGCTTCAGACAAAATTTTACTATGCGAAATTTCCAAAGCAGACTGTACAACGAGTACAGAAAAATTGGTTTTATTTAGAACTAGTGGATATGCTCGGCGTCGCGCGGGTTGAAATGCAACATGCAAAATCAAAGCAGTTAAATCTGCGTGAAGGACGACGTGATATCAAACTTAAATGTGTCATTTATTTGTGATGATTTTCTAAAAAATTGCGTTTCTATTCTTGAAAAAAAATGAACACGGAAGTATTATATATTTAAGGGTGAATACTCACGAAAGAAACATTTCTTGACTATTTTAATTGAGAGAAGCCCCAGAAAACCACGCAAAGCAAAGACAATGCCAAACGCAAAATTAGCGGAGCCAGGACATTTGCGCCTCAAATTTTACCCCCCTCTTCGCCGCATGGGACATTTCCGCCGCGACTCCTATTCCCCCTCTGACTGGCACAGGACAAATCCGCCGCGCCATTTTCAAGGGTTAGAACGGGGTTACTGGTTTCAAGCTTCCATTCTTGGCAGCACATCGTGTTTCTGCGACCAACAGCAAGTCTAAATAAACGAAATAAATTCCCGGGCTACTTGTGGAGCACAGTATGGTGCGTAAATCCATTTAAACTTCGCCAATTTTCCTTCGCCAAGTATTGCACCCTACTAGCTCAATCGGCGGAGTTATCCTGTCGTACGAAGACGGCAGGAAAAGACGCTGCGGATATGTCTCATGGGTGGGGAAAGTAGAGATAAACTTTGTGGCGATGTCCTACGCTGCGGCGGATATGTCCCGTGCCCAAAATTAGCTATTGGGGGGAAGTTGAGTTGTAGCACTAAATAATGCTTTGAATGGGGAAAGCCTTTAAATAATTGGAGATTGCATGTGGAATTTTCAACTGAAATTGGAATAAAAAAAGAACTACCTGGTCAGTTTTTTTCCTAATTGGTCTCTTGATGTGCCCAGTGGGAACTCAAACAAATTGAAATTTTTAGCGAAATCAGACGGAGAGTTTTGAGTCTATAAAGGATTTTCAATTTTCCCTCTTTATTCTGCTTTTACGGCTAGCAAATTTTACTAGTAAGGTTTATATTTCCTTTACCGTGTTTGGCCATGTCCTCTCGAAAACAATTAAATATATTTAAATTTAAAATGATTTCTGACCAGCGAAGTTTGCTTTAATGTGAGGTCGGCAATCAGGGTCGATTTTTTTTTTTTTTTTTTTTTCAATTTTTAATTTCATCGTAGTATTTGTTAGTAGAGAAGTCAACGCGTTTTCTTCGTTATTTTGCCCGAAACTAATTCAACGGAAATTCAAAACAAATAAATTATTTTTACGATATTGTGAAACTTTATTTAAAAATATATTTTCCACATTTTTATAATCAACAGACTTTAATTTCTTTGCTTTACAGTTCTTTACCAATTTATATTGTTTTTCAGAGAGCAACTTTGGACGAATTACGTTCCGTAGTTTTGGGAAATTCAACTGGAAATCCACGATTGTTATCCGCACTGGGATTAAGCGACGACTCCATTACTGCATCATATAAATGAGTTTGAAACGTTAAGCAGTTCTTTTGTTTTAAACTGTTCAAAATTTTTAACCAAAATTATAGAATCCATACTCTTTTTTTTTCTTAATTTATTTTTGAATCCACTTATTTATATTTGTTGAAAAAGAAAAGAATAAAAATTCTCCCCGTAAAACGGCTATTATTTCACTTCTTACTCAAATTATACATCTTACGAAAAAATACCGTTCTAGCTATGAAGACACAGAGTTCTCTAAACCTACATACAGCGCTATAGTTGGGGGCAGAGTGCCCCTGGAATATCTAGTTTATTATTGTAAAAAGAAAGCAAATTTGTTTCAGTCTGTTTAGGGTTTTCACAAAGTCACCTTTTTGTGAAAAAAAAACTTTTAAATAATTTTGTGTAAATAAAATAATTTGGAATTTTAAAATTTTTTACATACAGTTTGCTATTAGTACGGGGGTAGGGGTCACTGCTCAAATTGCACCATTAACAGTTCTAACCAGGAAAGTACTCGACTTAAGTAATAATGAAAAAAGTTAAAAATGGTACCATTCGAAAGAGCAAACTGAAACATGTTTTTGACCCAAAGATCAAGTGCCCTCGTCCCCTCGTTTTCGAGATAAGGGGTCTTAAAGTCGGCCGAAAAGTAGCCAAATTTGAAGACTTGGCAAGAAATTGAAGCTACCTCCCGATCCTCCCCACCGCTGCTTGCTTGATATCGTATTGTTTCCATGTTTGGTCATTCGCAAAGAAAGTAAAAGATGTTTTACGTTAACCCTTTACTTGTATGAGCTAAAATAAAGAATGCTGGTCAAGACTATGATGTGGAAAGAGAGTGTTTTATCCAGATTAGCGAAAACATTACAAAGAAGTTTAAGTTTTATTTTTTTACGCACAATAACAATACATTTTAAAATTTTAGTTATTTTAAGTTTTTTTACTGAACTAAGTTATATGTGTTAATTATTATACGTTAAAATATATTGGACGTGTTTCTTAATAAATAATTCAGGATAATTAAATAAATAAGTATGAAGAGCAGCTAATATGAGCTCATGTACAAAAAATGAAATAAATAGTCTTTGAGGTAGAAATTAAATTCTCGTGGATTATAATATCAATTCTTATTTCAAAAAAAAATCGGTACAAGAAGTTTCACTATCTGCTCACTCTTAGCAAAAATATTTATTTTTTAAAATTGAAATCGAGAAAAAATAAATAGAAATTTTAAAAAGAAAACGAATAGTAAATATCAATAGCTGCAAAATTATATATATATCGGAAATTACATCAAGGGTAGAGGAAAATAGTTATTTTCATTCTTAAAATATACTAATAGAGTCGACATTCATTGTTAAAACCCCTGCTGTTCAAACAGAATTGGTCACTGTAGCGAAAAGTCTCTGTAACGTAAATGTAAAACATATTGCATGTTAATTTCGTACTGTTTAACAACATTAGTATAACTTTTACTAGTTCTGCTTTATGTTCAACGGGTAGGAAAAAACTAACAAAATTGTAAATCAATACAAGTTTTAGCTTACTTTTCTGAAAAAGTAGAAATTGGTGAAAAAATAATGAAAGAAGGAGTGATGCATTGAAAAAAAAAAAACGTTCAAAACAATTGAGTCGAAAAAGCACAACTTAATAAAAATAACTAGATACACAGAGAAATTTAAAATAGGAAAGTTGGGTTTTGAGCTGCGGAAACCTAGTACCTGTCAGTCTATCTATTGATCAGTTCTGCCCCCCCCCCTCCCGCAATCGCTTTTGAGTGCATAGTCTGATTCGATTTTTTTTTTTTTTTTTTGATCGGAACATCTCAGCGAGGACCAGCACACTCCCAAATTGGACTTTTTGATTTTAATAATATTTCATTCGATATATTTTTCCCTATACTCTCTCATAACTTTTGAGGGAATAAGCCCTATTCAATCAACATTTTTTTTTTCGAAATATCACAGAGAAAACACCTCATTCCTATTCACACCTCATTCCCGAGGAAAAATTTATATTTGCATTTTTTACAATTAAAAAACCTTATATCAACCCCCCCCCCCTATTCATACAACAGAATAGCACGTACACTTAAAAAAAATTAAAAAAAAACAGGACGCTCCGTTGTCACCTCCTGGGCCCCTTAAACAAGGGACGTGCTTTCATTGCAAATAATAAGATAAAATTTAATTTTGATGTTGTTTAAACTTGTTTTTTCTCTTTAAAAAGCTCTCTACTTTTCACGACACAGGCTTTATAGTAGCTTTTTGCTTAACAGCCGTCTTTCACAAGCCTTGCAGATGACCAAAAATGGGAATCAAGTTTCTCGTTAGACGCTAATAGCGAATTCGCGCCGCAGCTTCCCAATTTAATTATAATCGCTAAAATTGGCGATTTTTCAAAAAAAAAATCAGCTGACTTTAGGACCCTCTATTTCAATAACGGGGGCGCGAGGGCAAAAACGCATGCGTCCAGAAACATGTTTTAAAATGCTCTTTCAATTGGTACTCATTAAAAAAAAATTCATTATTCCATGATCGCGTACTTTCCTGGTAAGAAAGGTTTTTCTCTTTTCTGGGGAAATATTCTTGAGGGGACAAGGGATTCTCTTGAGAAATTGTGAACTCTTGATCTACTATACCATTCAATATTTGTCTTCATTTTTCGCTATTTAGGTCTGAACTTTCCTCAATTTTCTTCCGATACGTAGACAAAGAAGTAAACCTCCATATTTAAGGTAAAAAAGAAAACGATTGATTTTTGAAATATTATGAAGAAAATTGTAACTTGAAAAAAAATAATATGGATTTAAATGTCGGTTACTATTTGTTCAAAACAAAATGAGCATTTTGGGATTCTAATTAAATGAAAATGTGACGTTGAATCCTATATTATAATCGTCCCTTCTTCTGTTTTAGACTAATTTTATATTTTCTCACCGAGTTCAATTAGGAATGTTTTAAAACACTATGTTTGGACTGTTCACATGTTGCAAGAAACAAAAGCTTTTGTCTGTTAAGTTTATCACAATAGCTCAAAACCTACATAATTGTATCCCAAAGTAATGCTTAAATTATAATTTCGTACTATAGATCGTGAAAATATTTCCGAGCTGGTTAAATGCTTGGACTGCTTTAAATTTTTATACAATAATATGAATATTATAAAGGACGTAGCTATAGAGAGTTTTTTGAGCAAAGTTTCGCATTAAGTTTTTACAGACATGCGCCATTGTTTCACGCGTTCCACCCCATCCCCTTCCCTCAAAAATAAAAAAAATAAGAAGACAAAGAAAAGAAGAAGAAAAAAAGAGAAAAATAAATATTTCACCCGCTATAATAAAAGCGTTGTATTTTGAAAATATAACAAATGAAAATACGCTTTCCACAAAAGACATTACAAATTCACGAATTTGATTTCGATATTATGAAATTTCTTATATTTTACCTTTGGCTAGGTGGAATCTCCGTGCATTTGCAGACTACGCAATTCTCAGAATGTTGATCTTTCAAACTCACGAATATTTTTGCAACGTCATCAAAAACGTGCTTGAATGATTTTAATATGTAAGCTAAATTTCCCATTTCACTCATATTTCTCGGGCAACGTTATAATTTAAATCATATGATGGAAAAAAGAAAAGTTGACAGAGATAAGTTCTAACAGTGAACACTTTTCTGAATAACCATTAAGTGTTTTTTTTTTTTTTTTGTAAACGCATAATAGAGGGTTTTTCACCCACTTTTCTTTTATTTTATTTTGTTATTATTATTATTAGTTATGAGTAAATTATCGTTTGTGAAAATTATAAATTTTGAGATTTTGCAATTTTTAGAGAACGAATATTCTTACCAGTGCTTTTCTAAGTTAACACAGTATTTGTATTTCGAAACGAAATTACTGTGGAATTTGACTTCGAATGCATTTATCACTGAATGTTCTTTAAAAAAAATCTGGTATGGGTCCCACACTACTTCCTTTTACTTGTAAATTTCTTTGTAGATGCCTTAAAGTTAAAATAGTGCTTGGAGTGAGTAAGATAGCAATTCGAACATTTTCACCCCTAGTTTGTCACGAAGCAATGCAAAAAAAAATGTTTTACAATGATTCATTTTCTAAATATCGCCGATTTTAACATCATTCATTGGATTTTTCGCAAAATATCGCCAATAACGCCAAATTGAACCCAAATTCAAAAAATATTATTTTTCGCCAAATTTGTCGCCAACTTGGCGATATGTCGCCAAGTTGGCGTCAAACACTTGACCCCCCTCAGAGCCTACATACCAAACTAGAAGCTTCTACGGCATACAGTTTTTGAGTTATGCGACACACATACATACATACATACATACATACATACGCACATACATACGTACATACAGACGTCCCGAGAAAAGTCGTCGTAATTAACTCGTGGGCGGTTGAAAATGATTTTTTGGCCGGTTATATTTTGGCAGGTACATATGCACGTGGCGACTTCCCACTCCTTTCCAAGAGGAAAGGAGAATCGGACTTTTCTAAATTTTCAAAATTATCGATCGAATAAAAAATGCTGGCACTGATCGATTCATGCGTTCAAAGAAAGAATCGACTTAATAAAGCGTGCTTAATTTATTAATTTTTTCATGTTATCTCCCCCACCTCCCGTGCGTTTTCTGACCTCCCACTTTTTATTGCACCAGCCGCCCACGGATAAATCCCCCCCCCCCCCAAATCGAGCCTCTGGATCCGCCATGATCCAGCAATGGGTGATCTGTTGGAAGAGAGGAAGCGAAGAGATATTCAGGAAATACATCTGGGTTATATGGGAAAATGCCTGTCTTCGTGAACCGATTCACAGCAGTTTCGACAACAGCTGCTCGTTAAAATGCTGCATGGTCATTCCACGTCAAATCATCCAGGGGTGTGCACCATGGGTCTTCAGATTTTTATGAAACTTGGTGAGACTGTTCTACCCATGGATATAAGAATATTTGGAGATTTTTAGATTAATATATCAATTACTTTCGGACTGGCAACACCTCAAAGTTTTGTCAAAAATTTGTCGCTTAACAAAATTTGCAGATCCAGCAGACGGACATACATCTACAATTTTTACTGTAAAACAGTTATTTTTTATGCTAGAGTCGTAATTTTTTTTGCATTTTGTTCAGAAATGTACTGTTAATTGGATTATGTAGTTAGATTTAATATTTAAAGTAATTAAATTACCTCTAAAAATCAGCAATCAGCAAAATTGAAGATAATTTTAAGCACTGACATGGGTTCAGAAACCACCCAATAACATTTTTAGCGTTCCAAAACCACCAAAACCAATTATATTACCGAAAACTATATTAAAAATGAGAGAAAGTGATGCAATAAAATTGGTGGGGTTTTGAGTTTTACTTAGGTTAGAGATGATTAAAATTACGTATTTAAAAAGTAACGAAATCAGTAAGAAGTTGTCTTCCACTGACCCAAAATAATACAATAACACATAGAAGCTGTTTTATAGCACTTTAAGAACGTGAATAATGAATATACTGATAGATAAAAATATTAATTTTAACATAAATATTATTCGACTACTATTTACATTGACTTCTGAAAATGGGAACTTACATCTTTGATGGGTGTTCTGTAGCTTCAGTTCAAATCCAAAGGAAAACTTCTGACGTCTAGGTAAGTGTACATTAGTATAATTATGGGCAGAAAGCTTCCCCTTACAGATTTTAATAAGCTATAAGTAGTTGTATATTTTAAAATTACGTTTGATAGTTTTAACCAATAATTGTTTTTTTATAAGTAACTATACGTTCATAAAACAGCTCCACAGATTTCAAAACGATATTTGATGGCCAATTGCACTTAGAAGAACATCATTTGTCCCTGTTGGAATGATTTATTTGGTTTGCCTTGACAGTCAGTCCTTTTGCCATCTTTGTTACTAATTTGAGAGAAACGGGGCTCCGAGTGGAGACTGAAGAACTATAATTCAAATCAATGATATTAACTAATTGTCCAAATCACTTATTTGCAGATGGAAATTACGTTGCTATGCTGACTTCTAAAATTTTAACAACTCTTTTTAAAAGTATTCCACCTTTCATTAATATTTTCCATTAATTCTGATCCGATTTTATAAAAATTAGTCATATGTGATGTTTCTTCTGGAACTTCAATCAGGCACAAAATATGCTAAAGGGGAACAAGACGTTCATCTTGTCATTCAGGCCAATAGAAAGTTTCAGAAAGTCCATGTGGGTGCATAAAAAAAACTGATGTCGTTTTCTCCTTCATTAATTTTGTTCACAAAACCAATCCACCAGTTCTCCTCATAAACGCAAGCGACATAATTATTTAGGTCTGGTTTTGAGATCTCCAACATAGATGAAGATGCTGCTCCTCTAACGAAATCCCATCAGTAAAGTACTCCACTTTCTTTATGTTTGGAAATTGAACTTTAATATACTCTGTCGTTCTCTGTTGAACAGAGTAGACAAATGTAACAATGATTTAGGTCATCTGATATAAAGCATAACGGAGTTTCTTTGAGGGACTTTGAGGGATTAGAGGTCATACTGTAATCTACAGTATGACCTCTGATGGATCCCTCAAAGAAACTTTACTGATTGGTGCAGTGCCCAGTACAAAAATTTCAAAAGTATGATGAACTTATGTCAACATAAATCAGATTTTGAGATAGATGCTTGTTGGTCTTTCCATGGAACAAGTCATGGGAAAACTGTTTGTGATGGCATTGGTGGAACTGTCAAGAGAACTGTTACAAAAAAAATCTTCAAAATGTTTATCGATCCACTTTTTTTTTTTTTTTTTTTTTGACAAAAAGGAAATTCGCAGACATTAAAATAAACTAGAAGAACGTTTTTCGACGGGTAAAACAATTTTAGGAACGAAAAGTTTTTATTTCTTCTGTCCCTTGTCAACTAATCAAATCACAGCAAAACGAACAAGTCTAGATTTCAAAACATGCATTAGATGGGATTTCGTTAGAGGAGCAGCATGTTCATCTATGTTGGAGATCTTAAAACCAGACCTAAATAATTATGTCGCTTGCGTTTATGAGGAGAACTGGTCGATTGGGTTTGTGAACAAAATTAATGAAGGAGAAAACGACATCAGTTATTTTTATGCACCCACATGGACCTTCTGAAACTTTCTATTGGCCTGAACGACAAGATGAACGTCTTGTTCCCCTTCAGCATATTTTGTGCCTGATTGAAGTTCCAGAAGAAACATCACATATGAGTAATTTTTATAAAATCGGATCAGAATTAATGGAAAATATTAATGAAAGGTGGAATACTTTTAAAAAGAGTTGTTAAAATTCTAGAAGTCAGCATAGCAACGTAATTTCCATCTGCAGATAAGTGATTCGGACATTTAGTTAATATCATTGATTTGAATTATAGTTCTTCAGTCTCTACTCGGAACCCCGTTTCTCTCAAATTAGTAACAAAGATGGCAAAAGGACTGACTGTCAAGGCAAGCCAAATAAACATTCCAACAGGGACAAATGATGTTCTTATCAAACATCGTTTTGAAATTTGTGGAGTTAGCTGTTTTATGAACGTATAGTTACTTATAAAAAAAACAATTATTGGTTAAAACTATCAAACGTAATTTTAAAATATATAACTATTTATAGCTTATTAAAATTTGTAAGGGGAATCTTTCTGCCTATAATTATACTAATATACACTTCCACCTAGACGTCAGAAGTTTTCCTATGGATTTGAACTGGAGCTAAAGAACACCCATCAAAGTTGTAAGTTCCCATTTTCAGAAGTCATTGTAAATATTAGTCGAATAATATTTATGTTAAAATTAATATTTTTACTTATCAGTATATTCATTATTCGTGTTCTTAAAGTACTATAAAACAGCTTCTATGTGTTATTGTATTATTTTAGGTCAGTGGAAGACAACTTCTTACTGATTTCGTTACTTTTTAAATACGTAATTTTAATCATCTCTAACCTAAGTAAAACTCAAAACCCCACCAATTTTATTGCATCACTTTCTCTCATTTTTAATTTAGTTTTCAGTAATATAATGGGTTTTGGTGGTTTTGGAACGCTAAAAATGTTATTGGGTGGTTTCAGAACCCATGTCAGTGCTTAAAATTATCTTCAATTTTGCTGATTACTGATTTTTAGAGGTAATTTAATTACTTTAAATCTTAAATATAACTACATAATCCAATTAACAGTACATTTCTGAACAAAATGCAAAAAAAATTACCCCTCTAGCATAAAAAATAACTGTTTTATAGTAAAAATTGTAGATGTATGTCCGTCTGCTGAATCTGCAAATTTTGTTAAGCGACAAATTTTTGACAAAACTTTGAGGCGTTGCCATTCCGAAAGTAATTAATATATTAATCTAATAATCTCCAAATATTCTTATATCCATGGGTAGAACTAGAGCCGCTATATAGACAGGCCGGCGCATCAAGATTAAGTTTCACCACTTTGGATCCAATTCCTTAACTTTTACTTTCAAATTTTCATTGTTGCGGAGTAGGGTTACCAGAAAAAGGTTTTGGCACATTGCTAAGCTTTGCCAAATCCACGTGCCGCTAATAATTGCTCACAGTGAAAAATTACCAAAACGCGATTACTGGCCAGAAAAGACAACCACTCAAACACACAAACACGTGCTGGATCCAAAGTGGTGAAACTTAATCTTGATGCGCCGGCTCGTATATATAGGGGCCTTAGGTAGAACAGTCTCACCAAGTTTCATAAAAATCTGAAGACCCATGGTGCAAAATCTCGTTTTGGCTGGATGAAATTTGACTTGGAATGTCCCTGCATTGAACATATTTTCTACTTCGTAGATAGTAATCCCTGTGTCAGGATCGTTGAACATTCACTTGCGAATTTCTAGCTTGCTTTGTGCTGCTTAAACACATTTAAAAAGCATTAATGGAAATGGTCGGGAAAAACGGAACACATCAAAATTGTATCCCGTTTTGGGCACCCTAAAAGTGTCCCGTTTTGCCCGAACATGATGCTTTTGACAACATAAAGGGCTGACCCCGGATTCTAAATATCGCCGATTTTAACATCATTCATTGGATTTTTCGCAAAATATCGCCAATAACGCCAAATTGAACCCAAATTCAAAAAATATTATTTTTCGCCAAATTTATCGCCAACTTGGCGATATGTCCCCAAGTTGGCGTCAAACACTTGACCCCCCTCAGAGCCTACATACCAAACTAGAAGCTTCTACGGCATACAGTTTTTGAGTTATGCGACACACATACATACATACATACATACATACATACATACATACGCACATACATACGTACATACAGACGTCACGAGAAAAGTCGTCGTAATTAACTCGTGGGCGGTTGAAAATGATTTTTTGGCTGGTTATATGTTGGCAGGTACATATGCACGTGGTGACAGATCGAAAAAACGACTCAACATTCTTTCAGGGGTGAGGAAAATCAAAATTTAGACCCAAATTTGAGGAAATTTTTTTTTGCGATCACAATACTTCCTTTACTACGTAAAAGGTAGTAAAAATAGGTTTAACCTTTAAAAAAATTGTTGCGCAAAACGCCGATAATGAAAGGCAATTTCAGTTAGAAAAAATGCGTTTGGAACACAAATTAGAAATAGCAAGGCTACAGCATTAATTTTAAGACCAAAATTTAACAGATCCAATTAATGCCATTGAAACTACAGCGGTCTTTTTGACGGCTTGCAGTTTCGACGATAGTGATCCAAATGCTACAGTCGGAGAATCACTTACTCCAAAAAGAAAATTCACTATCAAAACTGGAATCTAGGCAATTTGGTGGTGATTTCAAAGATTGACAGTCTTCTTGAAGCCAGTTCCAACACATTGACAAATATAATGATGTTGCACTATACAAGTTAAGTTACAATACCTTATTCAAGCCACTGTAAATAGATCTAGAGACTAAGAATTAGTAGAAAGTTCTCCGCCAACTGGAGATGATTACAACAAGGCTGTGGAAGGTCTAACGTTTAAGTACTAATGTGTATACTTTTCTACTAATTAAATGTTTTCATGCATCAAAGTCCACAATTTGGAGCAAAGAAACAGTTTGCAACTTGAGTACAACTTTGTTTGATGCAGTGAAGCCACTTGAAACGATACACATGAAGAAAAACCATGAAACGCTTAAACAGCTGCACGTATTTAGAGGTTGAAATGGGGTAGTTGAAATAAGCTATTGGACGTGGTATATATAGCACGAGCGCACGAGATTTGAGGGCCTGATGATCCAGAAAAACCTCTATTGGTGGAAAAACTCTTATTGATACTCCTAATGATGCGCTTTCGCTGGTTGGATCTCGATGTGTCCCGCTTGAGCATCCAAAAGTAGTATAACATCATATTTACGTACCACTTTCCTTGGTAACGTCTATCTATGTCTTTCGCATCTCGATGAAACCTCTCATCCTGTTTCTCACTAAAGCCACCAAGGTTTTTGGGAAAATAGACTACATGTGAATGTAGAAAATGGATTTTTAAACTAATGTTACAGTGCTGAACTTTGAAGACAGCCAACATCCTCTTAACGATGTTTTCAGAGATATAGTCTTTGTTACTTCCCAAAAACTTTTGTACCACATCCTTGAGTGAGTTCTAGGCTTCTTATTCAGTTTTATTCATTGATTGATTCAAAAAACAATGGGTAAAATAAAAGTTTGCTTGTGTCAGTTCCTGCCTGTGAATATTCCCTCTTCCAATTTAGCTTCAGAAAACTTCGAACAAACATATTTGAAAGTCTCCATCTTTTAACAAACCCTCCATAAATTGCTTCATCAGTCCTAATTTAATGAGAAGATTTGGAAACAGCACTTTTTCACGATCAACCACTATACTGCCCAACGTGGAATACCACGATTAGCCCTAGCACCTTTGACGATTTCTATTTTAAAAAGGGATGTGCAATTGATTTAAAATGCACCATGGCAGCATTTCTGCTTATTCTAAAAAAAATATTTCTCTTGATATGATAAGGAAGCGGAATCAATTAAAAAAAAAAACTTCAATACAAACCAATACTTTTAGTAAACGAATCCAACGAAAAATAAATAAATAAAATCCCCCCCCCCACATTCTTTATCTCTCTTATCACTATCACCCTTATTTTAATAAAATCCTTAATAGTCCAGGAACCCAGTGCAATATATTTGAACCTGATCAATGTGACTTTGTGGGTGAGTGTAGCAGGCCTGTTTTCACTTTTCTCCATCTAACGCCCAACCTCGCTCTCTCCCCCCTTTTTTCAGTTTTTATAACTGTAAGTACTCTTTGAACATCAAAGAAGCAAATACGAAAAACTATTTGTAATAAACGTTTTTCTAAATCATAAATTAGTAGAGAATTTTTTTTTAGTTAAATAGAGGTAAAATGGTACATTACCACACTCAGTATACACGTTTTGCGGAAAAAATGTACGTGATGGACAAAAACGGAGGTCATTTTCGAATTCAGCACACCGAAAAACACAAAGAACACTCAAAATATCCCATGCAGTTTTTTGGTTGCAGACTTGTGTTATTATTAACGCTGTTGTTGTTTTATGTGATTATCATTATCATCTATGTTTCTTCTTGAGGATTTTTTTTAGAACTTTATAAAGCTGAAGTCAGAGTGGAAATATTTTTGTGAATGACGGAAGTATTCTATGTTCAGCTCAAGGAAGAAAAATAACTAATATGAAAAAGACTACTCAGTTTGATCTTTGACTTCTAAAATTTTCCCAAAATAAAGAAAGGAAATGTGTATTTTACTAAAATCTCACTTTTTTTATGAATGACTAAAACTGCGATGCTTAGCGAAGGAAGTAATTAATGATATTTACCCACAGCTTTTACCTAACACTGAACTTATTTCTTAAAATGCTGGTTTAATCCCAACATTATTTATGAAGTAATGGTTGATGCGGAAGGATTTTGCTGAAACTGCAAGAAAGCTAACTGAAGTACCACTTGCCATTTATTTTTCCGAGAAACGCTTAAGAGCAAGGAAAGCAAATGGGTAATTGGTGCAGAATAAATTCTATTAGAGAAAATATTTTCCTCTTCTTGGCTGAGTAAAGCCTTTTCTTTAACAACAATTTCGGAGAAATAAACACTGATTACTTGAAAGAAAATCCATTACTTCTTAGACTGAGTTAAAAAAAATGTTTAACTTGTGAACGGAAATATTTGCTGCACTGAGAACACTTTTGAGAATTTTAACTAAATTGTAACAAATAACTCTAGAGTTTAATGTTTGGAATCGTTTCGTGCCATTAAGAATTATATGTAATGAGATCTAAAGTAGAATTTCCTTAAACTAAAAAGTAGAACTCTATTTTATTTTATTTATTTACTCGTAGTTAGTTAAATTTCTAGAAATCCCTTGTACTTAACAGTTTGATTTTTAAAAATATATATTCAATGAACAATAAAGTCAAAACAATCTTTCATGAACGAATGTTTTTATGAGAAAGCACAAAATACGCATATACTGTTTACCAAAGTATTTTAGACTCCTTAAGAACTGATGAAATTTGAAACTTCCGAAGAACAAAACCTAAGAACATCTGCATGCTTTTGCCCTAGTACGTAAGTTGAGGTTTATAACATCCAGTGTCGTACTATTCCTATGGATACGGAACATAACTAATTGTCTTAAAAAATAGTAAGAACATAGAAACGTTCTTATTTTCCAGAATTTAACGATAACATGATGTAGGTTGGAGAAGGAATATCGTTCTACTTTGGCAGCCAAAAGCATTGTAATTTAAGGAAATCTAACATCTTTACAACATAAGCCATCACATTATTTTTTTTTCAATTAAAATTATCCTCCTAAAGTGTAAATGTAACAGCAATATTTAAAGAAAAAATAACTAATATTGGGGATTATGAACTACCGAAATCTGTTATAAAACCTTGTGGATCACTTGCCTAAAAGAAAGTTTGATGTGATTAAAGCCAGATACAGGCCAAAATAAAATTAATGTTAGGTATCATTTCTTTTGCGAATCTCTTATTTATGCTTTGAAGAAGAGTTTGAAATTGTTTCTTTATATTTCATTTTATACTGACTGGAGGAACCAAAATACATACCAATTTCTGATAATCTGAACTGCTTTGTTTTTTTTTTTTTTTTTCAGAAATCAAATAAATTTTGTTTACAATAATTTAATCATGCTTTGTCTTCAACTGATTTAATCCATTAAAATTTAGAAATATCAACTGAGTTGAAATAAAAAAAAAACATTTTTTTTTTTTTCGTTCTTTGTTTTATTCTTGAAAAACCCCTTAAAAATTTCAACCTTGCGATACTTTTGGCCAGTAGTGCAATACACAAGGCTTGGTCAAATGAATGTTTAGTCGAGAGGGACAAATAAAGCAACTAGAAAGTTATTGATTAGTAATAATTACCTTTAAGCGTAAGCAAAAAATTTGGAAGCAAATTTATGACACTAAAGTTGCAAAAAATATTGTCCACGCGCGTTTGGTTATTACATGAAATTTCTTTCTGAATACAAAAGTTACATGAAATTTATGATTGGCAAGAGAAATAGAAGTGGATAATGACTGCAATTTTTAAGAAAGGAAAAAAAAAATCTCTAAAAAAGTTCACTACTTTTCACAAAAAAAGACATTCCTGTAACGGCACAGCATGTGCCTGTAATTATTTTGTTCTTTCTAGTGCCGTAACACTTTTCTGTTGTAAAAAGCTATTATTGTCAAACATAAATTAATTAAGATGTATGTATGTACAGATATATTGTATTAGAAAAGGGCGCTAGGAAGGCATTCAATTTTGAATATTGCAATTCTACTGATCACCACACCTTTTTCAAAATACCATAAAATTTAAACATATTTTTAGGCGGTGGCTGCTTGTCTTTGCTTTTGTGAAGACTTATTTAGGAACAAGTTTTATTTTTCACTGAAGTTATTAGTTATACAAGAGAAATGATACTTTTCTTTTTTATTAAAATATCTTATACTTTTTTTAATAAAATGTTGCACCTCTACATATACATTTACCACCAGAGGTAAAATCAATAGTTTGTAATTTGGTGAATGTAATATTTTAATGCTAAATTCTGAGCAACATAATTATGACTTTTGAGGCACAGTGACTAACTATTTTTTTAGCTGTGAATCAGTTATGAATTGATTGCAAAAAAAAACCACCCTTCCTCGATATAAATTGACTTTGACAAAGCTTTTAAGGAAAAAGGCAACGAAAAAAGTTTTGTATGATGTTTTTTTTTCTGTTTTTCACATTAAATAAATGACTATACAATCTATAAAGGATAACGTGAAATGCATATGTTTAGGTAAAAATTATTGCATTTCTGCAACGGCATTGAACATGAGAAGATTCTCAGCACAATAAAACGGAATAGCAGTGTGTTTCTCGGAAAAAGTGGCGACTGAACCATATGGTTACACAAAATTTTGTTTTATTGAGTTACACCAATTTTATTTTTAGCAGCTCAATTCATTTTCATCTCACGACACTCTATAAGAAACCTGCAGTACTACTATAGAAAGCCTAAGGTACTGGGATTCCATTACATTTTCTAGTAGCCAATATAGCTTATTAAGTAACATTACTATATATTGTAGTACCACTCAAATTTGGGTCTAAATTTTGATTTTGCTCACCCCTGAATGAATGTTGAGTCGTTTCTTCGACCTGTCAGCACGTGCTTATGTACCTGCCAAAATATAACCAGCCGAAAAATCATTTTCAACCACCCCCGAGTTAATTACGACGAGTTTTCTCGTGACGTCTGTATGTGCGTATGTGGGTCGCATAACTCAAAAACTAAATGCCATAGAAGCTTCTAGCTTGGTATGTAGGCTCTGAGGATGGTCTAGTTGTGCACGTCCCCTTGTGGTTGCATTTGAATGTTCCCAAGGGTTTTACCCCTTTTTTGGGGTAAATCAGTGTTAATTTCAATGCAGACTCAAGTGATATGAATTGGAGCGACCACTTGGTGATATGTCGCCAAGCTTTTGGTCGCCAAGTGTTTGACGCCAACTTGGCGACATATCGCCAAGTTGGCGACAAATTTGGCGAAAAAAATATTTTTTGAATTTGGGTTCCATTTGGCGCTATTGGCGATATTTCGTGAAAAATCCACTTAATGATGTTAAAATCGGCGATATTTAGAAAATGAATCATTGTAAAACATTTGTTTTCATTGTTTCGTGGCAAACTAGGGGTGTAAATGTTCAAATTGCTATCTTGCTCACTCCTAGCACTATTTTAACACTAAGGCATCTACAAAGAAATTTACACGTAAAAGGAAGTAGTGTGGGACCCATACCAGATTTTTTTAGTGTAGTAGTTCAAATAAATTGCGGTGGGGCGCATTCCAAGTTTAAAGTATAGAGAAACATTGCCCCGTACTGTACTCTAGAGAGGGGCGGATACAAGGGAGGGGCGATGGGAACGATCGTCCCTTGTATCACTGGGCACTCTCATCTGGTATTTTTTCACTACTGAAGTTCTAAAATTGCAATTCTGAACGAGTTTTGGTGAAGTTAGGGGAATATTTGCGGCTATTCCCAGAGATGTTTCGGAATTGAAGTCCAAATCCTTTGTGAACAATATTTGTAAACCAATATGCATAGTAAAAAGTAAGTAAGAAAAATCAATCGCCCCTCCCTTGAAAAATTTCTGGATCCGCCCTTGACCCTCGAAAAGGTTAGCGTCAGGAGATACTCCGATCTATGTGACTGCGACCAAAATCCCTGCATGCTTTTTGTTAGATGGACTTTATTTGGAACCAACAGATGCATAGAAGCTTCTACTTCTTAAGGATCTAACTGTTTTTCTTTGCTACATGGCTTGAACACTTTCAGGTAACCTCCCAATTTATATTTATTAAAGCAATTAGTTGCTTATAAGCTACAGCAGCGCTTTTTCACGAGCTGCAAATGTCAAAGATGAATATTTCAAGACACGAAAGCCTGTTTTAAACTAATAAAAATGTATATGGACATTTTTAAAATACGGAAAATTGCTCTGAGTTAATGTGACTCAGTGTCGGGGCTTTGACCCCCGAATGAATCGGTGTCGGTGCTTTGAGAAATATTCGGATTTTATGGATGGCTGTGGTTCAATTAGAAATGATTAGTTTAGCTAATGGCTTTCGACACATCTAGAGCCGCTATATAGACAGGCCGACGCATCAAGATTAAGTTTCACCACTTTGGATCCAATTCCTTAACTTTTACTTTCAATTTTC